>JADWQK010002419.1:0-574272 GCA_017933935.1 Sesamia nonagrioides
CTTTATTTGTTTTTCGGCATGATAATTTTTACGTATACCAACTTGATACTTTTATTTAATACCTATCTACAAACACACATGTATTTAATAAATGCCGCACGAAATTCCCATAATATGTATCTATCTATTTATTTTTGGTTCTTTTAACAGGTCTTTATTTGTTCTTCGGCGTGATAATTTTTACGTTTACCAATTTGATACTTTTATTTAATACCTACCTACAAATACACATGTATTAATTAAATACCGCATGAAATTCCCATAATATCTATCCACCTATTTATTTTAGGTTCTTTTAACAGGTTGGCTTTGAATTTACGATGATTTCTGATTACTCTTTAGGACCAGTGTTTGCTTCAGGTTTCTGGTTGGGGTTGGGAAAATCTGCTGAAATAGCAGGTGACACTTCAAGTCTAGCAGTAGCGTTTTCACTGGTGGCACATTCGTCGCTACCTTCAGAATTTTCTATTCCGTCTTTCCGTCCATCTTTTTTCTTCTTTGCGTTCTTTAGTGCCACCAGCATTTCTGTAAGAAAACTTTATATACTTAGGTATTGTGATAATAAAAAAATCGACTCCTTTGTTATTACTTATTATTATCAACTTAATTACTACTCCTTTATAAAGTCCATGTCATTCAAAATCAATGTCATTTAAAAGAAAATAAATCATTGACAACACTTTATTAAACTAGACAATACAAAACATATCAGTTTTTGTGAATTGTGTCGAGCAGAATATAGGAATAATACCTATCACAAATCAGAATTGGCTTCGAACAACAGTAATACCCGTAGAAATCCAAGGATCAGGCTGCCAGGTAATCTCTGTCAAAGATCCCTGGCATTTGAACTTGAAAGCAACGAATTTGTCAAAGTTATCTAAGCCCTATTGGGCCTGATTTATTCGAACAGGTTTAACTCATAAATGAAGGCGATTTATCCCTTGTGTTAGCAGCGAACTACTGTAGGCATGATGTAAAAAATGAGATAACCCTCCATCGACGGATAATCTTTCTCCACATGAGATTTACCTACTCGTAGTGTAGTTTTAAGTAAACCCATTTAATGTGCGTTTTGTTTACGCAAAATAAGACTACTTTCATCAACTATCATATATATTATTTCTCAAGGGAATTTTTTGTGGGTACTTCATTACTACCTTCATACTTTATCAAAATACATTAGGTACATAAATGAGGCATTATTTTAAAACTTTTCTGGACCGCTACACCCGGTAAATAAACAAATTAGGTACTCACATTTCAGTGGTTTTTCGAAAATATATTATTGAAAATCCAGGATGCGAATACTACGTGCGGATCTCCAATTATTTCTTATTTACTTAGAATCTCATCAAAGCTTCACATTATTTCCAATGTAAAGCTTTCATTACATTCTTTTAATCTGGGCGGAACACCGTCCTAACCTGCCTTTAGACATGACGCACATTTCTAATTACACACGTATGTGTTCTGAACGAATGTGCAGGATCCATTCCAACGCCGTTCATTACAGCGCTGTAATGCGAAAATCTTCATTTCGCAAACCATTGGAGCAGTTATAAGTAATAGTTATAAGGCGTAGGTAACCGTTATGTTCACAGCAATATGAAAAACTTACCTCGTCGAAAATTCGCAGAAAGCGGCATGTTGTTAAAGCTTTTATCACCCTTTTAATTTATGAAGTCATGTGGAATGCTTCCCTTAATTGATATTCCATGCTTTTTATGCATTTTACAATTATTATTCAGTTTATTTAATGCCTTGCCTGTTTGACTATTTTTGACAAACAAAGACATTACGTTTTGGACCTATCTTGAATCTTTTGTTGACAAGCTTCTTTGTTCCATTACATAATTATTATATACTCTTTGCTTCTAAGTGAAGGTTCAATGTTAAAGTTTGATATACACAGAGTTAAAATTTGCTCTGTATGCCCACTGCTGTTATGTCCTACATAAAGTATTTTTTGTTAGTGTATATATAAAATAGAATACTCTTTATTATGTACACCATATAAATTACAGAACATAAATACAAAAATATATATTTCATCTAAACATTGTGCCATGCATAAATTGAGGCAGAATGATGAACCCAATAATTACACAAAAGAAAATGGAAACGAAAAGAAAATAATAATAAAAAATAATAAAAAAATTAAAAAAAAAATCGGCAGCTCTAGATGCGTGAAGAATGCATGTGTTCGTAGCGGTGTACGAGTATATGTAGTGTGTGTGTGTGTGTGTGTGGCGTGTGTATGCGTGGTGAGTGTGTGTGTGTGTGGCTTGTGTTAGTATGTGGTATGAGGTGTGTGTGGTTAGGGTATCCAGTTTGTCATCTCACCCTGGGGTTTCTGTATCTTCATATTTTAGGGATCTTAACCAGTTCCCTGTTGTTTTTTTACCGTCTGCTGTTATAGAAAATAATATATTTCACACCTAAGGTTTAATTTATTATAAATGTAGCCGGATTGTGTAACATATTCTTCTTCTTCTTCTTCCTCAGCCCATAGATGTCCACTGCTGGACAAAGGCCTCCAAGGCTTTCCACGCCGACCGGTCTTGTGCTGCCCGCATCCATCGGCTTCCCGCGACCTTCACCAAGTCAACATATTAATTCCGAGCAAATGCTGATCGAACCCCTGGAGTAGTAGGCCACAATATCTTTGCGTCTTCTGCTCTGAGTTTTTAGGTCAAAAGGAAGACATTTATGCAGAGTTAAGGTCACATCACAGATTACAGAATACTACGTCGGTTGGGTACGGTCACTTTTAGGATATACAGTTTTCTAACTGATAGAAGGTTCATCATCATCAATCTTTTATCGTCCCACTGCTGGGCACAGGTCTCCTCTCATACAGAGAAGGATTGAGTGTAATCACCACGCTTGCTCACTGCGGGTTGGCGATTTCAGACTTAAAGTCCAGGCTTCCTCAAGATGTTTCCCTTCACCTCTAGTCATTGATGTCCAAGATATACTTAGAAAGTACATATAACTTTAGAAAAGTTACATTGGTACTTGCCTGACCTGGAATCGAACCCGCGCACTCATACTTGAAAGGCTGGTGTTTTAACCACTAGGCTACCACGACATACGATAGAAGGTTACTGACCTTATATAGGTCTGCTGTAGGGAACCTAAATGACTAAAGTACATCACCTTAATAAGTGATCGCTGGGCCCTTTCCAGATAGAGGAATTTCATATTGGAAGCACCAACCAAGTCCATGGCGACCGCATACGACAAGCGCAGCGTCGGACACCCACCGACTAAGTGATCGGATGACCTGACCAAAACCGCAGGGAAGCGGAAGCAGGTGGCGTCCAACCGAACTTTTTAAAAATCCTTGCGGGAGGCCTGTGTTCAACAGTGGCCCTTCCTGTGGCTGACGAAGTCCATCGCGAAAATCTAAATGAATGAAATTACAATTCCCAATTCAATCCCCTAGTCAATTTCTAAGTTGTGATACAGCTGATAAGCGTAAGTTAACTGCTTAACAAATCAAGGATATTGAAAGACTGTTTCAAGATGTTAAATGAAGTACAGAGAAATTCACTGGATTTGGTTCAGTTCAAGACGTGTCCGCCTGTATTAGGTCTAGGATATTATCAAGCTAGTTGAGGTGTATACATTAAGGTTTTACGCAAACCGTTCATTTTACTTCGCCAAAAAATATCTATTATCATGCCATATCGTGGCCATGTCTGAGATGCAACAACTAAACAATTAGTATGTTTTCAATCAATGGGTCATGAAATAGTATTTCATTAGCGGCACGGTGCGATGTCATTTTGTTTGCCCGAGAAATTGTGCACACATATTTAATAAGGTATTTTTGTATCAGTTACGTTGTTTTACCTTTCAAATTATTACCCGGGTGGTATTACTGTCTACACCATTATTGACTATATTATTGACTACGTCAATCACTATATTTTGAAAGAAGCCCTAAAGTAATCGATGACTGTAATGTCGGTTTTTTTTTACTGGAAAGCTAAGATGCGCATTTTTCATTGGACTTTTAAAATTATTAAGTGCCGTTTACTAAATAAACCGCGTGATTTATGTATGTGTGAATTATTTACTGAATGCACTTTTTAGCATTCAGTAAATAATTCATAAAGAACATTGAAATATCGCAGCATAGTGGCCACATCATTACTTTGCCTCAAACCTTCCTCACAGACGGTTCACGCGGCCATCTTTTTCAACTGTCACTGGCGATATCCGCCATTATTGTGAAATAAAATTTTCAAAGAATTTTTATAATTTGTTACTTGGCAAAATTGAGGTATATATTCCACAGAGGCCATTGATCAAAAGTTGAGGTTGAATCTCACCTTGAAAAAAGAAGAAGATTGTAATGTCGATGCTAAGCGATCAGTTTTCTTCTATTCCGTTACCACAACTTCAGTGTCATAGTGTTTTTCACCTCTCACCATACTTTGAAAAAACCTCTCACGATAAAGGAAAAATAGGAAGAAAGATATTGCCGTCCCTTCCTTGAGCGAATGGTTGAACCCTCCTTTATATTTGACTAGCAGCCGCCAGCGACTTCGTACGCGTGGAATTAATTATGCTCCACTCCTATTGGTCGCAGCGTGATGTTATATAGCCTAAAGCCTTCCTGGATTAATGGGCTATCCAACGCAAAAAGAATTTTTCAAATCGGACCAGTAGATCCTGAGATTAGCGCGCACAAACAAACAAACTCTTCAGCTTTATATATTAGTATAGATGTAGGCCGTCTGAATGTTAACACTCATGGATTAATGTAATTTCTGGGCAATAATTAGGTCGTTACCAATTTTATATCACTCAAATTGCATATCACCTCACCTCAGTATGAGCAATTTGCTTCACAAAACACGTAGAAATAATTAAAATCGTTCAACCCGTTCGAGGAATATTATTTTCCGTGGAATGTTGTCATAATTTGTCACTTTCAGTTTTCTACTAGTCCTTACGCACTGCAATTTGTCTTCATTACCATTTTCTACATCACTGGGAACATCAATCTTCTTGTATACGTTCTCATAGCGGCTAAGAATGTACATTTGGTAGGTATGTGTGATGTTATTGCGTGAATCTCTAATCTTGTAATGGTAATTTCCTTTAATCCATACTAATATTATAAATGCGAAAGTAACTCTGTCTGTCTGTCTGTCTGTTAAGCTTTCCCGCTTAAACCTCTCAACCGATTTTGCTGAAATTTGGCACAGACAATCTTTAGACCCTGAGAAAGGACATAGGCTACCTTCTATTGAAAAAAAAAATTGATGTTCCCGAGGGAAATCTAAAAAGCGCAAAATGACCGAATTCCACGCGGGCGAAGCCGCGTGCGGAAAGATAATACAATAAATAATCTTGAAATAAATAAACACTAATAAAATAAACTTGTTTTTTTTTTTCTCTGAGCCTCCGACAATGTCATCTAATTATTTACCTTTTATCCCGGAAAAATTTGATATTCCCGAGGGAAATCTAAAAAGCGCGATATAACCGAACACCACGCGGGCGAAGCCGCGGGCGGAATGCTAGTATTTTATATATGTATAACGGCGCGTGACTGGTTAATATTGAATATTGTGATTTGTTTTGTATCAAAATCAATTGTTCGTAAATTACTTTATTTTTTGAAATCGATATCGAATCGATTGATATTCGGAGAAATTATGATTTTTTATTAAGAGCGTTTAACACCGACTGGAGTTGCGTTTGCCATATCGAGCGACCGTTAGGGCGGGCATTCTTTGCTCTAGCTTCGATCGAGCGTGTTGCTCATTCTTAAACCCAGTGGTTCTTATCTGTTTTAATCTGAGATTATCATTATAACCTCTAATATTCAATTGATCCAACTGTCTGTACAGGTAAAATAATAAGAATCGATCATTACATTGTAATGAACGTAATAATTACAGAAAACTATTATTAATCAACGTTTTCTCGAAACACCGCCCACGATGGTTGCTCATGCTGATGAAAACAGACCTAAACTATCCGGGACTTCAGCCCCGCCTCCTAATGTCCCCATACATATAATAACATCATGTTATTGCTTTAATATTAATAAATTTCTTATCAATGTAAACTCCATTTTCATCAATGCTTATGAATGCATAAAAAATTCACCAAAAACCATTAGCGAATGGAAGTGGTTAAAAATCCTCAAGTGATCACTATGCGACGTGCAGTACTTTGCTCTCAATCCTACTTTATCCCCGCAAAATGTCGAGATAAAATGTCGGTAATCCCTAATCTCATCGATGAGAAGTAATAAGAACACAAGCCGTCTTATTATAAAACTAAATCCAACTTTAGTTCAAGCCTTAATCTTCAATATTTTTTTTTCGAACTTTATATAATATAGTGACAAATTAGTATCTCTACAGAACTACATAAGCCGCCATATTTATATAAAGAACTGCAGTTCTATAGCGGTTGGATTCATAATTCAACACCTATTTAGTTTGTCTAAATAAAATATTATGTAAAATGGATATATAATTTCATAGGCTCTATTTTCAAATGGATTTTATTAGTCTTGAGGAATGTTATTCATTCTAAGTGCCCATCTAACGATCTCAAGTGAAGATTTATCGGAGGATACGTCACGGAAAATTAGTTTCGATCGCAAGCTAGTTACGACATTCTGGCCCTCAGTTGCTGACAACAACCCTTCCTATTTGCTGAAGCTATAAAAGTCGTCCTCTATTTCAGTACCTCATCATACCTATAATTAAATATGTGAGACGGGATTTTCAGCTATGATTTGAATATTAAAAAGGAAATATCGAAATAAATTGTGCGTATAAAAGTCATTGCATTAAAAGAAAATAAAAATGGAGTTGATGCTATAGCTGCCACAACAAAAAAAAATGTAACTGAATTTTTCTTTTATTTGAACAGTTCTTCTTTCATATACTTAAGTATTATAGATATCCGTGTTTTTCTCCATGACAGCCAAGAGATCAACCCCGAATTTTGAAGTTTTTGCTAGGGAAGCATTGAGGCTTTGGGAACCAGTTAGTTTGTTAGTGCCTCGGAATAAGTAATTGCAGCACTTCCGAGCGCTCGCCGACGTACAGCGGTGCTCAGAAAATAGGTAGGTACTCATTTTAAATCCAGTCCAAACAATAAAGTGAAAGAATACTGTTACTATACTCTAAATTAAGTTTTCAGTTCAACCGTGACACGGTGCCGTCTACCACACACAGGCGCGTGTCGACTAGCCAGTCACAAAACGGCACTGCATTGCGAAACAACAGCGTTATTTGAAGCTATAAAGCTGTTTGTTCATAAAGTAAACAGTTCATGTCTTTATTTTCAGTCTTTCCTGGAGAGACGAGTATAATGGCACATGGCCATCATCAGAAGAAGTTAGCGGTACAAAAGCATCATCTGGGGATGCTCCGTCTTTATATAACGAAGGATCCATTGTAGGCGTAGGTAATCGGGCAAGTAGATAATCAATTATAACGATAAACTTTAAATCAAACTTTGATCACTCCAATTTCCAATAATTTTCCTAAGAAATAACGTTTCACTTGACACGAGTCGCACATCCAAGTTAACCGTTGACCAGCTGCATAGATAATATACTATAACTGGACCAACTGTCACCAGTCCCCGTTCTTTCTTCTTTTGTACCTGTGTCGGGTGTTACGTTTAGGAATCACTACTCCATTACATTACATTTCGTTCGAAATTAGAAAATCAATTAATTGGATAACTTTAAACAATATCGCTACCAGACAGTGCTCAACGCCGATAAGTATAATCTATGTGAAAGAAGCAAAATTAAGAGAAAACCTGTGAAAGTAATCAAAAACTTAGCCCCTAATAAAGACGATAGGCTGGCACGTAACAAGTATAAAAGTAATAGCAGGGACAATCACACCAGGTCTACAAAAATTATCCATGGTTAATGGAAGTTTTCGTATATGATTAGTTGCTATTTATAAATTTCAATTTTATTCTTCTTCTTCTTCAGCATGTAGAGATCCACCGCTGGACAAAGGCCTCCCTCAAGAATTTCCACAATGGCCGGTCTTGTGCTGCCCGCATCCATGGGTTTCTTGCGACGTTCACCAGGTCTTTGGTCCACCTTGTTGGGTCAGCTTAAGGAGGCCTCCCTACGCTACCGCCACTCCAGAAACTTACTGTCTGCCTTAATTTCAATATCGCAATAGAAATCTCCACAAAATTTCTACATATTTGCAACTCATGTAAGAGCGAATTCCCTTCTAATTTACTGCTGAGCGTCACTTATTGTGAAACATTTCCTTTATCCGCCTGTCATGGCCAATGTACCAGATAAAGCTTCAATTACCGAGCACATTGCTGGCTTAATGCATTACATTAGAGGCAAAGCGCTACAGTTGAACAGCAGTAGTGAATACAGGGATTATATGAACTTTAGAGATTGTGCAAGTAATTTAGAAATTGTTTTTCTTGTGTGTTTAATCAAAAATGTTCACTGTTCGGTGTTTAAAAATTATCCTCGGTTACTGTGGGAATAAAGTGTGAGTGAACTGGCAAAGTATCTACTTTCATACTGCATTCGCAAAAAGCTAGATATTGTACGAGGACGAAAAGTGCGAGTTCGATTCACAGTGGGTTTTGGCTGTAGGTTCCATTGGCAATTGGACTTAAAACAGATAAAATTGTGGATCAACAAAAGCCTGGTGTAACCTTTGATGATTATCGGCTGTTCCGCAGATTTTAATGACTGTCAATATGGAAATATTTTCCATGTCAGCACTTGTCTAAAACGTGGAATGAAGTCTATGTTTACATTTTCGCGATCTACGTATTTAACGTACGCACACGTTCAAGCTTACGGTCCGCAACGCATTCGCAACAGAAAGTATGCAAATTAAAACACTTGAAAGATACGTGTAACGATACTGAAATTAACATTCTGGCGCTTTATCGGATGTTAAGTTGCGCTTTTTTATGAATCCATTTGTATTGTACTTACAGTTGGCTTTTTACTTTTAGAAAACGAAAACCAGTTGGATTCCTATTGCTTATATTATAGTGCACACTAATATGCAAAAACGGCCAGAGTTTTTGTGGTGTAAGGTATATTTTATTGGCCACATATCCTAAACTATGTTCACCTACCTATATCCATACGTTTTTCAGATTATTTATACCTTGGAACTTGGACTTGGACCTTAGACTTAGACCTTGGACTTAGATTAGGTCTGGAGTAGATCTGATGATGGAGCCGAGAGACAGTCGAGCAAACTCTTCAACGATTCACGGCAGCTACGTCGTCTTTGTGCTTGATTAATTTGTATTGATAAGAACCTTACGCCAAGAGCGTGAGTGTCGGCGCGCGCCTCTGAGGCGATGCGCGGGCTAGTTTAACATCCCACTACTCCGTGCAGGAGACGAGGCCCGGACAGACCGGGCCAGCACGAGAGTGTGGGGCCGTGGAAGAATTTAGATTCTCGCGGCCCCACGCGCACTTGTGATAGAAGAGACACCGTGGTGGTTTTAGTCAGTAAAAGTCTGACAGACCCCGTCCCCCACCCCAGGGCGGCGGACATCCTATGAGTATTTCCGCCCCGGAAAAAAAAGGGAACTCCCCAATGATTTACAATAGTTACCTTGTGTTTGGATTCAATTCATTTATATTGATGAGAAGTTTGCATCCATGCAAGATTATAATGAAGGTCTGTAGTAGTTCTGATGATGGAGCCGAGAGACAATCGAGGGCACCCCCAGGTAGTTTTTGAAGTCGGTTAAAATGTTAACAGATGGTGTTAAAAAGTTAGTTTAAAAAAAAAGAGACATTCAGACCTATAAAATATGTAGAAAGTTAAGTCAGTCATCATTTAACAATCAATCTACAAATACTCAATGGGTGGCAGATTTTAAGTAATGTCAAATTATTATCATTGGCTTTATATGTTTAACTAATTACCCATAACATTATGTAGCAACAAGAAAAAGTTCTCCTACCATGAAAAGAGAAACTTTGTGGCCGTCTAAATAAACCAGCCAATTTGCGCGAACAAAGTTGTGACAAGGGTATAAGACATAGGCGGCATTTTTCTGCTTTGATTTGACAAGCTAAAATATTGTCATTTCCATACATATTACAACATTATCATTTATATGAATTCATATATATTGGGCGTCTTTTTCGCAAAATAGGATCCTGGCACCCGATACGAATCGTTAGATATGGCTCAGTTAGAAATGAGAAGGGAAGGACGAAGTCTTTATTGTGCTGGCAGGAAGACACACATAAATTTTATATGTTCAAACTTTTGTGTGAATTATCGCAGTGGACATAATATAAGAGAATTTTAGCTACTTTCATAGTATCATGTCTTACGGTATTTTGCTTTGGGGACGGGCTGCAGACATAGAGTCTATTTTTATTCTGCAGAAAAGAGCTATCAGAGCCATATACAATCTCCGCAGACGCGATTCTCTTAGGGAACTGTTTAAAGAAATAAACATCCTTACGGTCCCTTGTCAATACATTTATGAAAACATTATGTATGTTCGGAAAAATATTGATCTTTTTAAGAAGACAAGTGACAGGCACAATTTTAATACTAGGAATAGAAACAATTTAGATCAACTTCGGTTCAGACTAGCTAAAGTAAATAGTTCGTTTATGGGGTACTGTGTAAAATTTTATAATAAAGTAAAATAAATGAATGAATCCAAATTGGATTGGATTGAATTGGTAATGAATCCAAATTTAAAACATGCATTAACCGCACGCTGTAAGCAAGCATATTATAAACTGGAAGATTATATCCTTGATAAAAATGCTTGGATAAATGCCAGTCCTGCTCCACAGCCACAGACAATTTTGTAGGTTTGGAAGAGATGCCATTCCCCCTTTTGTTGTTTTCTAAATATTCCTTTTTTATTTTATTTGTTTATTTCAACGTTGTGCACAATATTTTGCAATAGTATTGTATAATGTAAAAGCACTTTTCAAGTTTGTGAATGTGAGGCACCATGGACTATAGTTTGTTTTTTATATATATATATATATATATATATATATATATATATATATAACTTGTTTGACATTGCGAGATTGGCAGTTGAGAATTGTCATGCTCACTCAAATGTCTTGCTGATGGTGGCGCGTGTTGTTGGGTCATTTGGTTCCCTTCAATATGGTTGAGCTAAGTGGGGCTGATGCGCGCGTCATGCTCGTGAACGGGGGCCGTCAGTGGAGACTGGTCATCTCTTAGCTGCCAGTGGGCTTAATTCATTTTTATATTTTAATTAATTTTACATTGTGCTCACATGATAGAAGCAACATAAATATGTAACGAAGAAATGTAACCCATATATTATGATTTTAAAAGAGTGTCCATGGAGTTTCTTGCACGTTCTTCTGCATAGAGATCTACGCTTTGGAACGTGCAATTTAGCTTCACTTTTCTTGAACTGGCCGACATTGACTATTCAAAAGTACCAAGTGATGGTTAATTTGAAATAAACGATTTTGATTTGATTTGAATATTGTGTGACGTAAAAACTCAACGATATTTTTATACCTATTTGGCTTCTTTGATATGTAATTTATACAACGTGTAACAAAAAGGGTATATACATACCAAGGGCATGGCATCTTTAGATGATATCAAACGATATCGGAAGGGTTTCAACTCAAAATAAAATACTCAAAAAATTGGTAAGTACCAAATTTTCGGTTTCGTGTGTTTCTTAAAATCAAATCATAACAAACGTGGCAGCACACTACATACGTTAATAACTACTCGTTACCCGTCACGTTACTTGCCAAAATCCGACAAATGTCTTCAATATCTCTGTGCGACTAGTATGATAGTAGCCTATCACAGGCGGTGTTAATCCTCATAACTTCCTAACATAAAGAGATAGGATTAAAAAACCCTTCCAATATCGTTTGATATCATGTAAAGATGCCTTTGTTATGTATATACCCTTTATGTTACACGTTGTATATTAAGAGTAGTTATAATATATAAGCGCTAGTTTCTAGAATATAAAAAACCGGCCAAATGCGAGTCGGACTCGCACACCGAGGGTTCCGCTGTACAAACGTAGCGGTTTACAATTTATAACGTACTAGCTTTCCGCCAGCGGCTTCGCCCGCGTGGAGTTCGGTTATATCGCGCTGTTTAAATTCCCCTCGGGAACATCAAATTTTTCCGGGATAAAAGGTAGCCTATGTTCTTTCTCAGGGTCTAAAGATTGTCTGTGCCAAACTTCATCAAAATCGGTTGAGAGGTTTAGGCGGGAAAGCGTAACAGACAGACAGAGTTATTTTCGCATTTATAATACTAGCATTGATTTAGAATTTTTCACAGTTTAGAGGCAATTAGATTTAAGAAGTGTTTGATATGAATTTCAACTTTAATATCTTTACGCGTTCATGTGAAAAAGGGTAGGTAGTAAGTTTATAATTATTACAAAAATATTTTATGTCATGTAAGCAAAAATAATATTTTAATATTTTATGTAACTTCAAATTTATCATTTTCACAATTTTTCCTTTATCTGTCTGTACTATAATATAACGTTGCTTCGTGCCGAATTTCAAGATTCTAAGTTCACGGGAAGTACCTTGTAGGCAAAGAGATTTAAGATATACAATATGTAAAGAAAACCCTGTCCGACCCATAAGGGTAATAAAGTTTAGGTAAACACTTGACCAAATATAATATAAAATTTTACGTAATCATCATAGTAACAATACTAATGAATTTTGAAATAATCCTTTTTTCCCGGGAATTAATTCTAATTTCCCCGAAATTTGGTAATTTTTAAAAAAGTGACAACACCGCTATTATTATAAGCGAATAGCGCCGCGACCACGTCACAGGTGCCGCGTGCCCTGCCCCCCGACGCCCGCGGAAAGGTGTTGCTTACCGCACATGTATTAAGTTACCTCTTTTTGCGAAATAATATTTATTTGTTTAGAGGGATTTTTTTTTTAAGTTTCGCCTGTCTTTGTGGGCATTACTAGAATCTGTTATCGATACCTAACAATACCTTCACGGATCGGACAGGGTTTTCTTTACATATTGTATAGAGAGGGCATGTGTCAAAATGGCATAGAAAAACTGTGATCCCATGGCTCAGTTCCGCCATTTAGTACAATATAGCAAAATTAGATCGACAATTGGAGACATCAAATAGTAAAAATGAAATAAGTTTATATTATAAAATATATTCAGCTATTGCCCGGTAGGTGGCCAGTGTGGTCTATGTTGCCAGATCCGATTTAATACCCTAGTATAGTTCAAATCGGGTAAATAAATATTGAAAAGTAAATAAATTAAGTGAAACTTGTCTTGTACAAACAAAAACTGTTTTAGAATTTAATTCGCTACTATTCATTTACCGTGACACCGTCTATTGGCATTTTAGATGTTTTATGCTTACGAATTATATTAACGCTTAGTTTATTGCGATTTTTGAGTGTAATAGACCTTTTAGGCCTTAAAGCGCATTTTGTTTTGCAATTTTCGTTTGCATTTCGTTTTTAGCAAAATTATTCTTTTTACACGTTTGTTTGCAAATATGTTTAAATGGCAATGCAAAAAACTGTGGTAGGGTTTGTATCATTTCGATATAAAGTTATCGATAATATTCAAAGAAGTTACTACGACGATGTTTTTTCGCATTATGATAGCTTGAAACAAAAATTAGGAAGCAGAATAATTATGGGTAATTTCAAGTTTACAAGTTTCTTATTTATATAATTCTTTTAATATAATAGGCGTTAAAGTTTAAAATTGCCGATTAGTACTGAAAATCTAAATAATTGCTTATTTTTTAATTTTTAAATAATTCATTTATAATCAATTGTATAGGAAGGTCATTTATGCCTTTGTGATAGAACTCTGAGGATCTAGACTGCACAAACTGTGTGAAAGCAGAACTGCCTCCTGGGAAGAAAACTTCTTGTCACGTAGATAATTGTCCAAATCACGACAAAAATGGTAGTCTGCTGGAGCAAGACCTTCACAAGATTCGTACGCCATTATCTTTAAAAACGGCAAAAAAATCACGGTTATTGTATGGGAGCCCGCCTTCAGTATTTATTTTATTTTAATTATTTATTTGTAATTTGAATATATAACCAAATATTCTGTTACATTTTAAGCGTCTATCTGTTTCCGTTATTAATATGGAGCAAAAAACGGCAAAAATTCACGTTTGTTGTATGGGAGCCCCTTTAAATATTTTATTATTTTTATTCTTAGTACTTGTTGTTATAGCGGCAACAGAAATACTAATACAATCTCTGGAAATTACAACTGTCTCGCTATTACGGTTTATGAGATACAGCATGGTGACAGACGGACAGACGAACAGAGAAGTCTCATGAATAGGGTTCGTTTTACCTTTTAGGTACGGAATCCTCAAAATCACAAAGTAGCTCGCAATCATTGTACTACATATACGTACCTACATATTTTATGAATATATTTCATTATAAATAAGTTATGTAATCTATGTACTTATCCACTTAACCGTAAATTTTATTCCAATTTTTACGGTTAAGTAGAAAAGTACTGAAATTAATAACTTACTATTTCATTTCTAATACAAGGTACCGATTATTTTTTTTTTAAATTTGATCGACGAGTCTTTCCAAAGTAGATAACTTCTCTTTTAAAATGCATTGAGCATAATTTCGACGAATGAGACGGAAGCCACATTTCTTCTCTACGGTCTATCTGGACAAATCGTATCCACTTTTTCCCTACGACATTATTTTTATTCGGAAACCAAAAATAACAAAAACCTAGATAAATGAACAGTTATTGTTCATTCAATTTTGTTTATTAATATGATATGATTATGTTTAAATAGAGTTAATAATAAATAAACTTGAAATATAGTAATATTTAAAGTTTATTTAGCTATATTTTAAATGTCAATAAAATACAACAAAATGTATTCATCTTAATAAGTATTATCGATAACTAAATCGATAAACAACATTACTACATCTCTACAAGAAAATAGTAAAACTACTCAACAATAGAGGGCGCTTATTACAATAATGGAAAATTTTCTAGAACTAAGATTTTTTTTAAATTTGAATTGCAGACGAAATATAAATAATTCATAGAAAAACATTCCGAAGTTAGGTCCAGTCGTTTTACTATAACGAGATGTACAGTAACACAAAGCGCAACATGGCATATTTCCTTAGAAAATGTTTATTCTTAGTGGACACAAATTACGTCCTGACGCGCAGACTAGACTGAGCGCCTTTTAACCAAGTCGATAAAAGTATTGGCTTACGATTTTATTCGTGATGTCCTATCTATTGTAAATATAATTTTAATGTCTTTGCTTGTAGGTTTTGATTCCCTAGCGTGTGACGGAAATTCGTCTAAGGTGTCGGTATAAACTGCTGTATCTTTTGATCGCTTTAACGTAGAAGTTTGATTTTTCCACTGCTTAAAGGGACAATAGACCTAGGTATTTGGTATAAATTTCAATTTGATACCTTTATTAGTTCGTGAGAAATAAGGTAGTAAGTTTTATTTTATTAAAATATGTTTATTATATTATATAACTAAAAAATGTGATTTTCGCAATTTTTCCTATATTTGCATTATATGACAATCCTTCATGCCAAATTTCAAGATTCTGAGTTTACGGGAAGTATC
Source organism: Sesamia nonagrioides (assembly GCA_017933935.1). NCBI lineage: Eukaryota > Metazoa > Arthropoda > Insecta > Lepidoptera > Noctuidae > Sesamia > Sesamia nonagrioides. The sequence continues at coordinate 15,669 of JADWQK010002419.1, forward strand.
CTGTAGGTTTTGATTCCTTTGCGAGTGTCGAAAATTTGTTGAAAATATCGACATATCGGCTGTATCTTTTGATTGGCTTGGCTTAGAAGTTTGATATTTTCACAGCTTAAAGGGACAATAGACCTAGGTATTTGGTATAAATTTCAATTTGATAATTTTATTCGTTCGTGAGAAATAAGGTAGTAAGTTCCATTTTATTAAAATATGTTTATTATATTATATAACTGAAAAAATGTGATTTTCGCAATTTTTCCTATATTTGCATTATATGACAATCCTTCATGCCAAATTTCAAGATTCTGAGTTTACGGGAAGTATCCTGTAGGTTTTGATTCCTTTGCGAGTGTCGAAAATTTGTTGAAAATATCGACATAATCGGCTGTATCTTTTGATTGGCTTGGCTTATAAGTTTGATATTTTTACAGCTTAAAGGGACAATAGACCCGAGTATTTCATGTGAATTTCAGCTTGATACGTCCACGCGTTCTTGAGATAAAGGGTGGTGACAGACAGACAGACAGACAGACAGACAGACAGACGGACAACAAAGTGATCCTATAAGGGTTCCGTTTTTTCCTTTTGAGGTACGGAACCCTAAAAAAAGAGGAATCAAACAAAATTTCAGACATCATGCAAGAATTTAAGTTCAATCAACAAATAAAATCAACTACACGATATTTTTATTGTTTTTTTTTTAAATATAATTACTAGCTTTCCGCCCGCGGCTTCGCCCGCGTGGAGTTCGGGTATATCGCGCCTTTTAGATTTCCCTCGGGAACATCAATTTTTTCCGGAATAAAAGGTAGCCTATGTTCTTTCTCAGGATCTAAAGATCGTCTGTGCCAAATTTCATCAAAATCGGTTGACAGGTTTAAGCGGGAAAGCGTAACAGACAGACAGACAGACAGAGTTACTTTCGCATTTATAATATTAGTATGGATAAACTAGTGCTCGACCTCAATCCCGCCTGATAGTAAGCAGTAATGTCATTGTTGATGGTAAAGCGCGCTAGTTTATTAAGAGCCCATTAACTCAACAAACTGAGTGAATAGGAAGGAAGACGACTGTTGAGCGAGGTGATGCAATGTTAAGCCCAACAACACGACCATTGATGTTGCACCAGAGGGAGATTGATCTGGAGACCCTCCACGACCAAAACTCCCGACACAACCACATTTAGCGCATCGTACCAGGCACACATCGCAACACAACTGCTCAGACCGGTCCTCCGTACGGCGCTACCAGACGTCATGCTATAATACGACGAATCGCTTGGCGGCAAGACTTTGTCTGGTGGGTGGATGGATGATAAGTTACCACCCACCAGACAAAGTCTTCGTGGAGGGTCTCCAGATCAATCTCCTTCTGGGTTAAACATTGCATCACCTCGCTGAACTGCCGTCTTCCTTCCTATTCACTCAGTTTTTTGAGTGAATGGGCTTATTAAACTAGCGCGCTTTACCATCAACGATTGCATCACTGCTTACCATCAGGCAGGATTGCGATCAAGCACTAGTTTATAATTATTAAAAAATAAAAAAAATAAAAGGGGTGTTTCCCCATTTTATAAATTATATCTTTTTTATCATGTCATGGGCATCAAAAAATTTTTGGCATCTTTGTCAATAATGTAGTGTAAATAATTCAACCAAATAATAGCAAAAAAATAGTTATGTATTTTATTTATTTATCTGTACAACTATCTAGCTTTTTTTTTTCGAATTCGAAATTTTTCATGTTAGCAATACTGTCGCCAAAGAATATAATGAAAGTTCTGAAAGTCCTTGACACTCCCACTCCAAGTCAATTCTCCGCTGAGATAGTACCTATCCCAATTTATTCAAAATGACAAAGCAAACAAGTAAACCCTTTCTCAGTCTAATATCCACAGCATCAGCACGTAGAACGTTTGCTGAATAGAAGTCTATATACTTTCGTTTTCTTAAGAAAATCTCTTAGACAATAGGTACCATCTATCTTTCAGTCCCTCGTGGATATATTTATATAGGAAGCCTTTTTTGTTCGAATCGTCAAGCTAGATTAGGGTACGCTAAACCTTGAGGGGGTAAACTTGATTCGACACTAACAAGTAGGTTTGTTCACGCAACCTCTGTCGTATTTCGTAGAAACACTTCAATTGATATTTATTCACGCCTTACGACTTTTCATACCGCCATCAACAACAACGAAACCAAAGTATGGTACTTTTCATATTATAATAACGTGTCATTTGCTCGTAAATCAAGCTTTATTCCCGAAGTAGAACAAACAATCACACACATTACAATGGAATTCAATTGTATTATCCAAATCAACAAACCTTCATCATCTTGAAGAAATGATGTTGAATTTCTTTTCTTAAATAATAGGCAGGAACCTCGACGCACAACCTTGAATTCAGTAATGTTTCTGAACATCTGCGTTGACATTTTTCACAGGTTATTAACAAAAAAATTGGCTGCGTAGGTATTGTAGTTTCTTTTTTAAATGAATAATCATATTTTTTTTAGTTTAGAATCAATGGCTAAAGTCAACAAGTTTGTACTTCGATGTACCTGCCACCCTGTATAGCTGTAACCAAAAATATCATCGTTATAATATTATACATTATTTCTTTCTTTCTTTCTTTTATGGCTTCGCACGGTTTGTGCATTTAGCCAATGTCACGTAATGAATTGCTGAAGGTTTGAGACAAAGTCATGATGTGGCCACTATGCTGCGATATTTCACTGTTCTTTATGAATTATTTACTGAATGCACTTTTACTACATAAATCACGCACTTTTATTTACTAAACAAGACTATAAATAATTTTAAAAGTCCAATGAACAATGAACGTGACACTCAGCTTGACTTTCCCGGCAAAACTCCCATTATACATTGTTCTTATTTCAAATAAATTGGTGATAAGCTGGATAGGAAGATCCCAATAGATTATTAATATTCAAATAAATATTCCATTACCATTTAAACTTCAATTTATAACGATGAATTGTCATAGTAGGGGCATGACCGTACCCTGTATAATGTAAATGAGTACTGGCTATAATCTAAGTTGAGAATACGTGCTTGTTTAACCAACAGCCTTCCTCAAGATTCTCACCTAATTCCACGTGGTAGGTATGGAGTGACTTACCGGAAAACTGAAACTAAATATTAATCCAATAGCTTGTCACGCTCATAGATTTCAAGGAAGTCGCGCTATGGTAGAATACATTAAACACTTTTGGACAAAGAATATAATAAAAATAAATAGGACCACCGACAAAGAACTTTGCTCAACGCCCTTCTGCTCCGCCCAGAGCGGGGGAAGTCATTTGATAATTTCCCAACCCAACAAAAAACGAAAAAAAGGGTTGTAGAAAATTATTATAATAAATATCGATTAGACTGTGGTGTTTATAACATCCTTCTCATTCTGAAAGAAAAAAAAATATTATAAATAGACCACGTGAGTCTCCGGTGAAATATACAATGGCATAGTCGTCAGCCTCTATTAAATGACAACGTGTTTTTATATAACAACACTAGACCAAGTATCATCTATGAATTAAAATAATGCAATAAGTTCTAGAATATGTTGTCCATATATTAATAGTATAATAGTATTAATAGTTTGGAAATTATTTTATGGAAGTATCTAAGCTTCACTGACTTTTAAGTAATTTTTTTTTTTTTTTTTTATATATATATTATAAACTAGCGCTTGACCGCAATCCTGCCTGATGGTAAGCAGTGACGCAATCGTTGATGGTAAAGCGCACTAGTTTATTAAGAGCCTATTCACTCTAGCCTTGAAGACACTCAAATTGTAGTCCGACGGAAACACCGCCGCTGGCAAATTATTCCAGTCCCTCGGTGTACGCGGTATAAAGGAGGAGGCGAAACGCGGAGGATGAAGTAATTATCATGCAAACCAATCATCAAACCAAATTCATATTTAAAGTTAATAAAATGCGACGTTGTCATGTCTCACGTAATGCTGTTTTACATTAATAATCGTGACTTTGTATGAAAATTTGAAAAATAAATCATTTCAGGACTATGGTGTTTATTTGTGAACGATGATTAAAGTTCAGTGACGAGATACAAGAGTCCATCAAATCCCTGAGAATTAACTGACATGAAAAAAACCTTCATCTTAGTTACACCTTTTTTTAAATAGGATACAATTTATTGCCGACCCAGTCTATAACTCATTGTAGTCTACTTGGGTCGATCTCTTAAAACAAAACTTCTATTAAACATTTCAAAGCCAATATAGAGGTCAGATAACTCACTTTTACGGTCTTGGCTGATCTTAAGTACTTATGTAAGTAGACGTATATAATCGTACATAAAGTCGAGTTCGCCCATAAGTGATCTTGGAGAAAGTAACCGCAATAAAACTGAAACAAAGACGCGGAGCTGGAATTTATATCGAAAGTTTTAAGCTCTGAAACACACACAGCAAACTATTTTGTTAAAAGACATATTGCGGTCCCAGCTGTAAATCTCTATTACATGAAAATGGTGAAATGTAGTTTAGAAATACGTACCTATATCTCTTTGTTTCCCAACTCCACGATCGATGACAGACATTTTTTTCAAACCTGTTGTCTTTACACATAGTCCCGTGTGGATCAAAGTAAAAGTTTTCTATCATTTGTTTAGATGAACGAGGTTGTTGACATGTGGAATGTGAACACTGCTATCATTGTGTCAATTGTCGCATCAGTCAACAGCCTCGATCAACATTTATCGAGGCTCATGGACATGGACATGGAGAGTGCGATTGTCGCAACCCAGTGCTGGACACGCCACAATAGCGCCGGTAAGTCCCCTCTTTGAGGAGTGGCTAGAGAGGCGCCACGGCATCCACATCTTCCTCCTGACGCAGGTCCTCACCGGACACGGTTTTTTTGGGGGTTCCTGTTCCGCATAAGGCGGGAGATAACGCCAGGTTACCATTGTGTGGATCGAACTTAGAATAGTGTTAATTGTACTCCCTACAAATGCGGTCCACGTTCTTAGAGTCGGATATAATAGATTTATGAAAAAGCACTTCATTCCAAGTACAGTATGCGATACTGTACAGGGACACTACACCCAACAATTTTTACAAAGTGTAAGTTACACTTTACAAAAATTGTTGATTGGATCTTCCAGACTTTGTTCAGCCATGTTAGTTTATTTCAATTGAAATGTGTTCATAAATACACATGTGCCTTCTTTTCCTCTTTTCCTCTTTCACTCCCATGGTCCGCCTGGAAGCTAATCAACTACGACCAGAGAAAGATCGGGCGCAGCATCAAAAGCTTAACTTTCTTTGTGATACTCGCGGTATCATACTTCCATGCAACTTTCAAATGCCAGAACTTCGGCGGACTCTTTTAAAAATCATCCAAAGATCTAAGAAGAAGTCAATCAAGGTCACTTCGCTTCATAAAAACATAATCTTAACATGATTAATTATATCAGACGAGCCGTAAAACACAACCTTCTTACCCAAATAACAAGAATAATAACGCTACGTGACCAAATCACAAAATGTTCGTATTAAGTAAAGTGACCAAAAAGATTAAGCTCACATATAAATGGGCTAGTCCCACATTTTATATAGGAAAAGACGAATGTCCTTACAATTAGATAATATGTAGGGGATGAAGATTCATTGGTGTAAGTCACGACAAATACTATCTAGTGATTTGTGTCTGTCTTTTGTATCTAATGATGAAACAAAACGCATAACTAATGCGCATAACAAAAATCAAATTACAGCGTGGAATTCTATTACATATGTAGTTACATTATGATATTTTTTTCCTTTTTCTTTACAGCTAATTTATTTAGTAAGTATATGTATAATGTTACAAGGCTCGACAAGCAAGGTTGTCTGATAATGGGTACCTACTCGGTAATGGGACTGGCCGCGGAACTGAGAGATTTCTCGCGGTTCGAGGGTTTTAACCCCCGATAAGGTTTTTATATATTTGCTGCTTGAGGTTTTCCACAGCCGCAGCAGCAATGCTAGCTCGGTACATCGAGCCAGAAAGATGGGATGGCAGAATAATACCTACACGTTGCAATCCACACTAAACCTATCATGAAAAGAAAGACACCTCATCTTGTGTCTCACAAACCATCGGGTTCTAATACAGCTGGAACACCGACGGTCGGATGATATCATCCATGTTCACTTGCCATGCTAAGCGACTCGCAATTCAGCTACAAGACAGGCCAAGGCTGTTGACTTGTTTTTTTTAATTTTATTTTTTTAAATATTATAAACTAGTGCTTTGCTGCAAACCCGCCTGATGGTAAACAGTGATGCAATCGTTGATAGTAAATCGCGCTAGTTTATTAAGAGCCTATTCACTCTACTTGAATACATTTAAATTGTAATCAGACTGAAAGACCGCCACTAGCAAATTCTTCCAATCCCTCGATGTAAGCGGTATAAAAGACGAGGTGATATCCTTCGTCCGGATCGTAGTGGTGTCAACAACGTAAGGATGAACACTCGCCGTACGAACGGAGATAGAGGAATTGAATCTTGAAATTCCTGCGCACACTCTCTAAACTGCACTCCAATCGGAAATATAGAACATCGACAGGCTGGCTACATTACGCCGAGAGTATTTTGAACCAAATTTGGGTCGCCAATTAGCTTTTTCGCACGCCTCTCACCGAATCCAAAGTTGCCAGGTGGAATTTTTTATTTATTTAGCTTAGGCAAAAAAGGTACATAATAAAATACAATATTGCTATACTATAACATACAATAAAAACAAATATGACATACTATACATTTGCAGCATCAGCCCAAATATGGGTGCCCCACTCACACTGAACGGACCTGCGCTTCGTATAATATTAGAAGCTGTCCTGATGTGACCGGACCGGGACCGGACTTTTGCTATAACGCCAAGTTTTCTGGCTGCCACCTTGGTGTTGGGCTCAATGAATAGCCCAAAATGTAGGTTTCATGAAATCTCAACTCCCAAAAGCTCTACGTATGCATGCGTTATAATACCCGCTGTCTCACTGCATCAAATTGTAAGGTACTGCCAGTGCCACAGACCCGTACGTAATAGGGATCTCAATATCTTGCAAGTCAAATGGTTGGAGACCCTGCTACGTACTGACTAGCCAAAGTCCTGTTTGGAATGCGCAGAGTGAGTGCCCGCGACGTGCTCCTATTTCTCTTCAAGACCATCAAGATTGAGAAGATCGAAGTTTACAATAGAAAAACGCATAAAAAATGTAAGTATTTACTAAGAAATGATAAAAAGAATCCCACAGACATATACATATTTCTGCAACACGACTATGTATTTTGATAAAACACACGCATAAGTAATAACTGATATTTTTAACCCTAAAACATACGGAACAGTGGTAGGGTTTTACTTCCATTTAAATAATACCAACCAATATTAACCCATAAATAAATGAGTTTTAAGTATAGAATCGTTTACCTACAATATAATACTGCATAATAGCGTGTGCGCCAATAATTAAGGCTTAGCTTTCATAACACTATTTCATAAACATCCGTTACAGCAAAAAGCTTTAAGCCGTTAGTACAGCGACAAAATAACAAACCAGAGAAAAGTTATGAGCATAAATTACGATAAATGGAAAGCTCTAACATAAATAATGATTGGTATTTTCTAATAATAACACAATAGAGCGATAAAGGCCATATTTAAAGCTTAGTATCATAAACTTGGGTGAAATACCATGACAGGACCTGTAAGCTATATTTATCGTGAAAATGCATACAGTTCAACTGTTAATGTGCAAACTTTTCTACCTAACTTGGTTAATCGTTTTCATTCCACGATCGTCGGCGTCCAGCCAACCGAAAATACAGTCTTCATTTTTATCATTATGTAAGTCATGGATGAAACTTCACTTTTTGATTAATGGTCTCAATGCGCGGATATTAGAAGTGTTTTGTGTTAAACGACAAAATAGGGAATTTTAGTTATACCTAACTCTCAATACATTGGCGCCAGGTACGTGTGCGTGGGTTTAACGGCCGAGTTAACCCACCACCACACAATGTCTAGAACTACCTCTTTTCTTTTATGAAATTGGAAACATGACGAGGCGGTCTCCTGAACAATATTGATTTCTTGACGCTTGTGAAAACTGCCTGTCACAATGTGATTGGAATTTTTTCAGCATTTTTCTACATATTTTTCATGTACCATGCCACTTCCTGAATCTAGAAGTCTGAAATTATGAGCAGTCATATTATTCTTTGTTTTTTGCCAAGACCTGTAAATTACAATCCATATTTATAGTCTCTAATGTTTTCGATTCATTTACACAAAATTGTTGTATCCATGGAAATATTAGGCTATTAAAATACATATTCAAAGGATATTTCTATGAAATTCTTCATAAAATATTAAAATATGTCAAATTAAAATCCTTTGTTGCAAAAATATGGATTCTCATTATTTGCGAAAACAAGAAAATTCTCGTTCCACGCAGAAAGGTCGCTGGAGGAAATGAATATTTCCTTTGACATACAAAATGTGAAACGTTTGGAGTTGAACACTGTACAGCATGCAAATGTTCTCTTGTCGGATAGTTGGTTTCAGCATTAGATAAAAGCTTTTTAGATTAATTTTTATAAATTGAATTCGTTGCGTTCACTTTTGCTTAATAATGTCCTAAGTTCTATCTTGCTGTCGAAATAATTAAAATAAGTACAGTAACTTAATTGAAAACTTCCCCTATTATTATATAAAGAATATTAATTTTGTTTCGATGCAGTAATTTAACCCCTATAAAAGGTTGCATGAATGCTTAATTGCGAAGAAACAATTTACTAATAATATAGGTGCGTCACAAGGATAGGTAGCTGTTAAAAGTCAATTAAGGATTTTGTACATAGTATGAAAATAGATTTTATTTATTTATTTCTTTTATTATTTATGTACAATTGTACACACAATAAAATACATAAAGATACGACAAAATTAAGATCTGAGTACAAAGGTGCTGCTTATTTCTTAAGAAATTTCTTCCAGTAGACCTGCGAAAGGCATATATGCAAGTAGTATATGCAAGTATTTTTTTAACATATGTAGTTACAAGGGTAACTTTAGTTTCGGATCTGAGGCAACAATCCAAGCGCTCGTCAAATAATCGAATTAGTTAAATAGCAATATATAGATGATACCTAAGTACTGGTTACTGCAATTAACAAGAGTTACGCGAAGAAGCAGAGCAGGGCAGTAATAGTGCAGTGGTAATGGTCGATAGACATCTGACGCTCCACACTAGACCCGAGAGCTGGATTACGGCCCTCTCCCTCTAGTCAAGACAAGGTTTGCATCGCAGCAGTTGAAATATTATAGGTTGATTATACACGGGAAGGCGGTAATATAATACATAACATAACAGCCTATAGTGTTTCCATCCCTGGAACACAGACCTCCGCTCGGTGAGATTGAATGGGCCATAATCTACCACCCGGGCCCAGTCCTCGTTTCTGAGTTCTGAAAGCTCCCTCGTTTTGAGAGCAGTGGTGATGAAATCTATACTAATACATAAAGCTGAAGAGTTTGCCTGTTTGTTTGAACACGCTAATCTGAGGAGCTACTGGTCCGATTTTAAAAAATATTTTTGCGTTGGATAGCCCATTAATCCAGGAAGGCTTTAGGCTATATAACATCACGCTGCGACTAATAGGAGCGGAGCACATAAAAAAACATATCGAAGCCTACGCGGGTGAAACCGCGCGGCACAGATAATATTTATAAAAGTAAAGCCCCTAACGTGGTTTGAACCAATGACCTACTGCTTATAAGTCGCGGCCGATACCACTAGGCCACCGCTGAACTAATACTAATTATAATAAGAAACCTAGCACAAAACCAATCATGCTTTGGTTTGGAAGGCAGATAGAGCTATCTAATATAATAGAGACCATGATCGAGGCCATGCATGTTTGCATTGCATGGATGTCCAACATGAAAACAAAGTAATCATCGGATATATTATTAACATAGCAATAACACGCGTGTTGTCATATTGCTAGCGTAGGCACGAGAGAAGTCCCGGCAATAAGTGGACCTAATAAATAATCTTAACTAAGATTGCGAACTGTATAACCCAGTGTATATTAATATGCTATTTAGATATATTATTAAAGAAACAGAAAGACATGGTGGCCTAGTGATTAAAAGAACAGCCTCTCAAGTATGAGTGTGCGGGTTCGATTCCAGGTCAGGCAAGTAACAATCTAATTTTTCTAAGTTATGTGTACTTTCTAAGTATATCTTGGACACCAATGATTAATTAAAAGGTAAAGGAAAACATCTTGAAGAAACCTGGACTTTAAGTTTGAAATCACCAACCAGCATTGGCCATTGAGCAAGCGTGGTGATTACGCTCAATCCCTCTCTGTATGAGCGGAGACCTGTGCCCAGCGCTGGGCTAACCTGGGCACAAGTTACCTTTTTGTCGTCCCACTGCTGGCACAGCAGTTGCAAAAAGGTTGATGATGGTGATGGTGATTAAAAAATTGAAAGTTTACTACGAAATTTTCTCGGTGGTAGGCCATAACATTGGCTGCCGGCAGAACTTACCACCCACCAGACAAAGTCTTGCCGCCAAGCGATTCGTCGTGTTCCGGCATGATGTCTGGTGCAGCCGTACGGAGGACGGGTCTGACCAGTTGTGATGCGATGTGTGGCGGGTACGATGCGCCAAATGTTGTTGTGTCGGGAGTTTGGTCGTGAAGAGTCTCCAGATCAATCTCCCTCTAGCGCAGCATCGTTTGGTCGTGTTGGTCTTGGGTTTAACATTGCATCACCTCGCTCAACTGCCACCATCCTTCCTATTCCTAAGTTTTTTTAAGTGAATAGGCTTAACAAACTAGTGTGTTTTACCATCAACGATTGCATCACTGCTTACCTTCAGGCGGGATTGCAGTTAAGCACTAGCTTATAATTTAAAAAAAAAAAAAGAAACGATAGAAGTCCGATTCCATTGTATGCCTATGTATCCATGTGAGATTTCTTTTATAAAATGGACTTTAGTTAGATAGGTACTATGTTTTTCAAATAAGACCTGCGGCCTCGACCTTGCTGCGCTCGCGCGCCTTAATATCTCGGGCTGCAATTGATGCCTTATAGCCCTTGGCTACTAATCTACTATTAATACTTTCAAACGAATACTTTGTAAGATAGACCGAGCATTACACGTAATAAAAACAATTATTGGGTAGAGTAATAATATAAGTAGTAGTTTTAAACTTTAGTTCGTTTTTACATCGATCAATTTACGAAGGGCCACATTTAGAAACTATAGTCTACAGTAGTTTCAATTCAGTTTGGAAGTATTTCGCACTCGCTTTCACTCATCATCATCCCAGCGTTAATCCCAGTCGCATCCGAAGCTTTTTTCAGCTTTGGAATCTGGGGTCCGCTTTACCAGTCTAACTGCTGAGTTTGGCTAAACTTTGACATTTTCCGTGAAGCGACTGCCGTCTGACCTCCACAACCCGAAGGCGATATCGAAGTATTGCAGTTAGACCAATTGTTGGATTTTGAGGGCTCCAACAACCCGTAACGACTGCCATTAGATGTTCGTATGGCAAGCCGGGACCAACGGCTTAACGTGCTTTCCGAGGCAAGACCAGACCAGTGCAAATATTCATATTCATGCATACAAATATTTGCACTGCGCGGGGATCGAACCCGCACTCGCTTTCACTCACATGTAGATATTGCGAGTAAGTGCGCAGTCTCATATGTAATAGTTATTGTTAAGAATAGATTAATTATTATCCAATTAAAGTTCTCAAACTTTGGACTTAATACAAACAGTAAAGTTAAAACAAAAAACAAACACACAATCAAATAAAACCCTAGAAATAAAATTTAAACCATATACTTGTTAATTGATTTTATGTTTCATGATCACAGATCAATTCTGTGATCATGAAACTTAAAATCAATTCTCAAGTTTAAAGTACAAAAGTTTTTACGATTAAGTTAAAAAAACTTCAAATTTTATTAAAATTAAAATAATTTTAGTCATCAGTTTCGTTTAAATAAACAAAAATAAGTTTGAATACAAAAAATATTATTTTAAGATTCCAGTAACACATCTTATTTATTAGAACAACTGTTACACTGCTACACTGCTGTACATAGTTTTTTCCTTTGCGACAGCTACCTACATTTGTCTAACTTAAAACCACCTTTACAGCCACACCTACTATATAATCTTGCCCTTCACAGTTCGAAGACATTTCACTGGACTTTCTCAGCGAAATCTCTGTATCCGGGACATCTTCAGGTGAAAGAAAGTTTTTTTCCCAGTTTCTATAGATCAGAGGCTGTTACTTCAATAACGGTAGCAAAATTAACTTATTACTCACATTGCCCGATCATCATGTAGCCATATTCATAATGCCCTGACAATGTGATATATAGGTGAGTTTAGATTGTTATTAATCACTTGGCCCGATATAGATGGGCATTACTTATACTGACCGAGCATTATGAACACTGCCCGCATTAATCACTTGACCCATAACGTAGATACGAAAAAGCTTTGCATACCTACAGCGCCTACGATAAAACTGCTTCTTCAAGACGCTGCGCATACGTTGCTAGCACGTTATTTATCCAAACAACACTCGATACTTGTATAGATATATAACCATTGAGAATAATAACATAACAGCAATCTTATTATTACGAAGATAAAGATTATAATAATTTTGACAAAATTGTCAACGGCAGTAATGCAACAGCAGTATTAATAAAATGAGAATGATGCAAAATTTGAGGTTAACGAACTGTAAAGGACTATAAATACTGAGAGAACAAAAACTCGTGCATATGACTCGAAGAGGAAAGCTTTTCCGTTTCATAAGAAGTAAAATTTATTAGGAAAGTTGTCTGTGGTACGTAGGAACTTAATTAGAAATTCTTGCTAGCTTGGATTTTCAATTTCATGTATGTACTTAGCAATGTCGACTTTTGTAATATATTAGCTGATACGTCAAATGATATTATCTTATACCGTACGTAGAGGTTTCAGTTCTTATCATCATTATCATAAGCCTATATGGTTAGCGACCATTCCGACCGATTCTTCTTGATCTTCATTAGGTTTTTTTTCCAGCTATAAAACGTACTGTTAGACGGGTAAACGTCGGAGAGGTTTTAAAAAAAACGTTTTTAATTAAAACACTATATTTAGCACTTGAATACAGACAGGGTGAACTGGTACGTCTAAGAGATGTGCTCGCGATAAAGATTGAACGCAGACTGGCTGAATGATGTACTCGTGACGAAAGTGCTGATTAAGCACTTTTGTGACGTAGAGAGCTTTATTGCTAATTTTGAAGTATTTTAGTTATTTATGCATTTTAGGGTACATTTGGCAATCGTAACAGCCCCCCGATTTAGAGTGAACTACACGTTTTAAGGTGAAGTTTACGGGAAGATAAAAATATATTAGGATTACCCAATTCGAAGGGCGGGAGCTGGTATAATTTGGGGAATATTAATTTCTTCGTCAATTGGTTTGGAATCGTTATTGTTTCTATTAAAGCGATATAGTTTCCTAAACGCACCAGTTTTACAGATTTTATACAGAAGATACAGAGTTATTAAAATTAAAGTTACAATAGTTATAATGGAATAATAATCGCCATATTGGACAATATGAGGCTTTTCTGGTTTTTCAATGATTTTATCTAAGTTTTTTAACATTTCAGGATTATAAGCGACAGAGTCTAGGTTTACATTTTTCAAGGAAATAGAAGGTAAACTAGGTACAATATTATCAAAACTTAATCTATTACAGCATGAATCGTTAATTATGTTTAAATTTGTTTTAACAGGTTTTAATAGGACATTAACATTGTCTCGAGAAACTAATTGTGTATCTTTACAGTATGCCATACAACCCTTGGGTAAGTATAATATGCCACTACCACTTATATCTAATTCAGTTAATTGATTTACATTATTACATTCAATACTTAATTTAGATTTTTCCGACATTACATATAACCATTTGTTATTTAGAAGAGGCTGCCAGATACTAACTTGACCATGAAAAAATTTAGTTTTACATATTTCTGGAATCGAGGTTAGTACTTTACTAATTATTTCTGTTTCACAGCAAGGAGTTGCGGCGACAGAATAGGATATACTGGTGTCACAGAGATAGTGATCACTGTTTACGATTTTAAAATTTCTTAATTCATTAAGTTTACAATATGTTGATTTGTCTTTAGTTATTCCAACGTATTTAGAGGATGGAATAATAGTTGAATAAGATACAGGGTTGTCAACCTCGTACGGCACTGGACAAGGTAAGTTATGATACAATGAGAAATGTTGAGATTTAATCAAAGGTATTTCAAGGACAAACACTATTTGGTCCTTGCTATAATAACTAGATATAGTAGATATATTTAGAATAATATGTACATTTTCTAGACTTAGGAGAACAGGTAACTGTCTAGAGTTCGAGATGAATCTGTAGTTATTCACTAATTGAGTATAAAGTTCTATTGGTGAAAGAATAGATGGATATAGAATGTTTGATCTACCAAACATAACTGAGTTCACTATATCCTCGACCTTGAATGATAAAGTTAGAAGGCTATTTTCTATCATAGACGTTAGTTCTAAAATACGGGATCGTATTCCTAATTCTTTAGAAATATAAGTTAGGTTTTTAATGTCTTCGTATAAAGCGTCGATGGCGACGTTTAATTCATGTTCATTGGATTTTATGGTTTTTAATGTGTTGTTATAAGATTTAAGGGTGGAAGTAGTAACGAGAATATTTTCTTTAAGAATTGATGCTATTTTGCTGGTATCAGCTTGAATTTCCTGAATGGCGTTATTATAGCGGATGGCATCTTCTTCATCCATAGTTCCAAATAGTTTTTTGGACAAGGTTCCAATAACACCCAGAAGTGCGGACCTTTTTACTTGATGAGACATGAGATAAGAGATTGCCTCGTTATCGCGTTTAATATCTTGGAAACGAGTTACTAGAGGTAGAAAAAGATTATTGCATTCTACATAATCAAGAGCTTTGCTTTTTTCGCATAGTGATTTTGAATTATCAAGTATATGATGTAAATTAATAATATGTGGGTCAATAAATGAGATTTCTAAAGGAATTACTACACTAAGATAACTATCGACTAAACTCAGGGATCCTATGGGATCGAAGTAAATCCCAGAACTATTCGTCAGGGGTTTGACGAATTCTTGACCCGTTGAGGGGTTACTGCAAGGAAATAGAACTAGTGTTAGTGTAATATTATTAATTACTATGCTTATATACTAATATTTAAAATTAAGATTTATGTATAAGACCTAGGAGCTAGTTTTACCTCATCATAGTGATGGGTGACATGTCGTCTATTAATTAATAGAGTTAAAGTGTTGCGGCCGTTAATTTTGACCACTTTATATGGACCTTTCCATACGGGTGATAAGGCTTTTCGCAATCTTACGTGATTCTTTAGGTATACGTAATCCCCTACTTTATATTGTACGGGACGAGAGTGGTTATCGTAATATTCCTTCGACTTTTCTTTTGATTTTTGAATATTTTGAAGGGCTTTTTCCTTTGAGAGTTTTAATCGATGATGTAGGAATTTAATGTATTCGGGATAAGTCGATTGGGAATGTAATTCGTAAACAGAATCAGGGATGAAGGCTTTATGGCCGAAGAGTAGTTCGTATGGAGTAAAATTTGTAGAAGCATGGACTGACGTGTTATAGGCAAGCATTGCGGTATATACGTATTTATGCCAGTCTGCATGGTTTTCATTGACATAAGACTTAAGGTATTCTTTGAGTGTAGAATGACTGCGCTCAAGCGCACCTTGAGTTTGGGGATGATAAGGGGATGACCAGATTTGCTTAATCTTTAAGAATTCGCAGGTTTTCTTGAACATATCTGCAGTAAAATTGGTTCCTTGATCTGTAAGGATCATTTTTGGAATTCCAAATAAAGAAATGAAATGGACGAGGCACTCGCATGTGTCCTCTGAAGTAGCATTTGCAATGGGATATGCAAAGGAAAATTTAGTAAGGTCATCTTGCATAGTTAAGATGAACTTAAGTCTTGTTAGGCCCGCCTCCGGAAGAGGACCTACGAGATCCATGCTAAGACGCTCAAAGGGTTTCGTGGAAGTAGTAGTTATCTGCATGGGTGAGCGGTTAGTTTGCCTTAGGGCTTTATTCGATTGGCATTGCGAACAATTTTTTATATATAATTCAATGTCTGATCGCATGTTTTTCCAATGATATCTTTCTTTTATTCTATTTAGCATACGAGCCGTACCTAAATGTCCGGCGATAGGGATATCGTGATTTTCCTTAAGGATTTTCTTTATTTCAGATGGAGTTGGAAATATTAGTGAATTATGATAAATGTCAATAGATACATTCGAGTTATTAAAGATATAGGAGAACATATTATATATTTTTGGCCAGTCATGTTTATCGAAAGGGTTACGGAAATTAGTAATAGCTAAATGTATGATTTCCTCCCTTGATGTCGAAAGTATTTGATGTTTTAGGTTTATTAGACTTTTATAGATGTCTTCGTAAGAGCAACTATCGAAATGGTAGACTTTTGTAAATAGGAAATAGAAGGTTTTAGATTTGTGTTCAAAGGGTAGGCAAGTAAACAACGTCCTTTCTTTACCCAGGAGATCTGAGGAATTTTCAATTTCACCTAAAATTTCCTCTATATAAGGGTTAGCCGTATCAAGGTCAATAGAAGTAGGTAGAACTATATGTTTACAAATACTTTTGAAAATATTTTCATTATGTTCTATAATTTTAGTATTACTATTAAACTGTTTTCCGGACATTGTTTTCAGGAATTTGGAATAGTTTTCACTGGAACTAGAAGTTAGTGATAGATGCTCCTCAGCATTATTATCAACCGTAGGATTTGGAAGGTTTGGATTTTCAGGTAAGTCATCTCTATTTTCAGGACCAAGAATATCTGTGAAGGAGTCGTCATTGTCTAACAACTCTACCGACGGAACTTCGTCAGAATCCAGAGGTATAGAAGGTAATTGTATATCGAGATCTTCTAGAGTTATAGGACTAAAATTAGGCGATTGATTTTCGTCATTCCGCCTAGACGTAGAAGGAATAGAATTATCATCTGTATTTTGAACAGGGTTTACGGGGAATCGAGACAACGCATCAGCGTTGCTATTGATTTTACCTTTTTTGTACTCGATTTTGTAGTCAAATTCTTCTAGTTTTAAGCGCCATCTAACTAGTCGGGATCCAGGATCTTTGCAGTTGAATAACCATTTTAATGGTCTATGATCTGTTACTATAGTGAATTTATGTCCATATAGATATGGCCTAAACATTTTGGTACCAAATACTATGGCTAGACATTCTTTTTCTGTGGTGGAGTAATTGGTCTCTGCTTTATTCAACGTTCTTGATGAGTAAGCGATTGGGCGATCCTTTCCAATTTCCCCTTGAGATAGAATGGCTGATATTGCATAATTTGATGCATCGCAGGTAAGCACAAAGGGCTCGGAAAAATCGGGATATATAAGTATAGGAGCGGAAATTAGTTTTCCTTTTAGTTCTTCGAAAGCTATTTGTTGCTCATTCAACCAAGAGAAAGGGACATCCTTTTTTAGTAATGTAGTGAGAGGTTTAGCGGTTTTAGAAAAATCAGGGATGAAACGGCGGTAATAGGATACTAGACCTAGGAATGATTTAACGTCCTTGGGACATTTAGGAATTGGAAACTGAGACACGGCCTTGACCTTTTCAGGATTTGGGCTTACTCCTTTGTCACTAATGATGTGACCAAGGTAACCGACTTCTTTGCGCAAGAATTCGCACTTGTCGGGTTGTAGTTTAAGGTTATATTTGCGTAGTCTATCGAAAACTTTTAACAATTTATCGCAATGTGATGAGAGATCGTGTGAATATATTACTACATCGTCAAGATAGACGTAACAATGAATGCCTTGAAGTCCGGCGAGAGCGGTATTCATAAGCCGTTGAAACGTAGCGGGTGCATTTTTTAGTCCAAACGGCATGCGTTTGAATTCAAAATGCCCTTGAGGAACAGTGAACGCGGTTTTAGGAATGTCGTTCCTATTAACGCATATTTGGTGAAAACCTGAGCATAAATCGAGGGTGGAAAAGTATTTACTTTGCCCTAATTGGTCTAGTATTTCGTTGATTTGAGGGATAGGATAACTTTCGCCGATTGTGATGTCATTCAGTTTCCTATAGTCAATGACAATGCGCCATTTTTTCTGGCCAGAGGAATCTGTTTTCTTAGGGACGACCCAAACTGGGAATGACCAAGGGGAAACAGAGGGTTGAATGATGTCCTGGGACAACATTTTAGAGATTTGCGTTTCAACTTCTTTTTTGTGAACCTCGGGAAACCTGTATGATTTGACATTGATAGGTTCCGAGGGGGACGTTTTTATTTCGTGTTTTAAGAGATCGGTGGTCGACAATTTATCGTCGGGTAAATGGAAAATGTCAGAGTATTGAGAACAGATATCGAATAAGCACGACTTTTCTTCGTCGTTGAGATGATTAGCCCGTAACATGTTTAGGACTTCTTCTTTTCTGATTGTAGAAGATTTAGAAGAATCAGAGTTTGGTTGGATTTGGAAAGAGTTCACCTCGAAGGGTTGTATTTCTAATTTTAGATCAGAGTTGATTGTGACTTGTTTTTCAGAGGTGTTGACAACCGATATATTTATTCGGTTGTTATCCTTAACTGTAACGATGCAGTTAGCTATCAACAAGGATTCGGAGATATGTTGATCGAGGATAAGTCCTTGTCGATGCTCAGGATTATTAACAGTACATTCTATAATAGTTTCAGTACGGGGTGCGATTTTATATACGGGTTGGCAGTATTCTAATTTTGTTATGATATTACTAATTTGTAATGTGTCGGTATTATAGTCAATAATACCGTCTAAATCATTCAGGAGGTCAGTTCCAATTATGCCGTCATAATTTAAATCGATATTTTCGACTACGTGGAAACGATATGCAATATCAGAATTTGGAAATAATTCCAATTGGAAATGACCTAAGGTGGGTATGGTTTCGTTAGTGTTGTGAATACCTTTCAGTTGAATGATTTTGTTTTGAAGCACGGGCATTGATTTGATTGAGTTTCTTTTTATCAAGCTCACAGCGGATCCGGTGTCGACTAAGAAATTTAAACTACGGTTACTTAACTGAGTTTTAAGGGTAACATGAGGTACGTATCTTTTCGTAGAATTAGAAGTAATTTCGTAAATAATACTTTTTTGTGTTTCAGGAGTTGAACAACCCGCAATTGGATTCAGAGTAGGCTCAGTAAATTTAGAAGAATTTGGTACTTCAGATACAGAAGATTTAGAGGATTTCGAATAGGCTGACTCTTTAGGTACAGCTGGTACAGAGGATTTAGAACAGGCTGACTCTTTAGGTACAGCGGATACAGAAGATTTAGAATAGGCTGACTCCTTGGGTACGGCGGATACAGAGGATTTCGAATAGGCTGACTCTTTAGGTACAGCTGATACAGAGGATTTAGAATAAGCTGACTTCTTGGGTACAGCGGATACAGAGGATTTAGAATAAGCTGACTGTTTAGGTGCAGCGGATACAGAGGATTTAGAATAAGCTGACTCTTTAGGTGCAGCGGATACAGAGGATTTAGAATAAGCTGACTGTTTAGGTGCAGCGGATACAGAGGATTTAGAATAAGCTGACTGTTTATGTGCAGCGGATACAGAGGATTTAGAATATGCTGACTCTTTAGGTGCAGCGGATACAGAGGATTTAGAATAAGCTGATTTCTTCGGTACAGCGGATACAGAGGATTTAGAATAAGCTGACTCTTTAGGTGCAGCAGATACAGAGGATTTAAAATAAGCTGACTTCTTAGGTACAGCAGATACAGAGGATTTAGAATGGGTGTCTTTTAAGTGCGAAGGCGGATTTAGAATTTGAGGGCTGGGCCCCACGTGACACCGTCGTGAGCCCACTACTCGTTTAAATGATTTTCATCGCTTACAGAACCTTGGGGTTCGTTGTCGTAATCGACGTGGTTGACATGGTTTTGTGTATTACTTTGTCGTGGAGTGGAATCGTCATTTTGACTGGATTTGTATTTTTTATTATTATTATATTGGCGTTTTTTGCAATTTTCAATGGTATGGCCCTCAAACTTGCAATATCGGCATGTAGGTGGAGAAGACTGGGGTTTACCTGAATTATGAGTCGTATTAGATTTAGAGCGATTTTGAGTAGTATTCAGTTTTTGCGGAGGACGGTTTAAATTCCTTCTCTTTGATAGTAGGGCCTGTATTTTCTCCTCCGAGATAGCAAAGTTAATGGCTTCATTCAAGGTGGAAGGATTTTTCATGCGAATTAAATTACAAATTTTGGGTGAAAGCCCCATTAAAAATGAGTGGAGGGCTAGTTCCTCCATAGCCGATATTTTTCCGACTAACTCGGTTCTCTTTTTATTGGAAAATGTAATTTCGGTAATTAATTTGGCTAGGCAAGACTCAATTTTGAGAGAATATTGACTTACACATTCATCTGGCTGCTGTTGGAGTTCCTGTAATTCGGATAATAGATGTGCGTAATGTTTCGTTTCCCCAAATTGGGATTGTAAAAAGGACTTTGCCTGTTCCCAGTCGTTAAAATCCTTTATGGATGCTGCTGACTCGGCTTTTCCTTCGAGTCGGCTTAGAATATAATTTAATAAAATAGGTTTTTGAGTTGTTGAAGCAAGTTTGTTTGCATTGTCGCAGTTATTGAGAAATGATTGAAGTTTCTCTCGAGACCCGTCAAAGGGTTTAATAAACTTGAAAAGAATACTTGTTTCCATTTTTTCTGACAGAGTAACGAGCTCTGCCCTTGATTCAGATTTTTCGGTTGGCATATAGGCCGGAAAATAAAACGAAACAAAGCTAATAAAATAGAATACAAAATAATAAAGTACAACGGTTACAAAGTATGCTAAGAATGCGTCGAGTCGAGCTGATAAGCCCTCCGCTTCGTAGAAGTTCGTATGTTTTGACTACGGATTTTATCACTAAGTCTCACTGTAGCTTTGCACTGGATTATATTTTATTTATGATTTTGAACACACGGCACTGCACTGGATTTCGAGTTATTATGTTGATTTCACTTACAGGATTGCAGCTGCGGTGACGAGAAGAGACAGGAACATGATCACCTGATTTCAGGGACGGTGTAAGTACCTGAATTATTGTCAGGAACACTGGAACTGGGTTTGCACTCTGAACTCGCGGTATTTCACAGGAAGTACACACGCGGGTAAGAGTTGGATTTTATGGGATTTAGAATAGATAGATAAGATGTGGATATAGAATGAGTCTGGTTCGGCACTATGATTTGCACACTGAATGTCTGAGGCGTTTTCCAGATTTTTAAAATCCCACCGCTGCCACCAATTGTTAGACGGGTAAACGTCGGAGAGGTTTTAAAAAAAACGTTTTTAATTAAAACACTATATTTAGCACTTGAATACAGACAGGGTGAACTGGTACGTCTAAGAGATGTACTCGTGACGAAAGTGCTGATTAAGCACTTTTGTGACGTAGAGAGCTTTATTGCTAATTTTGAAGTATTTTAGTTATTTATGCATTTTAGGGTACATTTGGCAATCGTAACAGTACGCTTAAGAGGTCTACAGCAGGTCCGGGCAATGGCCCAGCGGAAGGAACAGCGGCCAAGCTACCCGAAACTACCAAATATTCCCAATCAACCTTGATCCTTAATGCTTTAGAGATAAAGTTGAAAATCTAATAAAGAAATCTGACAGATTGTAGTAGCTTGATGTGCTGTAGTCTGTACAATCCTTACTTCCTTACTAATATTATAAATCGGAAAGTGAGTTTGTTTCTTTGTTTGTTCCGCTTTCACGCCGTAACTAATAAACCGATTGCTTTGAAATTTTTCAAACGTAAAGTTAAAAGTTCGGATTAAATAATAGGGTACTTTTTATCCCGGAAAAAAATAATGTTCCCGAGGGAAATCTAAAAAGCGCGATATAACCGATCTCCACGTGAGCGAAGCCGCGGGCGTAAAGCTAGTTTCCTAGTATCCTAGTTTCCTAAGTAAATATATATATATGTCGATGTCAACGACGGCGGAGCGGTAGGGTCGTCAGCATCTTGGTGTGGTGGTAAAGGTGGTGGTGGTGTAGTTTTGTATTAAAGCACGAAGTCTTCCTCCAAGACAATAACAATTTAAATAGGCAAACCAACAGTTTCGACCCGGAGTAGTGCCTTGGTCCACGTCTCAATTCAAAGTGACAGCTCGACAGTCCCCACCTTCCAAAAAGACCGTCCACGTGCCGCCATCATAAAACAACGCCACAAGCGTTTGCCCTACCAACATGTAAATCAAACGAGCAACCTCCATCAAAATTATAACAACGATCTCCGACATATATTTTTTTATAACGGTAGTCAACACCACACCATAAACCTTTTTATCTTCCTTCTGCTAGGCACAGGTCTCCTCTCATACAGAGAAGGATTGAGCGTAATCACCACGCTTGCTCAATGCGCGTTGACAATTTCAGACTTAAACTCCAAGTTTCCTCAAGATGTTTTCCTTCACCTTCAGTCATTGATGTCTAAGATATACTTAGAAAGTACATATAACTTTAGAAAATTTACATTGGTACTTGCCTGACCTGGAATCGAAGTAGTAGTTTGTCCAAAAGGGTTCCCTGCTAATAATAAAACGATCAGTCTAAAAGCCACCTGTGCCCCCCAATTTTCCAAATAAAGCCTCAAGACCCCGGGCCATGTTTTCCAAATGCCATGTTACACATTTTCCCTATTATCCGCAACGCATAATTGATTAGAATATTTAAATACCAAGGGCCTCAGTAATAATTTGAATTTTATGAAGTCAAATTGTTCGATCGCTGAGTCTTAACTATTTATGAGTATTAAAGCAATAAATTATCATCAACCTTTTATTGTCCCACTGCTGGGCACAGGTCTCCTCTCATACAGAGAAGGATTGAGCGTTATCACCACGCTTGCTCAATGCGAGTTGGCGATTTCAGACTTATAAAGTCCAGGTTTCCTCAAGATGTTTTCCTTCACCTTCAGAGCAATAAATAATTGATGCAAAAACAGAAGACAAGACTTTTGTTATTGCATCTATAGTTATATTTTAGGTTTTGTTAATTATTAGGCTCGAGTGGCTTTACCTCCTACTTTGCTCAGTGGGGTGAGGAAAGTAGGAGGTAAAGCCACTCGAGAGGTTATCGACGAGCGGTCCCTGTTATTGAATGAGCCAGGCTATCATTACATAATCAGCCACTGTTGTTGTTGCCATGTCATGTTCTCACTGTTTCACTGGGATATAGGCTTCCTCTCGGTGAGAGGGAAGGTTTTATTAGTGAATCTAGTACGCTGGTCCAGTGCGGTTTGGTATTTAGGCTGTCATTAAACAGAACTAAAGAGGGATATAGCTAAGTGAGTCACGACTAAAATTGGGATTGGACCGTCGTCCCTGAAATCGTTACTTTTATATAAGTATTAGAATGAATATATGTACAAGGTGTTTATTGGTTTGCGTGCTACAATGCAATGACGTATTATAAACTAGCTTTTGCCCGCGACTCCGCGTGGACTTCAGTTTACAACGCGCTGTGGTTCCCGTAAATTAAAAAGATCTTAGTTGATATAAAATAAGCGCCTATTAAAAAAATGGGAGCAATATGTAGTACGTCCGCGTTAGCTCTCGTTTTCGCAACATTCTTTGTTACTGCTCTGCTCTAAATTGATCATAGCCGGATGTTAGATATAGCCTATGTCCTTTCTCAGGCTCTAGATTATCTGTGTACCAAATTTCATTACAATCGATTCAGTACTTTTGGCGTGAAAGCCGGACAGACAGACAGAGATTTTTTCGAATTTATAATATTAGTATGAATAAATTAGTTGTAGTCTTGGAAATATTGCTTTAGGTTGATACTTTATTACCTAAACCATTAATTATTTAGTTGTATTATATTGCACCTTCTCCAGAAATATTAAGAAATAAAGACGATGTTCCATTCCCTCAGGTGAAAGGTACTTCGTTTATAACAGCGACCCCATTTAGTGTTCTGTCTGAAATGATTAATGGAGAGAGAACCAATGGAAGCCTTATCTAAAACAAATAAACTTGATAATATTCTTAATGTTTATTTATGTTTCAGTAAGCAATAATAAAGTTTATGCTAACTATCTGTTTTATTTCATTTTCTGCGAGCACACATTCGTTTACATAATAGACTCCATTAACTTATCGTATGAAACCTTTTTGTGTTATACAAGCCGGTGGAGACAAAATATTTTATCGGATGTCATTCTTAGTTATTTTTAGGGTTCCGTACCTCAAAAGGAAAAAACGGAACCCTTATAGGATCACTTTGTTGTCCGTCTGTCTGTCTGTCTGTCTGTCTGTCAAGACCCTTTATCTCAAGAACGCGTGGACGTATCAAGCTGAAATTCACATGAAATACTCGGGTCTATTGTTCCTTTAAGCTGTGAAAATATCAAACTTCTAAGCCAAGCCAATCACAAGATACAGCCGATATGTCGATATTTTCAACAAATTTTCGACACTCGCAAAGGAATCAAAACCTACAAGATACTTCCCGTAAACTCAGAATCTTGAAATTTGGCATGAAGGATGGTCATATAATACAAATATAGGAAAAATTGCGAAAATCACATTTTTTTAGTTAAATAATATAATAAACATATTTTAATAAAATAAAACTTACTACCTTATTTCTCACGAACTAATAAAGGTATCAAATTGATATTTATACCAAATACCTAGGTCTATTGTCCCTTTAAGCAGTGAAAAAATCAAACTTCTAAGTTAAAGCGATCAAAAGATACAGCAGTTTATACCGACACCTTAGACGAATTTCCGTCACACGCTAGGGAATCAAAACCTACAAGGTACTTCCCGTGAACTTAGAATCTTGAAATTCGGCACGAAGCAACGTTATATTATAGTACAGACAGATAAAGGAAAAATTGTGAAAATGATAAATTTGAAGTTACATAAAATATTAAAATATTATTTTTGCTTACATGACATAAAATATTTTTTTAATAATTATAAACTTACTACCTACCCTTTTTCACATGAACGCGTAGAGATATTAAAGTTGAAATTCATATCAAACACTTCTTAAATCTAATTGCCTCTAAACTGTGAAAATTCTAAATCAATGCTAGTATTATAAATGCGAAAATAACTCTGTCTGTCTGTTACGCTTTCCCGCCTAAACCTCTCAACCGATTTTGATGAAGTTTGGCACAGACAATCTTTATACCCTGAGAAAGAACATAGGCTACCTTTTATCCCGGAAAAATTTGATGTTCCCGAGGGGAATTTAAACAGCGCGATAGAACCGAACCACGCGGGCGAAGCCGCTGGCGGAAAGCTAGTACGTCATAAATTGTAAACCGCTACGTTTGTACGGCGGAACCCTCGGTGTGCGAGTCCGACTCGCATTTGGCCGGTTTTTTTAATTTAGTTTTATCTACTTACCTAAATGACTTACAAGTTTATTTCAATTTCAACTGGCTTTTTTATATTTTGCTTAGAATTTAATATTTTGAAATGTCTAATAACATTTCAGTTTGAGTCACTTATTATTTTCTCACAGTCAACCTCTATTATGTATTACTTTTTATATTGTTCTAAATAAAGTGGAAATACATTTTGGAATTGGAATATGGAATTCATTTCATATAATTTCACCGTACCTTTATTTTATCATACAAAAGCCCTACATTGAGGTTAAAACAAAAACATCATTTTCAGGGGAAAATTTCTATTGTGAGTCCGTACTCTCTTTTTTTTTTATTTTTAAATAACTTAATTTCGCCGCCCTTATTTTTATGCTTTTCCTAGGAGTTAATAATTGTCTTATTTTTTAAACCATAAATATAAAAAATATTATAGTAGGTATAATTACATCAAATGATCCAAAAAGAGCAGGACGCTTGCATGTTTATTAAATAGTTTATTAAATCTGTTAATCAATTTACACGCTTAAATGCGTCTTATTTGTTTCTTAGATCTTCCGTGAGATTAGTGCTATAACACAAGAAGGCTAAATAGTGACCTTGACTCGATAAATGGAATAACTTGGCAACGACCTAGTGTTTCTAGATTTGTGCGAGACGAAATGGAGCAGACAGCCTCTTAAATGTTATACATATACATAATGATTATTGTGCTTAGGGTTATATTTATTCAAGAGAATTTTCTGGGCACGTTTCCGGATTACAGTATTGTAGACTTTTAGTTTTTTTTTATAATCACACACTCGTGCTTGACCGCTATCCAACCTGATGGTAAGCAGTGATACAATCGTTGATCGTAAAGCGCGCTAGTTTATTAAGAGCCTGTTCACTCAAAAAAACTCAGTGAAAGGAAGGAAGACGGCAGTTGAGTGAGGTGATTCAATATAAAACCCAACAACACGACCAACGATGCTGCGCCAGAGGGAGATTAATCTGGAGGCCCTTCACGGCATTTGGCGCATCGTACCCGGCACACATCACAACACAACTGCTCTGACCCGCCCTTCGTATGGCTTCACCAGACATCATGACGGAACACTTCGAAGGATAAATATAGCTTTGTTTTTGTATTTATTTATAGTCAAGAGATTGCTAAAATAAAATATTACATTGGTTTAAAGAGCAGCGATGGCCTAGTGGTATCGACCGCGACTTGCAATTTGTAGTTCGTAGGTTCGAAACCCGTCAGGCGCTATACTTTGTGTAATTATGTCATCACTGCGCTCGAAACATCGTGAGGAAATCGACATATCTTAGAGGCAAAACTTTGAAAACATGTGACATCTAACAAGTACTGGGCCTGCGTGGTAGATTGTGGCCCACTGTCTCTCACCGAGAGAAAGCTTGTGTCCCAGGAGTGGGAACATTATAGGCTGATTATGTAAAGAGATGACAGTTCATGATGTATACTTACTCAAAAAATTGGGATTGGATATCATGCTCACTCTTAAAGTGTCACGTTAATGATGGCACGTGTGTTGGTTCATTGAGCTCCTTTCATAAAGTTTAAGCTGGGTGAGCCCCACGAGTCCTCGAGTGGAGACCACGTCTCGGCAAACGTAGCGTAGGACGCCCTTGGGCGAGATGAAGCGACGACATCAAAAAGGTGGCTGGTAGTGATTGGCGGAGAACTGCTCAGAATCGAGCTTGTTGGCGTGCCATGGAAGAGGCCTATGTCCAGCAGTGGACGATTAGAGGCTGATGATGATGATGAAGCTGGGTGATGCTGATTCACGCGTCGTGTTTAAGATCAGACGCCGTCAGATAAGTTTTGTGCCCATTCTTCACCTTTCGAAAAGTTCAACTGTCTGACTAATTGAACGATTTCTAGGCAATTCAATAGTGCCTGTAAAGGGTAAAATGCTTCGAGTTCGAAATTGGTGTTACAAACTGCTTTGAATTAATTTAAAAGGATCAGCTCAATTTTCCTATCC
The DNA here is from genome assembly GCA_017933935.1 of Sesamia nonagrioides. Classification (NCBI taxonomy): domain Eukaryota; kingdom Metazoa; phylum Arthropoda; class Insecta; order Lepidoptera; family Noctuidae; genus Sesamia; species Sesamia nonagrioides. The sequence continues at coordinate 43,263 of JADWQK010002419.1, forward strand.
TCCTTAGGTATTTAGTACCTAGTAGGGTAAACAGTAATAGGGTAATCAGTAGGGTTATTGCGTAACACATTATGAGTAGCAATGGGATTCATTATGTCAGTTCAAGTACAACATTCGTTATGTTGTTTACGCTGTCGAGCAGAGACATTTTTCGAAGCAATGTTTTTTTTTATAAATTACTAGCTTTACGGCCGCGGCTCCGCCCGCGTGGAGTCCGGTTATATCGCGTTTCCAAGAGAACTCTTCAAAATTCCGGAATCAAAACTATCCTATGTTATTTCTCAAGGTCAACTCTACCTTTGTAACAAATTTCAATAAAATCAGTTCAGTGGTTTAGACGTGAAAGCGTAACAGACAGACAGACAGAGTTACTTTCGCATTTATAATATTAGTAGGGAACAGGGATAAACTAGTGTTTGACCACAAACCCGCCTGATGGTAAGCAGTGACGGGGAGAAACAACGTGACGTTGGAAAGTCGCCGTATGACTGGTCGTCCGATGATGGAACGGAGATGGAGGAATTAAATCATGCAATTACCTCGCACACTCTCCAAAATGGATCCTATAGGACACCGACTTACTGGCTACTCTTCGCCTGTGCTCGAGGCTTTAGAGATCGTTTTGAGCTAAATCTGGGTCGCCGATTAGCCTCTTTGCACGCCTCTCCATTAAATCCAAAGTAGCCAGGTGGCATTTTACAGCACCAGCACAAATGTAGCTGCAGTACTCCACACACGAACGGGCCTGTGCTTTGTATAGCATTAGAAGCTGCCCTAGTGTGAGTACTGCCGGAAACTTGCGATAGCGACAAGTTTCCTGGCAGCCACCTTGGCCTTGGACCCAATGATAGCAATTAGCAATATGTTTCAAAATGATTCCAATTGGTTGTAATAGTATGTTACGGGATTAGGGTGCTGGTATCCATCAATATGATCATAAAGGATTATAGAAATTCAACAACATCAAGCTATTGAAATCTGTCAAATTTTTTAAATAGATTTTCAACTTTATTGCTAAAGTTTTAGGTAAATATCGTTTCTTAAACTCATGTTCAGCTGACTCATCAATTATTTTTAAAAGCAAAATACACCTAACAGTAGGTCTGTATATTTTTGAAGTTTTATCTTTTACTTTGTTCCCTTAACAATAACCGTAAAGCATGAATAATAAACTTTATGAAGCCACTTTGCTTTGACGAAGGATAAATTACTAAGTAATGAATTGGAGTAAATACTCCAGACTGACTGTGTATTTTTTATATCTGGAGAATTAACCCAGCAAAATAATAATATACTAAGGGCTGATTTTGTATTCGGCATAGTATATTTTTAATTATGGAATTATATTGACAGTTTTTATATGAAAGAGCTGTCGAAAATTCAAAATTATACCCCAGATAAAGTTATACTGTAGTGAAAAAATCAAGCCTGAATGTGTAACTAAATTAAATACACTATTTAAAAAAATACAATACCAATCAGTCTAAGATTACTCTATTACATTATGTGCGAAGAAAACTTGTAAATAATCCTAAGTGCAAAATATGTTTTTCTACAAAAAACATATTAAGGAAAAGCTATAACAGCGAGGCACGCTGTGTGGTCACATAATAGTGAAACTTAAACCAAGCTAAGGACAAAGTTTCCACAATCTTAGTATGATAGTTGTGAGCAGCGTTTACAACTTCATAATTAAATTGCGACCTGGAGCTCTTATACTATATAAAATTGTAGAAGAAAATTACATTGCAGACCAAGATGGGGAGAGGGTGAATAAAAGACTAAATGAAGTCTTATCTTTAATCAAGATTCTAACGTAAAGTGGGCGCTAAGACCATGTCGACGGTTAAAAGGAAATAGGGTATAAGCGACAAAAAATGAAATGTTCAGGAGAGCCGTTCAAAGTTTTAAATTTTAGAAAAACTGACGTATTTTTGTCATTTATTAAGATATCGTGAAAACTGAAACTGTTCTATATTCAGAAAAAAATGGAGCAGTTATCGGTATTTTTAGTTATAACGATTTGACGCTATTTAACGTAGTTTTTGTCGCTTATAACAATAGCTTTTAATTTTCCAATAAGGAAATATGGCATAAGATACAAATGACAAAATAAAATATTAATGGATAAGAAGCCTAAGTGACATACCGATTTCTCACATCGCAAGGTAAAAGGGTATAAGAGGCTAGGCAGTTCAATAAGTGTTATAGGAAAAAAAGGATAAGGTACTTTTCACTGTGGTTGTATAAAAGATAATAGGGCACAAGAAACAGTCAGCTTTCAAAACAATACCAGGATATAACACATTAGTGACACACAATGTCGCTTGAAACCAAAGGAAAAGAAGGATAATCAACATTAGGCATTGTGCGAGTCTATGGTAATATGGATGAAAAGACACCCCAAAAATAATGAAGTAGCGCAACCAACACGATCCTTCATCAGAATAGTAGGATGTATTAAATAAATAAATAAATGTATTGTTAATATTATTTTTTAATCAAGAAAAAAAAAACTACCTGAAAAGTTTAGGTAATTATATAGGCAACCTGCTAATCATTTTTGGAAACAATAATTCTGTAGCTAGTAGGTAGGTAACCTAATCAATTACAAAAAGTTGGTATGTATCCGTAATATTAAATATTTAAAAAAGTAACAACCATTATAAAAAATAAAAAGATAGCTTCAAAACTTAAGACTTATTTGGCTTTGTTAAACATAACATGGTATCTATGTCGAGCAACAACGTTAAAAGAAGCAGGAATAAAGAAAAAAAAATGTTTTAACTTATAACTATGGACGTTTTCATTTTATGCGTCATGGTTTGTACCAAATAAAAACAAAGAAAACGTCTCACTTCAACACCTAAATAATCAGTCAAAAACCAAATGAAGTGGAGACATATAAGTACTAGTAGGTAATAACAATTACTATCCATAACAATTACCATCACATCAATAACAATTACTAAAAGGAACAATTTAATGGAACAAATCTTTTACTTTATAAAGATTAATGTATAAAATTGTTATCAAAAGTGACAATTTGGTGTGGTTTCCTGCTCTGCAGTAGTTGGTATATCACATTGAACAGGACAGTCGTAGATCAATTATCATTACTAACAATTTCTTACTTTATAGCTAGGAACATAATTGGGAATATGATTGTAGAATGTGGAAGTAGGATATAATCGACACCATGTTATCTAATTTAATTTAAGTAATAAGGTATTAGCGACAAAACTGTATTTATATTGTGTACGGAAGTAGGGTATAACCAACAGTGTGATATTGAAATAAATTTAGGAAATAGAGCATAACCGACATAGCTGTTATAGAGTACTGAATGGTAATAGGGTATAACCGACAGAGTAATATAAAAATTAATTTTGTATATAGGGCACAAGCGCCATTGCTATGTTAAATTACGAAATGGAAGTAGGCTATAAACAACGTTGGTACTTTTTAAAGGAAAAGCTTAAAAGGCATAAACAACCGAAAGCTTGACACCCTTATAAAGTAAAAAAGCATTACCGACAACAAACTCAAAATAAGTCATTTTTGTAGGGGTACAAGCACCTTTATAACAAAAACGGCCTGAATTTTCGTCGGTTACGAAAAATAATACTGGGAAAATGTTTTTTTTTGCTAGGGCATAAACGCCAAAAAAGTCACCTTAGAGCCATGGGAGTAAGCGCATTCGATAGAGCGGAAAATTTTACGTAGGATGGCATACATAACTCATTTTTGACCAAAATGTCGCTTATGCCCTATTTCCTTTTAACCGTCGATGTGGATTTCAGACTGTAAAAATAAAAACGAATGTTCATTATGCCAGCAAGTCGGGGTATTTTTAGGCTTACATTACTTTGGGACCAACTTAATTAAAAAACCTAACTACATATGTATATAACTTGATGAATACATATAATAAACTAGCGGCCGCCAGCGACTTCGTCCGGGTGAAGTTAGTTATGCTCCGCTCCTATTGGTCGAAGCATGATGTTATATAGCCTAAAGCCCGCCTGGATTATTGGGCTATCCAACGCAAAAACATTTTTTCAAATGGGACTAGTAGTTTCTGAGATTAGCGCGTTCAAACAAACAAACTCTTCAGCTTTATATGTTAATATAGACTAGCAGTCGCCAGCGACTTCGTTCGCGTGGACTTAGTTATGCTCCGCTCCTATTGATCGCAGCGTGATGTAATATAGTCTAAAGCCTTTCTGGATTAATGGGCTATCCAACGCAAAAAGAATTATTCAAATCGGACCCGTAGTTCCTGAGATTAACGCGTTCAAACAAACAAACAAACTCTTCAGCTTTATATCTTTATATATATAATTCTGCTGTACGTGTGTATGTCATTGAACTCCTCCTAAACGGCTTGACCGATTTTAATGAATTTTTCTATATGCGTTTGAGTGGCGACCTGGATCGTTTAGATTCACAAATCAACCCGGCAGATGGCGCTAATCGCTTGAAGAAGCATGTGATCTCGGAAACGGCCCTAACGATTTCGCTGAAAATTAATATGTGGTGGTTTTCGGGGACGAAAAATCGATCTAGCTCAGTCTTATGTCTGGGGAAGCGCATAATTTCGAGTTTTCTCTTTCGCAATATTTCACGCATAATATGGGCGCTAATTTCGCGCGGCTTGACATAGCGGCGGTAGCGTAGTCGATATTGGTATGGTTTACTCGCGATGGCTGGTGTTCCTCGGTTCAAACCCGGTCAATCACAAGTTTTTTTTTTTGTTTTTAGACAAGTTTATAGTTTTTTTTAAATTTTTTTAGTTACTTAAAAATATAATTGTACATAAGAACTAAAAGGCGAAAAAATAAAAAAGATATTTTTTTTATTTAACTAAATTTGTACTTATGAACTAAAAGAGAAAAAAATAAATAGAAATAAATAATTATTTAATATTTTTTATTTTACTTAACGAGACAGAAACAAGAGCTCTAGGGGTAGAGAGAGGTATGATATCTTTGTTACAAATGTAGATGACAATGATTTCCATGGGTTTCTTCTTTCCATCCTAAATCTGCTGTACGTGTGTACGTCACTGAATTCCTCCTAGGCTGGTCCGATTTGAATGAAGTCTATGTATATAAATGAAAGTCGTGTTAGTTACTATATTTATAACTCAAGAACCGCTTAACCAGTATGGCTCAAAATTGGTAGGGAGGTAGATAAGAACTGGGAGAAGGACATATCACATAGGATACTTTTATCCCGTTCCCGCGGTTCCTGTCGTTCCCGTGTGACGTGACATAAGACATGGTTTAACAAAACGCAACTGACATGGAATAACAAAACAACTCAGTCAAAATATAAGTTAGCGGTTCATTTGTTAAAAATGGTACAAACACACTCCTACACTACTCAGCATATTAAAAAAAAGTCTTACCGGTTGAATGTTGATGCATTTATTTAAAGCAAGGAATATAAATGCTCTCTGCCGGTTTAATTTTTTTAATAAAAGCCCCAAAGCAACCTTCAACTTCAAAATTTCTAATATTGTATTGCTGTGCCATTTACCACTTCACTACATACTATAAAACAAAGTTACTTTCTCTTTCCCTATGTTCCTTTGTATGATTAAATCTTTAAAACTGCGAAACAGATTTTGATGAGGTTTCTTTTAATAGATAGAGTAATTTAAAAGAAACGTTTGTATGTATAATAACATCCATTAAATTGTGGAGGAACACTATTCCTCGCCTAATGTGGGAGTGATGAGAGGAGGCATAACTCTGTTGCCGCGAAAAATCGCAGTACAGCGGACAGAGCTCCGGCGGGGTCTCATGGCGACATGGAAAGTGTGATTGTCGCAATCCAGCACTGAATCAAGTCCTCTCTTTGAGGAGTAGCTAGAGAGGCGCCACGGCGTCCTCACCTTCCGACTGACGTAGATCCTCACCGGGCACGGCTGTTTCGGGCGGTTCCTGTTCCGTATAAGGCGGGAGGAAACGCCAGGGTGACCACTGTGTGCATCGCCCTGAGGACACGGTGGAGCATAAGGTGGAGGTCTGCCCGGCTTGGATAGAGCACAGCCGTGTTCTCGTGGCGGCGATCGGCGGCGATCTCTCGCGTCTGACCCTGGTCCGGGCCATAGTCCGGAGCAAGAGTGCATGACAAGCTTTCACCTCCTTCTGTGAAGCAGTGATGCTGGCAAATGAGGAGGCGGAGCGGGTGAGGGAGCGGAAATCCCACTACACTCACGGCTCAAACCGCCAGAAGGAAGCACCCTGGTCGGGAGGCAACATCGGACTCCCAATCGCCGTAGGCGCGGGCTTGCGGGCGGCGAGGGATAGGCAGCTCGCCTCCTTGTAAGAACCAGGCCCGGGTTGACGGCCCATTGTGTTTCACACGTGCCTCAAAGAGATGTCAGCACACCTTGACGGTGTCCACGAGGACTGGTCCACAGGGTTACGGGTTGATTAAAAATGAAACCGTGGCACTGGCCGTTGCACAGGCAAGTGAAGGAACACGGGTGGGTTTTACTCAATAAAAGTCTGACACGCCCTTCCGCTCCGCCCAGAGCGGGAGAGGTCACTTGATGATTTCCCATCCACAACAAAAAAAAAACTGAAGAAGAGCAAGAAATTGCACTTGAAGGCGCAGCCTTAGTATGGCTCGACTTCGTGCTTCTCAATCACCAGAGCAAAGGGAGGCAGCCCGTGAAATGGCTCGGTTGGCAATGCGAAATCGTCGAGCAAACCTCAGAGATCAAGCGCTAGATAATTTACGAAACACAAGAAGAAATTCATCAAATACCGATTTGAATCGGGCAGCGTTTATAATATAGCGCAATGGCGTTCGCATTGGGCCAATGGATGTTGGTTGCGAGTATTATAGCACATTAAAGATTTCCGGAGAATCGCCAGGATTGTGCTCCCAAATAAAGAATCATTGAATAATAATATTCATTTATTTAAAATTATCCTAATTTAAAAAGTAGTCATCGACGCGATGCGTTGACGCAGCGTAGGGAGACCCCCAACAAGGTGGACCGATGATCTGGTGAAGGTCGTGGGAAGCCGATGGATGCGGGCAGCACAAGACCGGTCATCGTGGAAAGCCTTAGGGGAGGCCTTTGTCCAGCAGTGGACATCTATAGGCTGAGGAAGAGAAGAGAAAAAGTAGTCATGTGATATTGCCTTTAAGGCGGAACGAAGTTCGCCGGGTCAGCTAGTATTAGTATAGATAGATTGTAAAAAAACAAGAAAAAAATCTGACGTACCTACTTTATTTCTATCCATTAATATCTTTTTATTATGTAACTGGACTACATAAATATATTATTATAAGACACATTTGCCAATAATGTTAGCAGCCATTTTCCTCGTCCTACGGTCCACTAACTACTCATTTGCCGTTGCCAAAAGCTTACAATAATAATGCAAGCAGTAATAACAATTTGCTAGTTCAACGAATGGGGTGCTGACTGCCAATCGAAAGGTCACGGGGTAGAAATCTGTCCCATTTTATCACGAAGCCTAGCAGCCGCATAATATTTAGTTTAGTCGACCAAGACATATGAAAACATAACGGAAAATATTAGGAAAACATGAATCCATTTAGAATTCAATTCACCGCACGAAAGCAATTTCAAACTTACAAAAATGTTTTACATTTTATACGCAGAGCTGAGAACCATAACTTTCCTTTTAGAATTTAAACAAGAAATACTTTTAAAATACCGCTGAAGCGTTATTTTACTACCATGGAATCAATCACTACCCTGCGTTACAATCAATTAGCTTGATGAGTGATGATACAGCCAATATTTGTGTAAGCGAATGTTTACAAGAGCATCTCTCAGATAGCCAAGTTTACGCAACCAGATGATACTGAGCAGGGACTCGACGGGATTCAATGCTAAGAATTGGTTGTGTGACGTCAGTTTGTTTTATTTCGCAGTGCGATCTTAGCTTTGTTCATGACGTCAGTGGTCTTATTGTATTACTTTTTGTAGGCACGATCAAATATGAAATGTTAACTAGCTTTTGCACAACTTTCATAAAGTACGAAGATTTTCTCTATATACAGAGCAAGGCCAAGGCAAAAAGCAACTTTACCCAAACTGTTCTGAGGTAAATAATATTCGTAAAAAGTGTTAACACTTCGGGTCTGCTACATCTTGCAAATTATCTTTTGATTGAATATCTTTTGTATGTGTACACAATGTAAACCTGACAACAGATCAAAATATACATTCCCAGTATAAGCTGACTTTTGAAGTATGTAGAAAAAGCTTTACAATGGGAAGTTAGCCAAAACTGGAAAGGATAACTTTATCTTCTCATGTGTATATACTGTATTCTGAATAATGTTCTGATACAAAGATAACTTCACACAAAGTCTTAAATAGACATTCATTATAAAAACAACATAACAGGGATTCATTCTAGCCACATTAGGTTAAATACTTACACAGAACGACAGCCTCCGTGGCGTAGCGGTAGCAAACGTGGCCGCTGCGTAAGGAGGCGCATTTTTATGCATGAATATGAATATTTACACTGGTCTGGTCGTGCCTCGGAAAGCACGTTAAGCCGTTGGTCCCGGTTGCCATACGAACATCTAATGGCAGCCGTAAGTTTTTGGAGCCTTCAAAAATTCAACAATTGGTCTAACTACAATGCTTCGATATCGCTTTCGGGTTGTTGTGAAGGTCAGACGTCAGTCGCTTCACGGAAAATATCGAAGTTTAGCCAAATCAGCAGTTAGACTAGTAAAGCGGACCCCAGATTCCAAAAGCTTAAAAAAAAGCTTCGGGTGCGACTGGGATTAACGCTGAGATGCTGATGATGATGATGGCTTACACAGAATGACATCCACGTCCGCTCCGTTATAAAAATCTTTCTTTCAGTCCCAAAACATGTGTTACTACGACAACAAACATAGGTCGGCTATAAATTTTTAATTAACTTTGCCAACGTTTTTTTATCATTTTACGACAAGTTCGCAAACGTGATGTGCATGCGAATATTTATTTATATAAAATGGAATGTTGTGGCGTTTTGAGCAATGCGAAATTATATATGTATATATTATATTGTATTTATGACTAAAAGCTTTTGCTGTTAAATTTTTTCGTCCAGAATTCGTTCCGGACGTTCCAGGCGTTCTTAAGAAATTCGGTTTGCAGTTGTGCATACTGATTATTAAATCTCCTCTAAATAGGTACTAAGGCAAGGAAGGGAAATAATTAAAGGGAAATAAAATGTGCCAAGTGCGTGCAAACAGCTGGCAGCTTCCTTCCTCAAAAAATAGGCTTCTTCTACATGGATTGTTATCATTTTAAAAAGTTTGGGTCATAGAATTATGTTAACGATATGATGTCTTCTGATTATTTCCCTTCCTATTTTATATCATCATCAACCTTTTAATCGTCCCACTGCTGGACACAGGCCTCCTCTCATACAGAGAAGGATTGAGCGTAATCAATTTATTTTAAAACTTTGTACTCTTTTTTTTTATATGCTAGTCTATATAATTACCTATTTTAAAACTTTTTAAATTATGTATAAACTAGCTGACCCGTGCGAAAAATTCGCACTATACTAACAGAACCGCTTGAGGGGAAAGAAAGTATGGGAAATGAAGGGGAAATCGTACAAAGTACAAAATAGTATTCCATGGTACCAGGGACGAATATCTGTCGATTGGTGGGTCGGACGTTCAGATTGGTTCGATAGAAAGAGAAAAAAAGGGAGAAAACAGACCCTTGGAGAAATAATATATGTTGATTAATATTACGTGAAACAGTTTGAATATCGATTAAAGATAAACTACTTTCTGACTCACTAACCGACGACTATTGACAATTCACAGCGACTTGTAAATTGTTAAAGATTAGCATTTAAATATATGTATTTATACTCTAGTTTCTCATAAGTCATTGTTTTGTCGTTATGGACGAAGCAGAAACATAATGACGTTGAACAAACGTTTCCGGACATTTGGTTTAATTACAAATCCCGCGTTGTGTGTACTCGGCGACAATTACGGCAATTTAGTCACACCCTCGTTAATTACGGACGCACCTATCTATCACACACGAGTTAATCGATGTACATTGCTGCCTGTTGGACAAATGGACACTAACTGACCAAAATTGAGATACCAAGGGAAATTAAATCATCTTTTCATATTTCCGGAAAAAGCCAACTTTGCAACTTGTAAGCAGTCACATACACGTACGTCATTAATAGTAGATATTATTATTAAAACCAGCTGTGTTCTGTATAACTTTATTCGAGTAGATTTTGGAAAACAGTAATGTGCCTCCTTACCAATTATTTTTCTTAAATATGTAATCAAAAAAGTTACTCTTTATAAAATCGCTGATCTGCTAGTAAAATTATAGGTATAAGTTTCAACACAGACTAAAATTGTTTTGCCCTATACATACTTTCGGATACATTAATAAGCTAGTATAGCATAGTAATAAGCTTTTAATGTGACATAAAGACACACTTCAATTGTATTTATGAATAAGTCCTACTAATATTATAAAGGCGAAAGTTTGTAAGTATGGATGTATGGATGTTTGTTACTCTTTCACGTAAAAACTACTGAATGGATTTGGTTGAAATTTGGCACAGGGGTAGATAATAGTCTGGAATAACACATAGGCTACTTTTTATCCCGGAAAAATATGCAGTTCCCGTGGGATACGAAAAATATTAGTCCACGCGGGCGGAGCCGCGGGCGAAAGCTAGTGTATAATAATTGTATTCTAAAAAGATAATATCAATTAATATTTCTTATTTTCTAGGCTAGATTTATTACTAAAAACGTGGTACTTTATAATAAAAGAGACAAAATTGTTTAGATGCAGACAAATTACCCAAACATTTTATATCTACATCTCCTTCCATTCTTATCCCAGTTAATTTAGTCTTAGGTCCATATTACAGAACGTTACTCAAAACTCAAACTCTACTTAAGTCTCGTTTGAAGCCTTTTGATTGGTTGAAACTAGTTTTAAGTAATGCTTGAATCTTGAGTAACGTTCTGTAATACGGACCTTATTACTATATGACACTACTATATTCATTGTTCATGACCCTACCTACGTGACAGTGTAAGTAATGAATTTAGTAGTGGTAATGTAGTATATTTACCGCAGTATCGAAAGAGTTCACTGTCATGTCGAACAAACTTTTGTTCTCATCCATCTACTGACGCCTATGTTAAAAGTTTCGCTACCTTATGAATATTTTATTTAATAGAATACTGGCACCGATTCTCTTGTTCATTTTGTTTTCCTATTCTTTCTTTCAATTCATCCTTTCTATTTCTTTAGGAAAAGGATAAAAGGTAACATATTAGTTAAGTCCTGTCAAATTAAAATACTCCATAGATAATTTAGGCGTGATTAAAAACATGGCGGCTAAACATACGTCAAATTACGTCACGCGCGCGCTAATTTGACAGGACCAGGACTTAACAAATATTTATATTCTGTTCTTTTCTTGAAATAAAAAGAAAAAGGTGCACTGAATTTAAATTAAGGTTAGTTTATGAACACGAGTAGCAGGACCACCGGCAAAATACGATACGCAGTTTGGCGCTATTCGATTCATACTTACATTGGATTACATTGGTTCCGTTATGTAATGACATAACAGAACGTAACAACACGCCTGTAATCCCCAAAGGGTTAGGCAGAGGTCTACGTACGTCCATATTTCAAAGGTTACGATTGTTACGAAGTCCCTTGGAGCGAGCCTAACGCCATGAAACGGGCACAAATTCGGACTCCCAGCTGCTACAAAGAAATTCCTAATAGAGCAACCCAATAACATTCAGCCCGACCTGGCAATTGTATTATTTGTTTTAGTGTTTTGTATTTCAAGTTCCTTTATGAAACACATAATAGATATCTGAAGTCTTCGAAGAACTTGATACTAAAGATGCCAACGCATTCGTGTTTAGTCTATTACTGTTCAAGCAGTACGGCAATGGAATGACTTAGCCGTGTCCGTAAGGTGTTCTCAAACTCTGCCCACGCCTAAATAGCATAACTTTTATAACTATAACAAAAAAGCACTTTCTGTCTCTTTAAAAATTATCATATTTTATTTTCTATTAGCTGTTGCCCGCGACTCCGTCCGCGTGTTGATATAAAATAAGCGCCTGTTAAAATAATGGGAGCAATATGTACGTCCGCGTTTGCCCCCGTTTTCGCAATATTTTTTGTTACTGCTCTGCTACTATTGGTCATAGCGGGATGTTACTTAGCCTATGTCTTTTCTTAGGCTCTAGACTATCTGTGTACGAAACTTCATTACAATCGGTTCAGTAGTTTTGGCGTGAAAGCCGGACAGACAGACAGACAGAGATACTTTCGCATTTATCATATTATAGTATGGATTGTATGACGTTAATTAATTAGATATGCACGTTTGTACATATATATTTATATAAATTGGTGTAGTACACTACTTATTGTATAATCTATGTAAATAGTACTACTATACACTCCCTACATTATTCATCTCTCTTTCCCTTGGTATTCAATCCAAATGTAAAAGACCGCTCTTAGCGATAAGACCGCTAAATATTTCACCGTTTGTAAAATGTTCATATTTTTGTTCTGTAATTTGTATGGTGTACATAATAAATACTAAGTATTCTATTCTAATCTATTCCAACCTAAGATCTCATGAACCAAGACTCATGACCACGGTACCTAATCGAACTTATAATTCTCAATAAAATTGCGCCAGGAAAAGACAAATAATTAATAAAAAAATAACAAGAATTAATACATATTTAATTAAGTTTCATTTCTTATGAAACAATTATCGTTTCACAATATCTAGTTATCTACCAAAAAAAAAACACAAATCACCTTAACGACCCTTTCATTTAGGCTAAAAGTATTATTTAAACTGTTTACGATGTCTCAGACATCTGTTGATAGTGTCTCATAAATCACAAGCTTTACTGCTTTCCACAACCGTGATTTAGCTAATTTTATTTAACTATTATTTTACTACTATCAGTCTGAAGAGACGGCGTGCCTACTTCAGGATTCTTCGCTATTTGGCACACCGATACTACTGCCGCATTCGTGACCTACATAAGAATTGAGAATATCTTGTTCCGCAATTCCCAAAATATACTAAAGGTATCAAGTGTACCGCTGTATAATAAAAAAGAAAGAGACCGCAAGATATGGTTCTCCTGAGACTGAATAATGTGATTATGTAAATGTCAAAACAATGCAATAGATCGAAACGATCGAAACCTTGGTATAACTTTCCCGTTATTACAAAGGTTATCGTTCTGGTAGTTTATTATCAAAATGTTAGTCTATCGTCGGTATAAGCGGTTCACAGAGCTTCCACGAAAAAAGGTTACGGCTTCAGGTTTTAAGGACCTGTACACACTTGCCAGCATCACACCTCATCGCAGTGGCAAAATTTCAGCAAGAGGCGGTTACGTACAACTTTTGTAGTTGCGATATGGTTACGTGGTAGTTAATGTTTGCAGATGTAGAATTTTTGTAGCCGGTCGCTGATGCGCAGTCACGCTGATGGTTACGTTGTAGCAGCGACGTAGTTGCGATGTGGTCGGTATTGCAGACACTCGTTGATTTTGACTGTCATGTGGTCTATGTGATTAACAAAAAGCTTTCGTAAAAATTATCATTCATCAACGTGTTATCGTTATGCTGATGTTATGATGCGGGATGGGGGCACTTACTGGCATGAAGCTGTATTGTTAAACTTCGACTCTCAGAACATTTCAATTTGTCAAGCGCTGTTCATGCGAAGTTCCTAAAAGCATTTAGCGAACTTCGTTTGAGTGACAAACAGTGATTCAGAAGATGTAAATAAAATATGATATCATCAAGACAGTTTATTCACTAGTACAAAGTGTGCTTTTCTAAACTAAATGTTTGAGAAACTATTGACATAATATTCTTGTATTAGTTTTTTGAGGAAGCCATTTCAAAGACGATCATGATGAAGATTTGTATTCAGAATGATACATAGTTTTTCAAAGAGCAAAATATGACCAGGACTTGTTTAATGTCTGAAAATAGAAACGCTTCAATTAAAATCCTTAATAACATAATGCTTTAAAACTAATATTAATAGCAAAAACTCAAGTATACTCTTAAAAGTACTTATAATCATTTTGTAAAATCTATTTGCCATTTATTTACAGGCCTTTCGGGTTCTGAACAGAAACCCTAGTCACTGAGTTAGTGAAATAATAACTACTTATACAATAATAAATAATATAATAATAAATAATAATACCTTATTAATATAATGAGGTACGTCTTTTCTCTCTGCACGTATGTTATACTACTGGCTATTGTAAATAGCGTCACGTACTAACATGCTCTGAAAAATAACGGAAACCTTTAACTCTAAGGAAAATAGAAACATACCTATAAACATAACAACCAGAAATTCAAAACCTCTTTTATCGATGCCATTTGTTTGGTTGTTGGACATATCCATAGTTGATATGAAAAAATTAAAAGTAAATAAATAGCCTACGAGGTAGTTGCATAATACACTAACAATAATACACTAGCAATGATGATTTCTATTCTGACAGCTCAAAGGACTACTTACATTATCCTTCAATTTGATTCATAGTGTGGTTTAGTTCATTACGCACTTAGGGTGGTAACAGCAGTTAACGTGGTGCACTTCTTTTTTTATTTATTGCGTCATGTTTACCGCGAATACCTTGTTCTATTCTTTCCTTCTTTTCTTTTTTAACTGTAACGGGAAATACCTATGTACAAATAAATTAGCGATCTAATGATATCAGGCTCAATAGCAATACAAAAATATTTGGATCAAGCTAAAAGTTAAAAGCGCTATCGGTGTTAGGTATATTATCCAACATCTAAAATGAAATAATACATAGTACATTACAATACGGTGTTAATACGCCCTGAATTATGTGACAACTTAAGTCCCACGAATCATATATTGTATTGCTCGTGTGACCTAACCCGCTGTTAAGTCACATTTACATTATGTGTAAAAATGGGCCATTTAAGTCAAGAAACCCATGAGTTTAAGGCGGTTTTAAGTAACACAGTGCTAGAAAACAAATTAAGTATGTAATAAAATATAAAAGTCGTGGTGGCCTAGTGGTTGAAACACCACTCTCAAGTATGAGTGCGCGGGTTCGATTCCAGATCAGGCAAGTACCAATGTAACTTTTCTAAAGTTATATGTACTTTCTAAGTATATCTTGACACCAATGACTGAAGGTGAAGGCAAACATCTTGAGGAAACCTGGACCTTAAGTCTGAAATCGCCCACCCTCATTGAGCAAGCGTGGTGATTATGCTCAATCCTTCTCTGTATGAGAGGAGACCTGCACCCAGCAGTGGGACGATAAAATAGGTTGATGATGATTATGATGATGATGTAATAAAATTAATGTGTCTAATCAATTAGATGTAAAGTAATTTAATTATTTACCATGACATTAAATCCAGTTACACATACATTTACGGAACCAGTTAATCCGTTTAATAATATTGATTTTGAAAATATTCCCCCTATTTAATTCAAGCATCTGAAAGTACACATATAAATACACATTGATTTGTTAAACATGAACATGGCTTTTTTTTTATTTTACGCTTTATAAGAAACAAAAAAGAACTAAATATTATTAAATTGACCGGCAAAAAAGGAAACAATTACTGAATATTTCCTCATGTTATACTGAAACGAAGTTGGAAACTTTTCTCGGTGGTAGGCTGCCGGCAGAAGTTACTACCCACCAGACAAAGTCTTGCAGCCAAACGATTCGTCGTGTTGCGGCATTACGGAGGACGGGTCTGAGGAGTTGTGTTGCGATGTGTGCTAAGTACGATGCACCAAATTTTGTTGTGTCGGGAGTTTGGTCGTGGAGGGTCTCCAGATCAATCTCCCTCTAGCGCAGCATCGTTTGGTCGTGTTGGTCTTGGGTTTAACATTGTTTCACCTCGCTCAACTGCCGTCATGCTTCCTATTCCTAAGTTTTTTAATGGTGCGCTTTACCATCAACGATTGCATCACTGCTTACCATCAGGCGGGATTGCAGTCAAGCACTAGTTTATAATTATTAAAAAAAAAAAGGAAAGTCTCCTCCTTGATATTAGTCGCCTTTTTATAGTTCCTTAGTCAACTAGGAACTCTTATAGTTTCGCCAAGTATGTTTGTCTTTACCGTTAGTACTAGAGAGTACAAATGTTTTACTAGGGTATACGTAAAGTGGGGAGAGACATAATTTACGATTTACTATCATAGTTCAGGAGAGAAAACTTAATATGAATAAAGTCGAAGACGTAAAAAAAAAACAATCAGAGCCGTATACTACAACCATGACCGCCGACAATCGCTGAAAAATAAATTTATTATTTCCCTAAACAAATTTCTTACGTAATATTTTTTTCCACTGTCTAACTACTTATGAAAACCAGAATACACAAGACATATAAGCTAAGTGCTCTCTCAAGGAAAGGTTGGCCATCCATCTTTTCATAAATAGGTTACTTAAAGACGTAACTGAATAAGGATATCGTAGCCTATTTTGAAAATTGCCTTTGGCATATAGGTAGGTCAGGAACGTTATGTAGAATCAGTGACATACCTGTCCACACCTGATGAATATAAACGCAAGTTTAAATCAAGAGATACTATTCATTAACTGGATAGTATGCAATAAACGGCATCTTAAGTTGGACTTCAAAATTTTGGAGATACTTGCCAGAATCCATATCCATACTAATATAATAAACGCGAAAGTATTTCTGTCTGTCTGTCTGTCTGTCCGGCTTTCACGCCAAAACTACTGAACCGATTGTAATGAAATTTGGTACACAGATAGTCTAGAGCCTGAGAAAGGACATAGGCTATATAACATCCCGCTATGACCAATAGGAGCAGAGCAGTAACAAAAAATGTTGAGAAAACGGGAGCTAACGCGGATGTACTACATATTGCTCCCATTATTTTAACAGGCGCTTATTTTATATCCACTGAGCTCTTTTTAATTTACAGGAATCACCGTGCGCTGTAAACTGAAGTACACGCGGACGGAGTCGCGGGCAACAGCTAGTTATAAATAAAGGTGGCAATGCATACATTGACAATGCCATTATGGCCACATACCAAATCTGCTTTGGAATGTTTGTCATCATTGAAACTTGCGTGTCAATCACTCTTGTTTTTAAGAGATTTCCTTCTTCTGCAATGTTCATTTGATTCATGAGCAAACGTTCCATAGATTTAATGATTTTTTTTATTATAATACGCATAATACAGCGTGTTTTTTTAAAAAAAAAACATTTAAAAGGTAGAGAAATAAGACTCGGTATCTAACGAGTTATGGCCACAAAACTTTTCCCTGTTAAAATGGCTTCAAAAACACATAACACTACTGTAAGCACTTCTAGATTTACTGAAATAAAGTGCGCACGTCATATCTTATGACTATACAATATGTAAAGAAAACCCTGTCCGACCCTTAGGGATAATAAAGGTTAGGTAATCACTTGACCAAATATGATATAAAATTTTACATAATCATCATAGTAACAATACTAATGAATGTTGAAATAATCCTTTTTTCCCGGGAATTAATTCCAATTTCCCCGAAATTTGGTAATTTTAAAAAAAGTGACAAATCCGGTATTATTATAAGCGAATAGCGACGCGACCACGTCACAGGTGCCGCGTGCCCTGCCCCCCGCCGCCCGCGGAAGGGGTTGCTTAGCGCACATGTATTAAGTTACCTCTTTTTGCGAGATGATATTTATTTTTTTAGGGGGATTTTTTTTTTAAGTTTAGCCGGTCTTTGTGGGCATTAGTAGAATCAGTTATCGATACCTAACAACACCTTCACGGATCGGACAGGGTTTTCTTTACATATTGTATATATTCTAAAACAGTTTTAGCCTTATTATTAAGGACTATGCTCAAGCCAAGGAACCTCAAATAAAAATTCTTTGTAAATTTTTAGAAATTGTTTCAGCATTTTCGAAGGAGTGTCAGTATGGCGGAATACTCTTCGAGTGGAAAGAATGTGAAAACTTTTCATTTGGAATACCTAGCAAATTATGTATACAGTGAGCATGAATTATAATTTATATTCCAATTTGTTTTCAAAAGATCAGTCATGTAGTACTTTAACTTGCAAATTTAAAAGGTCCGCATCGCTATCAATGTGGCTGGCAACATTGTCAGGTTGAATGGCCGTGCTCATCTTTGTTCTACCATTACAGGCACCTAATCAGATTTTAAGTATTTATTATATAAAAATTTATATAATGTTTTTTTTTTTAATCGTGTTTGCTGGGCAAAGCATACCAAATAATCGTACATCTGTGCAAAATTAGCATACGTACCTACTCTGTTTGCACATCATCTTCGGCAATATTCATAGGATTATTTGAATCAAGCTGTAAAAACGAGCAATTAATGTGGAACTACAGTATGAACGTGCATTTATAGAAGCAAATAACACACAGAATAATTAGACGCAACCAACTTTAAAAGAAAGCAATATATATTTTAACGAGCAGTATACAATATGTAAAGAAAGCCCTGTCCGACCCGTAAGGATAATAAAGGTTAGGTAAACACATGACCAAATATAATATAAAATTTTACGTAATCATCATGGTAACAATACTAATGAATTTTAAAATAATCTTTTTTTCCCGCGAATTTATTCCAACTTCCCCGAAATATGGTAATTTAAAAAAAGTGACAACAACATTTTGACGGTACGCTTATGCGATTCGATCACGCGTCGCGTGCCCTGCCCCCCGTCGCCCGCGGAAGGATGTCCTACCGCACATGTATTAAGTTCCCTCTTTTTGCAAGATAAAATTTATTTTTTTAGGGGGAATTTTTTTTAAACTTTACTTCGGTTTTGTCGGCATTAGTAGAATCAGTTAACGATTCCTAACAATACCTTCACGAATCGGACAGGGTTTTTTTTACATATAGTATAATTTGACGCCGACATTAAATAAGTAGGGGTATTACTACGATTGATGTGTCAGTAAAACTAAAGCAAAAGTTTAAAAGGGGTGATCTTATGAGGGTTTTGAAATTAGCTATTGTATATGTACTGAATATTTACAAAATAAATACATACCACCTCCTTATTTTCTTGACATAGTTTTTATTCGGTTATAATTACAATTATATGAACAGGGTTTTAATTATTTGCATAATGTACCTAATGTTTCGTAGATATGTGTGTGTGTGTGTGCGTGTGTGTGTATGTGTATTTGTGTGTGAGAGAGAGAGTGTGTGTGTGTTGTGTGTTAATATTAACAAAAAATATAGTGCTATCTACGTCATGTAGTGTGTTAAGAGTGAAGGTATCAAATTACTGAAATATTAATTGTAAATTTGTTTCAGAAGAGCAAAATAAGACCACGAAGTACTCATGATCTGAAAATAAATATTTAAATATTATTGTAATAACAGTTATGTTAGTTTCCAGTACAATTATTATATATTTTTTAACTTACCCGAGTAAATGCTCTTAAATTAATTACAGTAAAACCGTAAGCTGTTAAACTGCATGGTGTATGAGATCTGAAACCAAACATAAAAATAAAATAGAAAATTACCGGATTTCTAAAAAATAATTTAGTCCGGTAATTTTCTATGTTATTTTTACATTACTACTAATATTTATTTATTGTTTATACAACGTTATTTTTTTCTTTATACGAAACCTGAATATAGTTTGTTCAGAATAAGCAACTGAACCTATCCTAATAATCTTTACACCATGTTATATTTTTTCCCAAATATATTTAGGAATTGTTGCAGTATGGTTACCGAGCGGACAACTCAGCTGAAATTAGAGCATAGTACTAGGTGCGTGAGACAGGACCGCCCGCGCCGCGCCACCGTAGGCGCGGCCGGGCGAGCGGTGCGTTAACCATATGTTTGTTGAGACAACCAGGTAAGATAACAAGCTCATAACTTTGTGGTTTTTCATGATACCCTTTTGAAATTTCATACCTAGATTCTTTACTTAAAAATACTGGATACTTGTTTCGGGTTTCGCATATGCAAAAAATTACGTTGTATTCATATACATTATTACGTAACACAAAAATATATAACATAAAAATATCAATAGTACTAAGTACAGTAATTTTTTTTTTAAAGTCTCCCTACAAAAGTCACTTACAAACACTAAACCAACGATATGACTAAAACATCAGGCTAATAATGTCCTTGGCTTCTACTTGTTAAACAACTATTCGCCCTTTAGAAGTAAGACAAACAGGGTGTAAAGTTCACTCATCCTCCATAGAGAAGCGAGGATCTTACGACCGTCTCTGGCGGACACTTTCCCAAATGCTGTTACTGGAAAATTTTATACAATATGTAAAAAAAAACCCTGTCCGATCCGTGAATGTATTGTTAGGTATCGATAACTGATTCTACTAATGCCTACAAAGGTGGGCTTAACTTAAAAAATCCCCCTAAAAATAAATATTATTTCACAAAAGGAGGTAAATTAATACATGTTCTGTAGCCAATACATGTGTTGTCACTTATTAAAAAACTAGCTTTACGCCCGCGGCTTCGCCGGCGTGGAGTTCGGTTATATCGCGCTTTTTAGATTTCCCTTGGGAATATCAATTTTTCCGGGATAAAAGGTAGCCTATGTTCTTTCTCAGGGTCTAAAGATTGTCTGTGCCAAATTTCATCATAATCGGTTGAGAGGTTTAGGCGGGAAAGCGTAACAGACAGACAGACAGACAGAGTTACTTTCGCATTTATAATATTAATAAGTATGGATTGCCAAATTTTGGGGAAGTTGGAATTAATCGTGGAAAAAAAAGATTACTTCAAAATTCATTAGTAGGTATTGATACTATGATTACTTATGTAAAATTACCTATGTAAAATTTCATATTTTATTTGGTCATGTGTTTACCTAACGTTTATTATCCTTATGCGCCGGACGGGGTTTTCTTTATATATTGTATAATATGCTAGTGGCACGGTAATCTCTGCTTGCGAGATGCAAGATCTGTGTGACGTCAGTATAACGCGTTGTTCGCATATGGCGTTTGTATTTTACTGATACTACTACTCATAAAAGTTTATTACATTACCGTATTTAGGTCATTCGTTGACTTAACATTAACCAAAGTAATAAAAACAAGTCCCATAACAATAAATTATGAACATTCACCCCTTTCTTCATTATTCAAACGCTTATTTTTTAAATTACTAATATTTGTTGTAACACTGACCGAAGTAAAACAATCAAAAGAAATTTTCTCTCAGCCGCTCCAGTTTCATACCAATTACTCTTAAAAACAGCATCACCTACTCCCATACTCTGGAAAAATAACAAAACATTAGCACAAAAACAAAATTGAAACAAATAATACCTTATTTATGGTATGTTCACTTACAGATCTCATCACGTAATCACCGTAATAACAGTAAAAGAATATCTGAAGCGAGCCAAACGTAAGGAAGGAGAAGAAAGGTGCCATTCGTGTTAGACTTTTGATAGCCTGGAACAAAGTATCTGTACAATCTATTACACTCTAAATCTAGAATTGAAACAGGCTTAAAATATGTAATGAAATAATATCTCATTAATTTAAATTTGCCGCTCTTCTCGCGTTTCATCATCATCATCAAACTTTTTTTTATCGTCCCACTGCTGGGCACAGGTCTCCTCTCATACAGAGAAGGATTGAGCGTAATCACCACGCTTGCTCAATGCGGGTTGGCGATTTCAGTCTTAAAGTCCAGGTTTCCTCAAGATGTTTTCCTTCACCTTCAGTCATTGGTGTCCAAGATATACTTAGAAAGTACATATAACTTTAGAAAAGTTACATTGGTACTTGCCTGACCTGAAATCGAACCCGCGCACTCATACTTGAGAGGCTGGTGTTTCAACCACTAGGCCACCACGACTACAGCGTTTATTATCTGTCATTGAAAGTTGGTAGAGGGCGCAGCGTTCGGGAGATGTGAGATTCAATGGCGAATAAGATTATTTTGTATGTGTTTTTATTGGTATAAAAACTTATAAATAAAAAATAAAAAAAAGTTAGAAAAGAGTTAAAAAAAAAGAAAAGAAAAAGTTAGATAAAGAAAATAATTGAGGAGACGATATTACTTTACTTTACGAACTTTAAATGTCGTTTCTTTGTATTTTCAGAGAAACAAATTTTGGTTTATTCCGAAAATCCTCAATAACATCCATACTAATATTATAAATGCGAAAGTAACTCTGTCTGTCTGTCTGTCTACCTGTATGTCTGTCTGTCGTGTCTGTCTGTATGTCTGTCTGTTACGCTTTCCCGCTTAAACCTCTCAACCGATTTTGATGAAATTTGGCACAGACAATCTTTAGACCCTGAGAAAGAACATAGGCTACCTTTTATCCCGGAAAAATTTGATGTTCCCGAGGGAAATCTAAAAAGCGCGATATAACCGAACTCCACGCGGGCGAAGCCGCGGGCGGAAAGCTAGTATCTTATAAATATTTCAAGCATTACCATCAAGTTGAATCCAGTGGCGCATATTGTCATGGAACTAGTCACAGCGTTGAATAAGGTCGATTTAGAGTAAATGATCTCCAATAAGTTGACACATCTGAAAAGAACCACCAAAGTCAGTGGGTGACCAGGCTATAAATAAATCATGAGTTCACAATTTGTGCTATATAAATAAACCATCAAAGTAAACACAAAAAACTGAAGTGAAAAAGTTTAGGTCAAAATAAATAAATTAGCCAAAGCGGCGACAAACTTCTGACTTGTTTTGGCAATGTTCCACAGTGACTCAAAAAATGAGGTTTTAAATAAAAGCCCGTACGATCTGGAAATACCCATTATAGCTGTCAACAGCAATGATATACTTAGATATTTTAAGCCGTATTGGTAAATGAAACACATGACATTTTATAGAGGATTGTTATCCACATTTTGCTGCAGCTATTATTTATTTATTTATTAAAACTTCATGCACAAAGAAAAATTGCACAATGGCGGACTTAATGCCTTAGGTATTTTCTACCAGTCTACCTTAAGGTGATGCAAAGACAAAACATGGTAGGTGCAAAGATGTAAAAGAGAAGTTAAAAGAGAAACACAAAAAAAAATATATAATAAATACATAAATACATACATACAAAATATAAACAGTAAAGAGAGATAAAAAAATATAGATAGAGAAAATATAATTAAAATTATTTCAGTAAGTACTTCCCATGGACATTCGAAACTTACCCATTAAAAGATTTAAAATCTGTATTAAGACCAAACTTTGCAAAAAGGGGTATTATAAAATCTCGGATTATTTAAAAGACGATAAAGCTTGGGATTGAGCTGCTTGCTCTGCTAAGCAAAGTGACTCAAAAAATGAGGTTTTAAATAAAAGCCCGTACAATCTGGAAATACCCATTATAGCTGTCAACAGCAATGATAGATATATTTTAAGCCGTGTTTGTAAAGGTATTGAAGCACGTGATATTCTATGGAGTATTGATATCCACATTTTGCTGCAGCTATTATCGAATATAATTGAAATTATTTCAGTAGGTACAGTAGTAACTATGGAATGTCATACCAAAATAGCAGATCCAGCAAAACAAAACGAAGCCGAGCGAAATTGACTTTCAGTAATGTGCAATCCAAGTATTATTGTTTGTTCAGCAGTTACGTACCGTATGAGTTGCCGATGTTTGTTCACAAGGTGCACAAGCTCTGCCTTAAACATATCTAGTGTGACGTCACTTCTATGCCTCGCGCCTTCTTTCACAATCCGCTCCATGTCGTATTGCAGTTTTAAAAATTGAATTTGGATAAACGTACAACAAGTTATGAAGAAACAATCTGGGCCGAACACAGAAAATACTGCAACCCATGCTGAAAGTAAAGTCTGATATAATAATATTACGGATTTAAAAACAGACTGACTTAAATTTCTGTGAGCAATAAACAATACAAATTATTAAAAACTAGCTGCGCCGCACAGTTTCACCCCCGTTTTTTTTTATATGCTCGCTCCTATTGGTCGCAGCGTGATATTATATAGCCTAAAGCCTTCCTGGATTAATAGGCTACCCAACGCAAAAAGAATTTTTCAAATCGGAGCAGTAGTTCCTGAGATTAGCGCGTTCAAATAAACAAACAAACAAACTCTTCAGCTTTATATATTAGTATAGATTTAAGTGGCTCTTTGTATTTTTAAAATAACAGCTTTGTGCTACATGCATATGAAAGTATACACGGTATACAGATATACTGATATACTTTCATAAAGATAAATATAACTTTTTTCAGTTTGTTTCTTCCGGCTAATCTCCGAAACAACTGGACCGATTTTGACGGGACATTCACTGGCAGAAAACTAATGTTCTATAATATAGACTTATTACTTGAGTAAAAGAATTGAGGTTTCACGCAAATTAAATAAATCCTATGAAATCCAATTAGTTCATTAATCCCAATAATGTACGCAAATGAATTTCTGTTATCAATAAAATGTTCTGAATAATCAATTTCCACTAGCTTGATATCATTTCAACACTTTCACGTGGAACGGATGCCAATAACAAAGCCGTAAGAACGATTTATATGAGGTCGCGGTTTCGCTATAAATCCACAATTATGGCAGCTCATATAAACCACTGATCACACGATCGAAATGCAATCACTACCAGCGAAGTGTAAAATATAAATATTATTCTAAATCTATTTTCGAAATCCGTGCATCATTTCATGCAATTGCACTGTTTATGTTTCCATGTCTTATCTAGTTTAATCTTACAATAACTGATTAATCTTATTTGAGTAAAATCTTGAGTAAAGTCTGTCCGGCTTTCACGGAAAAACTACTGAACCGATTGTAATGAAATTTGGTACACAGATAGTCTAGAGCCTGAGAAAGGATATAAGCTATAAAACAACCCGCTATGACCAATAGGAGCAGAGCAGGAACAAAAAATGTTGCGAAAACGGGAGCAAACGCGGACGTACATATTGCTCCCATTATTTTAACAGGCGCTTATTTTATATCAACTGAGCTCTTTCGGTTCAAAGCTTACGCAGGTGAAACCGCGGGGCACAGCTAGTTTATAATAATGAGAAAAACGTCTGTATGGCTAACTCACCAGACCACAGTTGATGAAGATATATAAACGGCCAAATGCGTATATCGAACGCATTAAATGGATACCATACAATATAAGGTAGAACTAGTTTAATTTCACCTGTACTTAAATAATAGGAACCAGTTATCACAAACGGTCCCAATGCAAATGCCAGAACGCCTACATAAATTGAAATCAACAGTAATTTACACGTTGAAGACAAAAACGTAAGCCATTCCTTGCATTCCTTAACGATTTCTTCGTCGTCCTCCACAGCCTCAGACTGCAAATTTCTCAACACATTGACTAGCTCACTCACGTGATGCATGTGTTTAGTGAAGAAGTAAATTTTAAAATTTCCAAGTAGACACACCATTAGGCAAGGTAACATGTAAGTAATTTCCCACAGCGAATAGCCAAAGACTATCCCTTGTATGAGCCATATTAATTCACCAGTAACAGACAAGTTGAACGAAAATTCGTGAATGAAATACATTCGGTGCTTTCTGAAACGTTGTATCATTGTTTTCTTACTGCCATCACTGTCTATAGTCAAGCCGATTAATTTTAAGTAAGTGTTTACTCTTTTAAAACAAGTGTCGAACTGCAGCAGCAGCATGCTTATTAGTTATTGTCTGTACGAACGGTTTAAAAGGATTCCAACCAAAAGTTACTGCTTTATATAAATACGAATACCTGAAATATTAACAAGCCGTACTTTATTTATGCTTAGTAGGTAATTACACCATTCCAAACCCATAACATGTTATTACAAAAAATACAAGGTGTTCTAAAACATTGGTCACATATTTCTAATGCCGAATTTAAAAACAATCTGTAGAGATTTTTCTGTAAAATAGTGTGTAAAGTCACATAATATTTTTTGTCGTCCTCTGTGGCGCAGCGGTCAACACGCCTGCTTGCGATGGAGGAGGTTATGGAGGCCCCGGGTTCGATCACAGGTCAGGTCATGATGGAAAACAATCTTTTCCTGATTGGCCTAGGTCTTGGATGGCACGGCTCCCTATCGTTCAGGGTGACACAGGTACTGTCGGGGCACGGCTGCTTCGGCAAGTACCTGTGTCGCCTAGGCAGGGAACCGCACGCTCGGTGCCACCACTGCGTCATGGCGCAGCACACGCTCTTCGAGTGTGTAGCTTGGGAGGAGCAGCGCCGTGTCCTCACAAATGAAGTAGGAGGCGACCTGACGCTGCCGGCAGTAGTGCGGAGGATGGCCGGCAGCGCAGAGTCGTGGGACGCGGTGGTGTCCTTCTGCGAGGACGTGATGTCGCAGAAAGAAGCTGCGGAACGGGAGAGGGAGATCTCAACTCCCATCCCGGGACGCAGAAGATGCACCGGGCGCCGAGGAAGGGTGGACGACGCCCTCTTCCACCCCCCATGAATGGGTCCAGGGACGAGGGACATGGGGTAGCCCCGCCCCCTATTCGATGGACCCCGAGGCGGAGGCGCGCGCGAGTGTCAGCGCGCGCCTCTGAGGCGATGCACGGGGTAGCTTAACACCCCACTACCCCGTGCAGGAGACGAGGCCCGGACAGACCGGGCCAGCACGAGAGTGTGGGGCTGCGGAAGAATTTAGACTCCCGCGGCCCCACGCGCGCTCGTGATAGAAGAGACACCGGGGTGGTTTTAGTCAGTAAAAGTCTGACAGACCCCGTCGCCCACCCTAGGGCGGCGGACATCCTATGAGGATTTCCACCCGAAAAGAAAAATCTTGGATGTTATAAATATAGTATCGTTGAGTTAGTAACACAAGTCTCGAACTTACTTTGGGGCTAGCTCAATGTGTGTGATTTATCCGTATATATTTTATTATTTTGAAAAAAATACGTGGTATCTGACTACGTAATTATTGTGTAGTAATTTATTTTGCAGAAGCCAACCTCCATTTTCCTTGTTGGAGAGTCTCAAAAAATTTTTTTAGTCATTGCATGGCCGGCTATTTTTAAAGCTAAACGTCAGATTTCCAAGAATTTAACGAACTTCTGAATATCCTTGTAACTTTTACATCAAGATATTTATAAATTTTAAATCGAGTCCACCAAATAAAGTACACACAATAAACGCTAAGTATAACAAAACAAATTAAAATACAAATTGCTTCATTACGTCGTATGAGTAAAAACCTACCTAATTACCGACCTATTAACTTAATGATAGGTTGAATAATTGCTTACCTTTAAAATATTTATGATTCCTAACAAGTAAAATATACAGTACTTACCTAGCAAACTTATAAAGAGACTCACGGAACCGTCCAGTCAGTAATTCTTGCTATTATTTAATTATTACCTTATATTCTCGGAGTTATTGTATAATTAAAATATAATTTATCGATTTTTTTAAGCACCTACTCATCTGTTACATACTTCAACTAAGTATGAGTATAATAATTCATACCTACTTTATCTCTTATATTTTTATAGTTCTTCAAGGGAGCCGTTAATCTCATTGTTATTGTTATCGAAATGGTGTTGAACGCTTGTTTTGAGCTCAAACACTTTGATGTTACACCTGCGCCATTGAACATTAATACTCAAAGAAAACGCGAATCGACGATCACTCCCTAGACGTAAATGAAGCTAATAGGTACATCACAGGTGTCACGGAATAAATCGACACATTTACTGAATGGGGCCATAAACCAAGCAAATCGCGAGGGCGCGGCGGCAGACCTAACATCAAATCTGAATGCGAGCATTGTGGTTATGACAAATTGTGTCGCACCCCTGCAATGAACTACAGACAACATAGATTTAGCAAATGGAAGCGTCCCATTTGTCAAACCCATTGTGGCGAGATAGAAGTTGAAACCGGATATAACAAGCGAACATTGTGAAACACTGAAAAGAATAGTGGTTACGTAATAATACTGACTTCGGATTTGTTATATAAATAGGTAGGTATCTAAGTATAAAACGAAGTAATTTATCAAAGCCAAACTTTCCAGAGTTGACATAAAAAATTCTAGGTATTTCGAATATTCTTTTCAAGCGATGCGTTCATTATTGTTTGGCGCCATCGATACTCGTTCTTTAATTTTATTTCAGAGCTGAAAGCTGTTCTATTTTTCACGAGAAAAGAGTTCAAAGTCTTTTGTTGTAGGTAGCTATGTACCTTATTTATTTACATACCAAATGGTTCACGTAACACTACTCTCAACGCTTCGTCAACTCCGTTTGGCACGTCTTTCTTCAGATTCTACAGAAGGTTGCAAGTCAGACGTTAAAAATACAAGAATACAACAATATTAATTTGCAGAAAGATGAAACTGAATAATTTTCAGTGTTCACACATAAGACGCTCAGTGACTTAATAAAACTCGATTAATTTTGCTAAACCATAATTATATTGAAGACGATTCTATAATATTTATATTAAGTATTTGATGTAAATACAATAAACTACTTTTTCGCACAATAGGCCTTATTTGAGCATAGGCCTTATTTGTATCAAGTACCTTACTTCAATAAAATCGAAGTTTAATCCATTTGCTAACCAACTAGAATATGATACAAATAATTTATCATAAAATAGAAATAGACGTTTCCAATAAATTCAAGAAGTATCTACATTATAGTTTCTATATTTTCCCAATATTCCATAAAGGCTTCCGCTAGTCAATAATACAAATATGATTTATATTCTGTTCTCAGTAATCGTAAGTGCGTAAGCGCTAGTTTCAATACCAATATATATTTATGAAATCAATATTGTACTGACTTGAATGAAGCACCGTCAAGGAAGTGAGTCACTGACATAAGCGAACAACGGTGGCTTTACACCGAAATAGAATACAAGATGACTCTTTACTAAATATAACATTCGAATAATTATAAAAAATATCATGTAGCTTTCGAAATTCCTAACGCAAAAACGTAAATGTATGAGTGGTTATTTATTAAAAACAAAGGATTTGCTGTCGAGACGTGTATTTTCCATTATCATTGGAGTTGGTTTATAGAATGCACGAAATGTTATTTTGTTTTGTCTACAGATATTTATTAGTCCACTGAACACTGAAGTATAGTATAGCTCGGAAACCTGCCTACAGTCCATTCACAGTTATTTTATCTCTTATTTTGCGAAGGAAAACAGTCACTCTCAAAATCACAGTAGTCTTAATACTGCTTGTAATAAGGTTGATGTTGGATGGCCGCTACTGACAAGTCTGCCAAAATCACAATGATAATTATTCTCGTTACAATAATGTTGCTGCTGTCAGAAGTAAAATAAACTAGTGAGATCAGAAGCGCGATTTTGGAACGATCTCAGCATGAAACCTTAGGTGAAACGACCAACGATTACTAAGAGATTGACACTCTTGAAAGATTACTCCATGCGACTTTTCAAGGTACGATAAGATTTTTATAGAATCGAACGGCAGAAACATTCTATTGTACTTTTTTGTGGTAACTACCACTACAATCCGGACGAAACGTGTCGCTTCCTCCTTTAAACCGCGTACATCGAAGGGCTGGAACAACTTGCCAGCGGCGGTGTTTCCGCAGACTACAATTTGAGTGTCTTCAAGGCTAGAGTGAATAGGCTCTTTCTTAATAAACTAGGGTGCTTTACCATCAACGATTGCATCACTGCTTACTATCAGGCGGGATTACGGCCAAGCACTAGTTTAAAATTTATAAAAAAAGAAAAAGAAGACTTCTGATAGAACGTTTGACCTCATTGTTATCACTTGTTTTTTTTAGAAAATCTCTTCGCTAATAAAATTAGGCCACTTTTTCGTAATCTTGCTACAATTTTTTCTATGTAATCTCATTACACAGTTCAGGTTATATGTTAAAACCCGGACAGAATAAATAATAGGATCATGTTAAATGAAAGCAGCAACCTCGGTAATGTTGTTTTATGAACTATAGCTACAAAAACAGGAACATTCAGTATGAATTATAAAAGCGATAAAGCTCGAGTGTTCGTTATTATCTCAACGCTAAGCGCTCTTTAAAGAACACGATTATTAACAAGATGTTTGTATTTCGAACTTTGTATAAAATATCGAACTATCGACACTATTCGATAAAGCGTACAATATATTTACGTAATAAATTATAATTCAGTTAAAATCTATCTATTAATACTTGTAATAAAGCTGAAGTAATTTTAATCTCTGGATCTATACCAGTCGAATTAGAACGAATGTGTTTGGGATATTAAACATCACGCTGGAACCATAATGGAACACAGTTACAAAGAACGCCTAGCAAAAACGTAGTACCTAATTGTACGGACAGGTGATACGATGCTTTAACGAGGATGAAGTTGTGAGCAAACGCTAGTAGAGATACATCACTGGGCTTGGGCTACGTTAGAGGAGAAAACAAATATTCCGCATACGCAAAAAATACTGAGCGTCGATACCAGATGGTCGAAGGCCAAGAAGAATAAGAAATTATTACCAAATGACCGAAAAGTTACGAGTAAACATGTGGTTCACATTCGTCTTCATTAATGACTTGTAGCAAATGCTTGGTATAATAAGATTTATCGCGCGGATTTCCTATGAGTATGGATGACCTAGCTGGAAGAATACTTCAAATTGATCGTATGAATGAAATTTTTCGTTCCATGTGTAGAAAGATAGATGACCCTATAAATATTACCATGGCGCTTACAATTTCAACTTCTTCTAACAACTGAATGAGGTCTGTATCTTACCCACGGCTCACGCCACTAGCCGCCGCAGGAGACGCCCTGGTCGGGAGACGACATCGAACTCCCAGCCACCGTAGGCGCGGGCCTGCGGGCGGTGAGCAGTGGGCAGCTCGCCGCCCTATAAGGACCAGGCCCAAGTCAACGAGATGTCAGCTCAACGTGACGGGGTTCACGAAGACCGATGCCTCCTGGGCCAGGGTTGCGGGTTGGTTAAAAAAGAAACCGTGGCCCTGGCCTAGAGGCAAGTGAAGGAACACGGGTGGGTTTTAGTCAGTAAAAGTCTGACACGCCCTTCCGCTCCAGCCAAGGCTAATCAACATCATCAGTCAATAGCAGTCAGTTAATTGTCATTTGTCTCTTCTCAGAAAAATCCTCCAGGATTGGACACCAGCACATCGCGATCCCAGATCGCCCACGCTGATCTGTCGTTTCAGATTTATTCCAGCAGCCAGATAAATGGCCAAAGAAAATCAACTCAGAGCAAATGGAGCTTACAAGGATCGTAACAGGAGGCCGGGATACTTTCTGCCTACTCCATGGAAAGACGGCGAATTTAAATGTAATTTTAAATAGATAGTACTTAGACTACTATATTTGCGATTACACAATGTCTAGACCATTTAATCAATGTAATGTAAGTAAATAAAACACGTTTGAAAACGCAAATAATTTATTGAACAATCGTTTATTTTAATTCCAGCTTCAGTCCATATCGTGTATTTACATACACAATATGTAACAAAACTGCATTAAAAATACGATCGTTATTCTATCATCGAGTATAGATAGACTACATTTTAGGTACATGAAATACAACATCTGCCAAAATGCTTACACTATTACAGGATGCGGTATGATATTACTTACAGCGAGATATGTTGTAAATGTTAAACAATCAATGTATTTTCAAACGATTCTTAGATGTGTAATATAAGCGGCCAACTGTTCAAATACGTAACCCATTTGATGACTTAAATGATTTTATGAGTGTGCATAAAATCTGAGTATGCATAAAATCATTTGAATCATCCACTAGGTAGCACACACGCCATTCACTTCCAGCATTTGGCTCGGCACGGAACAAGCATTATTACGATAATGAAACGGCCAACCGACTTCGAAGAAAATTGAAGTCGATCCATATTTATCATGATATTTATACTGGCGCATACTTACTCTGGATTTGAAAGGACATTCATATAATACAGGTTCATATATGAATTCAAAATTCTATTTATAAAAAGATTATCGTTAAGATTAGAAAAAGAAACTTTTTACTTTTTGTCTTAACCCAATCTAACTTTTATCCCGTAGGCATAAGGCGTAGGCAATAAAAGCAAGAAAGTCGTTAAAAAAACATTTTTTTACTGCAGCCGCTATTTATCATTCCACCGATGTAATAAAACTTAAAATCGGTTGAATGGGCGGTAAAAGAGGTTTTCTTAAATGTCTAATGTTATTTTGAACGGGATATAAATAGAGCATAATTTGCTATTGAACAAAATAATACTAACTTGAAAGTACCCTCTTTTTAGTTTCCAAATATTTTCAGTGAGTAAACTAAAGACCTGTGCTTAGGTACGTATCTACATATAATGTCAAATAAAATTAAATCTCAAGTAAACCTAAATTGTTTGCGTGGAAATTCACTAAGATACATCCTACTGAACCTATAGCTACATGACATATTATTTTGTCACCAAACTTATTATCTTTTCTTCATAAATTTTGTCTGACATAAGCTTACAAATGCCTTGTCGAGTTAACTCGCTGACTTTTCATTTAGGTTTACATACTCGTAAATATTCGCCACTTTTCCAAGATATTTTCAAACTTCGAAAATAAAAAAGAATCTTTATACACTGTGTCTGCATAAAATACTGAACATATGACATCATGGTTGTCGGAAACACTCTGCAAGACAGTAATATGTTATAATTTGTTAAATTAAAATACTTACATACGGATGCGACACTTCTTTTAGTCCCTTAATTGATACTCGACACGACACACTGCCAAGTCAGACGAAATAAATTAATATTCTAGAACGTTTAATTAGGCACTTGTTTAGTTATTTATTTCGCCTTTTAAATATTTTCTATTGATCTAAAAACAACTCTTAAAATGTAATTTTCATAATCTCGCTATAGGAACGTCGTGGATCATATATCAATGGATAAATATTAGTAGTAAAACACATTCCTACCTAAACTTATTATAAATAAAATTTGCAAATGTATAACATACATTTAACATATATAAAATACATTCATAAATTTATAATAAGTATACATCAATGTAAACGATACTTACAATTTTTATGCTAACCAAATATCAATAGAGTCATCGTGAAGTTCTAAATTAGGATGCTCATGTAGGAACATATATCTATATAAAAACAGACGCTGCTCGGAACAACTTAAAAATATTCACTTGATCATTCAAAAGAAAAATGCCGGTCATATTCGTCATGTGTCTTTTTTGAGAAATACCTACGTTTGTGTGTATAATCGAAAGGTGTAATCCATCACGTTAATGATCGCAACACTACCGACAAGACAGTGCGACGAACTACACCATTTATTATCCCAGGACACAAACAAATTCAAAGAAGTTGTAAATACTAAATAAATTACATTATACAGATTCTTAATGTCACAGATCACTTGCATCACATAAACACTTTTACAAATCATTAAAGAGTGTAATCTATAAAAATAAATTTATTCATCACACTTGTCTAGACAATACGCAGCCAGTCATAACGTCTTAACAAAAAACGTCAAGCAAATAGTTCAATGAGTATAAAGGAGTCAATTCTTTTTCTGACATTGGCACGTGAACAGATCCACGTGCTCTACATACTTTTTACAGATTCTTGTCACTTTTCTCATTAACTGTACCCCTCATTAACTGCCAAGCTGTATAACAAGCCAGATTTTTACCATGAAAGAAAGCATCATGAACAAACGCCGGCATGTGCTAGAACCTGAAATTCGAAGAAATGTGACATGTACTACGAAGGGGGGCGTAGTTTATTACAGCCAACTCTGATTATTTTCTCCGATATTTTAACTTTTATATATTGAGTGCCTTAATTCGAGTGAACAAGGGTAACTAGCCTTGAACTTTGACGTATAATGTCTAAATATCACGCGGAACGAGAGCGACCGTGATCAAGCCTCGTATTACATTGGAAATAATGGCAACAGCTGTGGGAGTAATGGAAGCATTTCTTTATTAAAATGTCGGCGACTGAGCGTATGTCAATTAAAGCCAGAAGTATTCATCCAGACAGAAACTTGGAGAGCTACTTTCAAACATTCCGTTATTCTACACTGAAGACTCGTAAATGACAATCTGAACTATCGGAGGTTTCTGAGTGGGCACTGGGGCTGTAATGTCCCTGATGACGGCTTCTACTGCTGCCTCCCACTCCAGTCTTCGTTTGTCAGTGAGACCATTCCCACCGGCTGTGCTTAATCGTGGCATAGTCACCTATAACAAATAGTCTGAAATTAAATACTGAAAATAAGGATTAAAAGATTGTATTCATTACAAGCTTGTATGCTGCATTATTATTCATTCTGTAGTAGCAGCAGTAGAGCTAAATAAAAGTTCGGAATTGAATTTGCCAACTCCATCGTTCGAAAAATTCAAAGAGCAAGCTTAATTGGCACTAAAAGAAAATAACTTGACGGCGAGTTCCATTTGTTACCATTTGTAACAAATGCTTTTGTTTTTAGTTCATTCATTTGAGATTAAGCACACTTAGGAATGTTACTAAACTAATTGTTAAACAATTAGTTTTGCTCGGCTGTAGCTTACAGCTGCGTTTCAACGTATTTTAGAGTGCTTTTGATCATTATAAAATATATAGTTATTAAGAACAACATTGATGGTTGCAGAGAAGAACACTTTTCAAAACAATAAATCCGTAGATCGCTGCATCATTTAACCAGCTTTATGACCCCACTACTATTCATGTACCACAAAGTTTTATGTAATTTCAGTTTTAGTAACCGCATGTGGTGTAGTAAAGCTTCATGTGTTTTATTGACCACATTTAACCAACGAGGAACACTACAATTCAATTTTACTACTAGCCCGCTATATTGTATCCAACTATAGATAGTTATATGATGTGTGGGTATTTGTGTAAAACATGCAAAACAGAGAGGATAACGAAGTGTTCATAATTTAATATTAACTTACAAGACTTCCTCGGGAGTAACATCAATATCATTTCTCCTTTCAAGCAAAACTACGGGCGGAGAAAAAATCCTATCAAGTTTGGTAACAAAATCGGTTAACAACGACGAAACTGTCGGATCTTTCGAATGAAGGTCGCAATGCTGACGCACTTTTATAATAGTTCCCAGTTTTATGACCACTAGATCGGAAACTATAAAAATACGCTAAGACATTCATCTTATGGATTGTAAAATTCGATACTGATATTTTTGCCACGATCGTTACAGTGGATCTGTTAGGTATATCTTATTTAAAGCACTACAGAGAATATCTATAACAATTATTAACAGCTCCCAATTTTTTATTTGATCTACTTATATTGAAAATGGACAGCCAGCGCTTTCAATTTTGAAAAGCAGCATTACTTTTCTCGCAGTGTAAAAGCATTAGAAAATAAGACAAGCATTACTGTACGAAACGTGAATTTTATTGCGCACTAAAGCTAAAAGGGTGTATACATGTTGCGACATTGAAGCGGCCTCGACATGGCATTAGGCAAGCTCTATACAAGTCATCACTAGTGAAGTATCGATTGATTCTCTCATATTATACTCCGCTGGTAACGAGCATCATTAGGAATTTCAACAGCTTTAAAATATCAGGGAAAAAAATATTAAACTTGTTCCAACGGTGTTGCAGTACTGGCGTATGGGCTATTGCATGTAGTGCCTTATTTCGTGTTCATTCCGCATAATGATACAGTGGTAAATACAACAGCGTTAAATTTGTAAGCTGCAAAATAAGAGAACTATATACATATGTATATTTAACTGTGAATGATCCCAAAAGCCAGAAATATAATTATTTTGTCGAAATCTGGCAAAATACCTTGGGAGGTGATGTCCGAGGTTTTACCATAGTATCGGGACTGGTATAGCTTTTCTGTAAAATATATATTTTGTAAACTATACTGTCCATTATATCTTTTACAGCTGACAAAAATTAGTGAATAGCCAATAAACACATTGTAACAGACAAGGTTCTATTCATATTGTTAAACAACAAAAAGATTATTCACAAACCCAATTTGTAATTCACATTCCAACCAAAACAAGTAAAACTAAAGGATAGAGTTGACCTAAATAAACATGACACACAACACTGCAGTAAGAGTTTAGTAAGGAAACATCACTTGGCTGGCAAAACATTTATTTTGTTGGATCATTGAAAACTCATGAAAATATCTTTTACAAATCTAATATTTGTTACATTAAATATCTAAACTACAGCTGGTTGAATGTTTAGGTATTTAAACACACGTGAGTACTTTTTGCTTCTTTAAACAAGGCATCAATCACGAAGTCTTGCAAGTAGCCCGTGTTTATACTACCATCGAACATCTGTCATTACAAGCCTCTGATCACCCAGCTCAAAGCATTAAATGCATTTCGCTGCAATTCGTATGCCAACATTCAAATAACTTCGGATTCATTTCAGTGACCCCCATATTGCATCTAAGTTAACATAAATAGCTACTTACCACGGTGAGTACTTTGCGGAGGTCACTATGTAGCGCAGAGACATCGACCCCTCTGCCGGCGTCGCCCAGCCTCCTCAGAGTGTCTGCCAGAGGGCCGGACAGCGCACGCAGCTGTTGCCAAGACTGAGCATACTGCCGCCGCACCAGCTCGATAATCGTCGACGTAAGAGCCAAGCCGATTAAAATGTATACCGTACATATTAACATGTACTTTGGTCTTTCTGGGAAAAGCGAAAAATATTTTGAAACTGAACACTTATTTACGACCAAATATTTTAACTTTACACGCTGAATTAAGAATGATTATTTTAGGTGTCATATGAACAATTCAAAAAATGATTCGCTTACTAGGGACAATATCTCCGAATCCAATAGTGGTCATGGTGATGAAACAAAAATAGAATCCGTCGTAAAAACTCCAATCGTCTTCCCACATCTTGAACAAGCCCGCCCCAGCTGACAAGTACAGGAACAGAAAACCTACAGCCCCGAAGGCATATAAAGATCTTTGCCCAGCGGGATTTGCTTCGGAAACTCGACTACAGCATTCTGAAAGTAAAAATGATATTAAATTCAAAAGACTTGTACCAATGCGCGTGCATCTTAGAATAAAGCGGTATTGCATTATTCAAATTACAGCTAAGCACCACTGTTTTGACCATGTTAAATATAATATCATCGATAAGTTCCAAATAACCAATTCATTACTTATGTGTTATGTTCTATGTTACTTAGTTAAATGGTACTTACTAGGCATCGCAGGTAATTGTCTAGCAATGATAGAAACTAATGTAGCGAATACTCGTCCAAGGTCAGCGATAACAGTCAATGTAAGAGGTATTCCAATGAGCGCGTACGCGATACAAAATAACCTGCCCCAGAAGGTCTCCGGAACTATGTTGCCGTAACCTGCAAACAGTATTGTAAATTAACCACTTAATCTTGATGCAGCAATGATGAGGAGACATTTTTAAGTGTTCAACTTTAAAGAAATTAAGAGGCGTTCTGCAAGCGGCTTTAGTATAGTTCCAATCTCTGTATACATTCAATAAAAGCAAAAATATCTAATAACGTACATATATATGAGTAGGTATGTATGCAATAAAATGACTCAAGGAGTGAATAAATGCTTTTAAAAAAAAAAATGCGACATTAAAATCTTTCCAGTTCTTTTTTTATTTTACATCTTTGTATGTGCAGACATCGCATTTTTTTTTACAAAAAAGAAATCTAAAAGTCTTATTTAAGCTGGATTGTGCAGGGATCACAAATTTCAACACCTTTATTTTTGTTTCTTAACAAATACACGATTATGATTATGCAAAAATACATTGACATTGGCATTGCTATTTAATATAAATACAGAAAGTATTTTTCTCCCTAATAACGTCATTATGATTAAATCCTTGTTCAAGTGCCAAATAAATAATATGCTTACATCGTCGTACACACCTATTGTGGTGAGCACAGTCGAAGAGAAAAACACAGCCTGTAGTATACTCCATTTTTCTTCTACTGGTGGGAAATTATTCTCCACTTCTAACGCCAGCCCGCTCGAGGACGCTTCCTCCAGCACCTTTAAAATAGTAATAATTTATTGACATAACGGTACATACACAGACAGATTAACTAAATTCTAACAAATGGTACAGAAATCTGTATACAGATATTGTGAGCCCTGCCTCGTAAAATAGGAAAACTTGTATCTTAAGAGGCAGTGTTCAGCAGTAAAGTTACTTACTTAAAATAGGATAAATACATACAACTTATGAATGGCAACGGAGCATTTACAAAATTTTGTTGCAATAAGCGGTCTAAGTAATATAACATCCATACATTCCAGGTTCTTGGTGCAACACAATGTGTAAGTAGTCAAATTCAAAAGCCTGTTTTCTCGTAGAAAAAACTTTTTTACAAAAAAACAACCGACTTCCAAAAACCACTACAAAGTGAAAAATAACTATTTTCGGAAGTCGGTGTCTTTGGTTTTGTATATTCATTTTTGACACCGACTTCCGAAAATAGTTATTTTTCACTTTGTAGTGGTTTTTGGAAGTCGGTTGTTTTTTTGTAAAAAAGTTTTTATTTTACACTTTTTAGTTGTTAAAAGTATTCAGTTGCATCCGGTCAGACTGGAAGCTGACGCAAATATAGTTGGGAAACGACGTAATTTTGTTTACTTTAATGTTTACCCGTAAAAATTCCCTCAACTGCCTATGGTCTTCATCATCAAATTTACTGCAGACTATTATTTTAACCCAATGGGTGCAAAGGTCTCATCATTATAAATGAATGAAGTCCAACCACAAAGTAGCTACTGTAAACCATTGAGGAGTTCCCGGAACTGGCCTTTGTCTTCAACATCAGCGCTCTTATGACAGTCACAACCCATCTAGGTGTAAATTTCTTATCAATACAAATTAATCGAGCCCAAACACAAGATAGCTGCTGTGAATTATTGAGGAGTTCCTTCGACTGTCTCTCGGCTCCATCATCAGATCTACTCCAGACCTTTATTAAATTGTAGTGCTTTAAAATACTTAATGAAAATGCTAAGAAGTGCACTAGTCGCCCCTGCAATTTTTGAAAGTTCCCCTTGTTTTCTCTGGTCTTCCACCATCAAACCTTGATATCCTTATCATGGGACCACCTTGGGAACGTCTTCTTTCCAACAGAAAAAGAATTATCAAAATCGGTTCATAAACGACGAAGTTATGCGCGAACAAACATAAAAAAAAAGCATATATACGGTCGAATTGAGTAACCTCCTCCTTTTTGAAGTCGGTTAAAAAAGATTGTAACTTGAAGACAAGGTGTATGTGCAAAGGACCAAAGTAAGAAAATTCACCCTCATGTTTATCTTACCAAAGTCAATAACCAATAGTGGCCCTGATTCTCTTGTTCACAAACTAAACTAAATTTAAGTTAAGTGCATCTTATTCTTTCTATTTCATTTGGAAAAGGACAGAAAATAAATATTGAGGTTTTGGCGGGAATGTCAAGATGAGTGTCACGCTCATTTTTCATTGGACTTTTAAAATTATTTATAGTGTTGTTTACTAAATAAAAGCGCGTGATTTATGTAGTAAAAAGTGCATTCAGTGAATAATTCATTAAGAACAGTGAAATATCGCAGCATAGTGGCCACGTCAAGACTTTTTCCCAAACCTCACTCGTAAGACGGGTCACGCGGCCGTCTTTTTCGCCATGAATACCTATTAATTCATAATTACGTGACATTGGCTAAATGCACAAACCGTGCGAAGCCAAAAAAAAAAAAACTTTTTTACAAAAAAACAACCGACTTCCAAAAACCACTACAAAGTGAAAAATAACTAATTTCGGAAGTCGGTGTCTTTAGTTTTGTATATTCGTTTTTTCACACCGACTTCCGAAATTAGTTATTTTTCACTTTGTAGTGGTTTTTGGAAGTCGGTTGTTTTTTTGTAAAAAAGTTTTTATTTTACACTTTTTAGTTGGTAAAAGTATTTAGTTGCATCCGGCCAGACTGGAAGCTGACGCAAATATAGTTGGGAAACGACGTAGTTTTGTTTACTTTAATGTTTACCCGTAAATATTCCCTCAACTGTCTATGGTCTTCATCATCAAATTTACTGTAGACTATTATTTTAACCCAATGGGTGCAAAGGTCTCATCATTATAAATGAATGAAGTCCAACCACAAAGTAGCAACTATAAACCGTTGAGGAGTTCCCGGAACTGGCCTTTGTCTTCAACATCAGCTCTCTTATGACAGTCACAACCCATCTAGGTGTAAAGTTCTTATCAATACAAATTAATCGAGCCCAAACACAAGATAGCTGCTGTGAATTGTTGAGGAGTTTCTTCGACTGTCTCCCGGCTCCATCATCAGATCTACTCCAGACCTTTATTAAATTGTAGTGCTTTAAAATACTTAATGAAAATGCTAAGAAATGCACTAGTCGCCCCTGCAATTTTTGAAAGTTACCCTTGTTTTCTCTGGTCTTCCACGATCAAACCCTGATATCCTTATCATGGGACCACCTTGGGAACGTCTTCTTTCCAACAGAAAAAGAATTATCAAAATCGGTTCATAAATGACGAAGTTATGCGCGAACAAACATAAAAAAAAAAAAAAAAAAAGCATGTATACGGTCGAATTGAGTAACCTCCTCCTTTTTGAAGTCGGTTAAAAATAATAAAATAAATATTCCTTTAGGCCTTTCAAATTAGTCCTAGCCTGATCTAAATTAACGTATTTTAGACACCATGTTTTAATTACATATAAACTGCCTTAGATAGAGTATCTAATAATTCTAATCTAATATTTTTAACCGACTTCAAAAAGGAGGAGGTTACTCAATTCGATCGTATATATGCTTTTTTTTTATGTTTGTTCGCGCATAACTTCGTCGTGTATGAACCGATTTTGATAATTCTTTTTCTGTTGGAAAGAAGACGTTCCCAAGGTGGTCCCATGATAAGGATATCAGGGTTTGATGGTGGAAGACCAGAGAAAACTAGGGAAACTTTCATAAATTGCAGGGGCGACTAGTGCATTTCTTAGCATTTTCATTAAGTATTTTAAAGCACTACAATTTAATAAAGGTCTGGAGTAGATGTGATGATGGAGCCGGGAGACAGTTGAAGGAACTCCTCAACAATTCACAGCAGCTACCTTGTGTTTGTGCTTGAATAATTTGTATTGACAAGAACCTTACACCTAGATGGGTGGTGACTGTCATTAGGGTGCTGATGATGATGACAAAGGTCAGTTCAGGAAACTTGTATTTGGACAAAAATTAACGTTGTATATTATCAATATACAACGTTAATTTTTCTTTATACGAAACCTGAATACAGCTTGTTCAGAATAAGCAACTGAATCCATTCCAATCATTTTTATACCATGTTATATTTTTTCGAGCGCGCCACGCAGCTTACGGTAGATCATAGAACTTGGCGCGTGCGCACGCCCGCGCAACAGCTGACGCCACAGGTCAACGCATATTTTTTTGGAACAACCAAGTAGGATAACAAGCTCATAACTTTGTGGTTTTTCATGATATCTTTTTTAAATTTTGTACATAGATTCTTTACTTCCCAATACTGGACACGTGTTTTGGGTTTCGCATAAACAAAAAATAATGTTGTTTAGCTAAAATATTTATTTAACTAGCATATTTGTTTGTATATGGTTCGTAAGTGTTGACTTTTCCCATTATTGGGCATAGGCCTGTCTTTCCGAACAGACGAATCTTCTGCAGTTGATATTTTCCAGATGACGTTCCTTGCAAATGCGCAAATTTAGGACCGAATCTTTTATTGTTACGTTATCCTACTTTTTAAATCACCCTTATAGTAATATTGTCGATGAGTGGGCGTTTTGGGGGACTGTCTTATGTAAAAATGACGTTCAAAAAGTGCTGATTCTCAGCCTAGTTTGAATAAATGACTTTTGATTTTGATTGCCGGCGCGCGTCGACTTTGATAGATAGATAGATGATGAAACGGATTTATGTATAGATGTCCAAACATCATTGCCTTTATTGTATTGACTCAAGTAACTTACCCTCTCATACACAGCTAAATAATCGCTGAGTATTTTTTCGGCGCCATCGTTGTCCGTGCCGTTATTACTGCGCTCAGATACGAAACGTATTAGATTCCACCTCTCGGTAAGGAGCCTCTCTCTATGAAACTCTTGCTTGGCCATTTCGGCGGGGTACTCCAAAGCTCGGAACACCTAAGGAGAAAGAAAAAATACACTGTAAAAGGCTTTCACTAAATTATTCCCTTTAATCGGCAATACGTGGTACTATAGTCCCCAATAAAATAAACGTCTTATTTTTTCTGGATTTCTTTTTTCCGTTTGTTTAGACGGTTTAGTATCACCGGGGTAAAAAATATTTTATCCTAATACAAGTCAACGGTATACCCGTGCGCCAATCCTTTCAGCAGTTAAGGCGTGACGACCCAAATTCATAAACATCGGAACTAACCTACTCTACTCAATTTAATAACAATATTATCGTGAAGTTCCGTTAATCCTTTCAGCATTGCGGTTCGCGTGATTAAGCTGCTGAAAGGATTTTCATGAAACCAAACTCAAATTCGATTTATTTCAATCAGATAAGCCATTTACAGGCAGTTTTTATCGCGTCCTACATCACACACATGCATACATACGCACCCATTACACAAGATAAATTTCCCCTTAATGTTTTCTCGTTGAATAATTTCCGGAAACTGTTTCAGTTCGGGCAATGTGATATTTGATTTCCATTAAGAATATCTCTTTTGCAGGTTGGAGGAAACTGGCAGTGATGCTCTCTCGTGTCTTGAAAAGCGCGTAATTCCGTTAGTATGCATGTGGTTTGTGCACATATTTGTGCACTTTAATGCATAACCTACATAAGTTCTATTTTAGTATTAGGTATTCATTTTTGTTCTCTTCATACAAGATGCTGCGGACTTAACAACAAAAAAAATGTGCATCTTCTCTGAGGATGTTTTGTAAAACTAATATTTCTCAACCTTAGAAGCATTAAGTCGTTTGTATAGATTCGGCGACCTACACATACGACCTACTGCTGCTAACGTCGAGCTATAGTTACGACATTCTGCTTCTAGGGTCGAGATTGATATTCTGTAGTTGACTACTGCCCCTTAATCGGCGAACACATTTTTGTCAAATGATTGCGACTAGTTGGGATCAATTGGGATCTTTTGGACCGACCATTAATCCGTCGGCGGTCCAAACGATCCCAAGTGATCCCAACTAGTCGCAATCATTTCACAAAAATGTGTTCGCCGATTAGGGGGCAGAATATAAATTAATATTATTTAACAATACATCTTCAGAGTATATACACAATTTTTTTCGATCTAGTGAAGCTATCCTAATTATAAAATATGTCCCAGAATTTACCCACGCAACCAAACACCAATTAGGATATTATGTTATAATCATAATACATAGATAAACTTTTACTATTATGTATAAAACTTAATTTACTTACTAAATTATACTGATTGGGGCTGAGCATTGTGATCATATTTCGCCGCACACATATCAGGGTCTAGTGTATCAAAACGTAACGAATTACATTTTGGTTTGTAATGCATGTTGGTACAGCGGATGGTAATTTACATAATTTTCATTATTTTAATGATAAAAATTACCCATAATTAAAAATCTAAAATAATAGTATAATATAGTAACCAAATCAAATCAATCAAATCAAATCGTTTATTATGCAACTAGGATCACTGATCACTTTACCATGTCATATTTTTTTAAACTAGATGGAGCCGGCATTCCCTAACTGACTACCTCTGAGAAGAAAAGCCGAAACAAACTCAGGGATCATCGTCTTTTTTCAAGTCCAGACATTAAAAATGAAAATGTTTACAATAATTGAAGTGATTAAAAACAAACTGTGCTAAAAAGACATAGCTTAGCAGAGCGAGCAGCTCAATCTCAAGCTTCTAAATAATCAGTGAGTTTATAATACCCCTTTTTATAAAGTTTGGTGTTAATGTAGCTTTCAAATCGTTGAATGGGTAAGTTTCGAATGTCCATGGGAAGCTTGTTGTAAAAATGTATACATTGACCCATCCTAATAATATTACTTCTAATAAGTCACATTGGTTCCGAAGTTTTTAATTT
Organism: Sesamia nonagrioides; assembly: GCA_017933935.1. Lineage (NCBI taxonomy): Eukaryota > Metazoa > Arthropoda > Insecta > Lepidoptera > Noctuidae > Sesamia > Sesamia nonagrioides. The sequence goes on from JADWQK010002419.1 coordinate 87,497, forward strand.
CTTGTGATTTCATTCCTGCATAGTTATAATATAATATCTAATGGCATAACACTGACACACTGGCCGATCTTTTTTTCAAAACAAACGGCTACCATTAAAATAAGTGTTCTATTGGATGCATTTTGGAGAGTGTGTAATGCATGATTTAATTCCCCCATCATCGAACGAGTTTCCATCACAACGATCCGAACGAATCGAGGGACTGGAACAATTTGCCAGCGGCGGTGTTTCTGTCGGAGTGTCTTCAAGGCTACAGTGAATAAGCTCTTAATAAACTAGCGCGCTTTACCATCAACGATTGCATCACTGCTTAGCATCAAGCAGGTTTGCGGTCAAGCACTAATTAAGAATTAATAAAAAAATAATAATAATGTAATAGTAGATTCTGAATAAACGGGATTTCTCATTAACATCCTCCCAACTATACCTATATTTACTAAATGCGCCCCGCCGTTTCACCCGCGTAAGTGGGAGTAGTATAAAAAATAGATAAAAACCTAATCTCATGCCTAACGAATGTACATATATAGGAAATTAAATTAAAATCGGTTCCGTTTTAGAGGAGATCGAGGAGAAAGATTGTGACAAGACAATTTTATGCATATAATACATGTACATATATTTACTTTAAATATAATCATAGATCTTAGAAGAGGCCTTAACTTCATATATTTCTGTGTAAGTCCAACGAACTATAATTTATTAGCAATAATAAGCCTTTTATATTGCCACTATTCGGCCTGTCTAAATTTGAACCAACAAGCAACAACAACAGCGTCATTACGTAACGTAACACATTATCAGTAGCAATGGGTTTGATTTTGACAGTTCAACAACATTCACTGCGTTATTTACATTATCGGGTAGACAGTGAGTAGAGACATTTTTTGAACATATGGACCAATGGACTAGAAATATTCTTCGAAATGATTTCAACTGGCAGTAATAGTGTGTTACGTAATTAAGGTGCTAGTTTTACGATGATGCCAACTTGATATTGGTCAAAAGTTTGATTATTTTTTTTTTAACACCCTTGCTCGTAAAGCTGATGTAATTCCACCGGTTTTAAATATGTAAAGCGGGCCATAACAAACGCGTGTGTTATCAAAGCAAATAGTTAAGTTATAGTCTATACAAATTCCATAACAGCATTATTTTCCATTTCAAGTAAATATGGAACTGATCGCCGCCGCACGACTCGCGCTGCGCGCTGTTCCATGTTTGAAATGGCAAATAATAATACTAATGGCGGGAAAGCAACAGTGTGCATTAACAGATTGAGTTTATTTAAAATGAACAAAATATAAAATACTTTTTTTTCTGTTTCCTCGCAAGTGTGTTAAAAAACGTCGTACAATATACGTGCGTATTGGTTATAACATGCTCGGCTCAATTACACCCTCGCCTTCGGCTCGGGCTGAAATTCCGCCTCGCATGTTATAACCATCATTACGCACTAATATCGTAATGTACTATTATAGAACGATATCAAATATAGTTTTTAAATAATCTGCTCAGTAAAAGGAATTGGTGAAGATATAAAAGACTGCAGTGTACTGGGATACATGTATTTCAGGTTGACGTATTAGTTACGGGTTTGATCAGAAAATGCATATATTTTACAGAATGATCTACATTTACTATATGCTTAAAGCAGACACGATTTACTAAATTGTAAATAATATTATTAAAAGTTGTCTTAAAATCATTAAGGAACCACAACAATTTAGCTTCAAAAGTCCTTGAACTCCTCTGCATAGAGACATTTCGAAGCCTTTTTAAGTTTTGTTTGGGTTATTTCGGGAAAGTTAGAGGTTTCTCCCGGACCTTGCGCATCCGGTAAGAACGGAGGTTGCACTTTTTGGCTCAGGACTCCCGCCCAGTCTATTTCTGTGAACCATGGATTACTTTTTATGTTATATAAACCATCTTTTTCAGAACCCAGACGTTTTGATGGCTCCACTTGTAGAAAGCCTCTGAGTAACCCTTTACACTCCGGGCTCACAGTTTTCGGACATTTATATTGGCCTTCTAACACTTTTTCATACAGTTTGCTAGGATCTGATGCAAAAAATGGCGGGATCCCGACAACCATTTCATAAATCAAAACGCCAACTGCCCACCAATCGACTCCAAAATCATACCCCCTAGACATAATTATCTCTGGCGCCAAATATTCGGGTGTTCCACATAGTGTCCAAGTTTTTTTCTTTATAATTTTCGAAAATCCGAAGTCGCATAGTTTAACATACCCATTGTTGTCTATTAATATATTTTCTGGTTTTATGTCTCTGTGAATAATGCGACAAAAATGCATATATTCTAAGGCCATTACTATTTGACAGCAATAGAATTTTGCCAAGGTCTCAGAAAAACTTCCAAGTTTCTGTAAATAAGTGAACATTTCTCCGCCAGAAACATAGGGCAAGATAAAATATAGATACAAGTTGTCTTTAAAAGCGGCATCTAGACCTACTATAAACGGAAATTTAAGACAACGAAGAATTTCCTTTTCTAGTATTAAGTGTTTTACATGCTTTCTCTCAACTACTATGGCTTTGTCGACAACTTTCATCGCGTGGTAGGCGAACGTACATTTGTCTCTTACTAAAAATACTTCACCATAAGCTCCGTTACCGATTGCTTTGATTCTGTCATAATTTTCTGGTGACTTTTCATCTACAACAGGTTCACTGAATCTTCTACAAAAATCCTCTTTTAGCATTGCTAAATATCGTTTGTGTTCTTCATGACATTGTTGAGAGTATTTAGGCATACCTCGTCACATACGGTTGAATATTCCATTTAAAAATTCTATCCAAATAACTAAAAAGCATCGAAAATGTATATAAATATATAAGTATACAATATAAAACGTACGATGATAAGTCATCTATGTAACTATGACAATGACCAAGTCTGTGACGTGTGAATACAGATATTTTATTTTTATTTACTTTTATCTGTGTTTGCTCTTGAATTTCATTTTGGCATGGAATTAGTAAGTACACATAGGCATATAAGATACATTTTGTTAATTAGGATCCAGAGACCTATATAATACTTACAAATTCCATAACATAGACCTATCTAAGGCTATAAAGGTTATCTGTAAAATTAATGGGCGAAAAAATCAAGTTTCAATTATTTTAAGGTATTGTATCTTTAGTCTGTAGAACTTATATTATCCTCAATTTGACAATCCGAAAAAAAACATTTTTTGCGATAGATCCAACAACAATATATAGGTGACTAAAGTCACTGGATATTTAGGATAATATTTTTAATCATAGTTATTTACATCAGTGTAGGTTTCGGTTCTCGGTTTCGGTTTTCGGTTTATCTTGAATATAATGATCAACTTCGCGCTCACTACCACACCAAGCGCCATAGTGCAGACTATGCTTCAGTTTTTGTGTTTCCCGCCATTCCTTGTGACTGACAGATGATATTAGTCATAGAAGCTACCCCGTTTATATGAAGGAGACAGTGCTTACACATCTATTTCGCTCGCTAAATATACTATCTATATGAACTGACAGTTATTTTTTGTGCTGTTCTCAAGCGTCTCAGGAACTAAACCTCACACATTGCAAAAGGCCGCGCCCGTCTTTTAGTTTTGGTGCGTCTCTGATGATTCAGGGCTAAATTGTGTTAAGTTGTGCATTTTGGAAAACTCACTATCCAAAATATTAGATTAATGGACCCTCACGTAGCTATCAGCGCGATGTCTTCATTTTGTCATCGATAGTATGAACTCCATCATACTTGTATAGTTTAAGCCAGTTGTTATATCGCAACCTTTTAACTAAATGGTGGCCGTTCAACCAACTGCTTGAATCATATTCGAAAAATTATAGTTTCGGTTAGGAACTGTTTTTTTTTTTTCTTTTGTATCGCAGTGGAAACCTCACGGACTTACCACATCATGGCGATGACTAGGGACATACTCTTACCGGCTAAACTAGCGCGGTATTTCACTTTTATTTATGGCTACCTACGGGTGCGGGATACACGTTGAACCTTACCTCTCAGCGATCGATCTTCTCAACCATCGATTCAGCGACGGCCGCGAGCGAGAGATCGCTGCGTTAGGCACACCTCCAAAATTTGCTGCGCCGTATCGTCTAGGTAAGCCGCACAGTGGTGACACACCGGTGTCTGTCCCCAGCCTATACGACACAGGTGCTTTCCAAAGCTACTATGGCCAGAGAACTACTGCGCCAACCGGAAGCTGAGGGTGCCATGCCACCGTCACCTCCTTCTGCGAAGTAGTGATGCTGGTAAAGGAGGAGGCGGAGCGCGTGAAGGAGTGGGAAACCCAGTTGTATTTCACCCTCCTAGGACAGGGTTAAAAAAGAAACCGTGGCCCTGGCGCACAGGCAAGTGAGTTGGTTTTAGTCAATAAAGGTCTGACACCCTTCCGCTCCGCCCAGAGCGGGAGAATTTGATGATTTCCCATCCAAAAAAAAAGGGTGCTTTGTCGCCTCTCGATTATAACGGCGTGCCCCGCTATGTGTTAAGTAAGACGCGTTTTCCATTCTGGTCTTAGAACCTGATGAAGCTCAAACTGTGATGCTTTAATAACCCGAGGAAGGAGTCACCCACCTCGCTTTAGCGCTTCCCCGCGCCACTGATATGGTTACGCGAGTGCTTTCGCCTCCAGGTCCCAAGGCAGGGATCCGGGCAAGTTCACCGTTTCGAATAAGATCGGAAGGTACAGCTGCCGGCAGGACATATCGGGCCTCCTCAGATTGAATATCAGCAGCGATAATGCACCGACGAAGCCAGATGCGAGCTAAATTGGTCGCAGTTACTATTTTAGGGCAAATCGACTGAATGAGTTAGGTTAGAACTGAGATCAACCGAGTTCGAGTCGAGAGAACGAACCTAGACAAGTAATACTTCGAAAGGCCAAATAGTTGCCAAGACCGAACAATTAAATTAACCAGTTGGCTGCGACAGATGCACTACAATCCGCTTTTACTTGTCATAACCAACATTTTGTTTATCAACTGCTGCTATCACAAGTTAAATCTTAAATTGGGTGCCAGAGTTCATCTAAAACAGTTGCGTTCTTATAAGTTTGTGATTAATATTTTATGTTGTTATGTTCAAACCAGTGGTAATAAACTTTTTTTTTTTTGTTTTGATATCAACGCGTTCGCACCCGCTTTTGTAGTCTAAATGAAATTAAATTATTGATTTAGCCTAATTTTGTGATTCATATATGCTTATTGACATTTCAACTTCAAATATTATGCTAATCAAGGGTATGACTTTGGAAATTACCAGATGTGTACCTATAGTCTGTTCGAAAAATAAGTTACAAAAATCAGCCGTAAGTGAAAATTCATTTTCCGAAAATCACTGAGAAAATGAGTCCCACCGATTTAGGTCCCACCACCATTTTTTAATTAGAATTTTTATTCAGATTTCATTAGAATAGTGCCCTACAGGCCCTATTATAGAGGGCTTAGAAGACATTACCGCTCTTCGTTACCTCCACGCGCGCGATGCACAACACACGCCGAACGTTCAGCTACGCCCGCCGAACGTTCGGTCTCGCAAAGCAACACGTGATGTGTCGCTATACTAAAATACATTAAATACGTTTTAGCTGAAAAAACCGCCCGTAGGAAGATTAGACCCTACGCCGAATGCGGCGTAATTTCGGATGATGTGTCATATTGTACTTGAAATACACTGCGAGCTTATTTAGCCTAACTTTCGGCACTGTACGTTCCGCAGATGTGGCGCGACACTTAGGGGATAACGGAAGTAACGTTATTTGATCACAGTGCGCAGTGCTACTGAATCAAGTCCAATGAACACAGTGAAACTCGGATACACACACCCGCAGCAACGTATTTTTGTATACAAATACGCATCAATATAATGCGCCTATTTATCTATTTATTCAGCAAAAAAGGAAAATAAGACATGCGGGATTACTTTTCACGCGTAAGTAGGGGTAAGTGGTACGAGATGATCCCCTTAAGCAAGAATCGCTGTAAAATGCAATATTTTTAAATCAAACTTAAAATAAAAGCATTTACTACGTATCTACCTAACTTCCCTCATACTCAAAACCAACATTATTTGAAACTTCATCAAATTATTTCTCTTTTTTAAAAACCTTACAAAGTAATCATCTTGTACACCCCTATGGGTAAGATGATCCCCCAGGTAGAGGTAAGATGATCGCTATGATCATCTTACCCCATTCCAAATAAACGAATATTTTGATGAAGAAAAAGGTAAGAATCGTAAGAAAAATCTTTATTTAGATTTAGAGTTTTTAGTTAAGTAACATAATAAAATTAAATAAATCAACAGTAAGGCGACTTAAAAGTCACAAAAATAAAAAATCTACTAAAAACTAGAATCAAAGTAGCAAAAAATAAACATCTAATTATAAATGAATAAGAAAATACATTAATATTCCTTCTTACAAATTTAAACTCTTTTTGACAGTTGCTGTGTTGCATATGTCACAAATAAATTCACCAGCATCATAACTCTCCCCATAAACTTTCCCTGCTCCTCTCTAATAATAATAATGGACCTAGTCTCCACACTTCAGTGGAACTCTCAAAGCCTTCGGCCGAAGAAGCCTGAACTTTTATTTTTAATTAATAAATTTCACCCCTCTGTCATCGCCATTTCGGAGACTTGGTTGGTGCCTGGTTCTCGCTTTCGGGTCCCAGGTTACTCCTGTCTTCGTGATGATCGAGCTGACGGATATGCGGGTAGCGCCCTTCTTGTGAGGCGCTCCCTCCCTTTTTCTCTAATATCTCTTCCCCCTTCTTCTCCTGATATTAACATTGTTGCTGTCAGGGCTTTTAATATAACTTTTCTCTCCGCATACATTCCTCATCCTCATTCCAGATTAATTCCTGACCTGCTTTGTATTTTTTCTTCACTTCCATCTCCAATCTTTTTTATGGGTGATTTAAATGCTCACCATCGTTCATGGGGTTCGAGCCATGACGATAACTTTGGTCGTGCCCTCCTTGAAATTTTTGATGAAGTTAACTTATGTGTCATTAACAATGGTTCGCCCACTAGGAGGGTTCGCCCTTCACAAAATCCAATCTCGGCTGTGGATATTACAGCATGTTCTGCCTCTCTTGCCCCCATTCTTTCCTGGAGTATCCTGCCTCATTGTTATGGTAGTGATCACTACCCTATTATTGTATCTATCTCCGATAGAGTAGTACCTGCCCGTAATTTTAATCCCACTTTTAAATATATATTAAAAGATGCAAAATGGTCTTCTTACTCCGACTCTCTTGAAAACAACTTGCTTTCTCTTCCTCCCCCCTAACAGTAACAATCTCGTTGAGTGCTATTCGAAATTTGTAGATTCAATTATTTCAAGTGCTGATGACAATTTTCCTTATAAAAAACCTCACAGGTTCAAAGTCTCGACTCCTTGGTGGGACTCAGACTGTACTTCGGTTGTCAAGGAAAGAAAATTAGCAGAAGTGCAGTATTCCAATTCTATGACTCTTCCAAATTTTTTAGTGTACCAAAGAAGAGCAGCCTTTGCTAAAAGGACTCTCTCCAAAAAGAAAAAAGAAGGTTGGCTTCGCTATTGCCAAAGCCTATCTCCCTGTTCCCCTTCTTCCCTAGTATGGAGGCAAATCAAAAGATACCGAGGCTCCTTCAATTCTGTTGATATATCAGCCAATGATCCTTCTTCCTGGATTGAAGCTTTCTCGGACAAACTGTCTCCTCCTTCAGTTCCTAGTTTGAACTCCTTTCCCTCTTCTCCGTGTTTCCTTGCTTCCGAAAATAATTTCGATGCCCCCTTCTCTTTTTCTGAACTCCGATTGGCTCTTGATGGACTCGTTGATTCCTCTCCTGGTGCAGATGGGATCCCTTACTCTTTTCTGAAAAATGCCTCAAATAGTACAAAGCAATATTACCTCGATCTCTTCAATTACTTTTTTGAATTCGGTTTGGTTCCTCAACAGTGGAAGCACCAGTTAATTATCCCGATCATTAAACCAGGCAAAAACCCGACAGACCCAAACAGCTACAGGCCTATTGCTTTATCGTCTGTTTTGTGTAAGGTTGCAGAGCATATGATGAAGCATAGACTTGAGTGGTTGGTGGAGAATAGGAACTTGTTGCCAACATCCCAGTTTGGGTTCAGAAAAGGAATGAGCACAATGGATAGTCTCAGTATATTAATTTCTGATATTCGTATTTCTTCTCTTCGCAAAGAGTTTTTAGTAGGAGCCTTTTTGGATATTACCTCAGCATATGACAATGTTTTGCTCCACGTGCTCAAGAATAAACTCATCCATCAGCTAAATATTCCCGTAAAATTGGTTCGCTTCATTTGCAACTTATTAATGGAGAGAACCATCTCCATTAAAACTCGAGACTCCTCTCTCCCTCCTAAGACTATCTGGAAAGGCTTACCTCAAGGTTCGGTTTTGAGTCCTCTCCTATTCAGCCTTTACACTTTCGATTTACACCTTTCTGTAGATTCATTTTGTCAAATATTGCAATATGCTGATGACATAGCTTTATACTTTTCTGGTAAATCTCTAGATGAGGCTAGTTCCCGTCTAAACTCCGCTCTGGGGTATCTATCCGTTTGGCTTTCACAGCATGGCTTAGCCTTAGCAGCCTCTAAGAGCTCTGTGGTAGTGTTTACAAAAAAAAAGATTATTCCTCCTGTTGACATTAAAGTTAACGGCGAAAATATCTCTAGGATGGATAATGTTAAATTTTTAGGAGTTTGGTTAGATGCAAAATTATCCGGTATTCCCCACACTGACTTTGTTTCTCAAAAATGCGAAAGAAACGTTAATGTTCTTCGTTCACTCTCTGGGGTTTGGTGGGGTGCTCACCCGTATACTCAAAAACTAATCTACAACGCTATAGTTCGTAGTCATTTTGACTATGGCATGTTTTTATTAGACCCTTGTAACAAATCTGGTCTCCAAAAATTCGATAAAATTCAGGCAAAGTGTTTACGTATTATTCTAGGGGCGATGAAGTCGTCCCCAATTAATGCCATGCAAGTTGAGTGTGTTGAACCTCCCCTCTCAATTCGAAGACAATTTTTGGCAAATAGATTTATTTTTAAACTTGTGCAAAATTCTAATCACCCTCTTCTTGGTAAACTGGACCAATTATCATCCATCTTTGACTCGTGTCGTCATCGTTCTAATATTGAGCTTCCTTGTCTTCTTCGTGCCTACCTTCAATTCACGCGTCTTCCTAGTCCACTTTTTCAAAACCCCATTTTATATCTATACTCGGTGCCGTATAATGCCCTGGTATTCCAACCAGAGGTCGTTTTGGACTTTGGAATTAGCAAAAATACCCTCGAACCGTATAAGACATTTGTGCAAAAAGTTTCCTCTAATTATAAGAACTGGACTACTTTATTCACTGACGCCTCCAAATCCTCTGATGATAGTCCGGTGGGAGTTGCTGTTTGGATCCCTCATACAAAAATTATTCTAAATTATAAGTGTCCTTCAGTTACATCCGTCTTTACTGGTGAATCGATTGCTATTTTCGAAGCCATTTACTTTGTTTTGTCTCATAAATTGAATAACTCCATAATTTTCTCTGACTCAAAAAGTTGCCTTCAAGCCATTTTAACTAATCCTTTTAGATCTAAGTCGAGATTCCCTATAATTCTTAAAATCAGAGATTTGCTGTTCAAGTGTCATGAACTTGGCATCCATGTCGTCATAGCCTGGATTCCTGGTCATGTCGGTATTCTTGGTAATGAGTCAGCTGACTCTTGCGCCAAAAATGCTGTTCGCACTGGGGCTCTTGCCCACTCTGAAGTTTATTCCCATGATATTTGTACTACTCTTCCTCTGAATTTGTTTAAATCTTGGTCTAAAGTTTGGAAAATCTCTAAGACCGTAAAGGGTAAATTTTATGGAGATATTCAACCTGAAATACCTCACAAACCTTGGTTTTTTAAGTATCAATTGGGCAAAAAATCCACAACCTCAACTATCTGTCGTATACGGTTAAATCATTGTTGCTCTCCCCATTTCTTGGCCAAACTTAGGATTAAGAATAGCTCTCTTTGTGAATGCGGTTTAGATGAAGGAAACGTGGACCATTTATTTTTCTCCTGTCCTAAATTACGCTTCTCCTTTCATGAAATCATTCCCCCTCATATTCCTCGTCCTACCTCGGTCAAATGTCTTCTATCTTTTGTGTTTACGCGTTTTATATTCAAATTAAGCAAATTTATTGAAATTAATAAAATTAAGCTATAACTCTAAGCTGTAACCATTATTATTATTATTTTTTTCTCTCTCTTTCTTCTTCTTCACTGTCCATCGTGAATTCGTGATTTCGTGATATATCGTAAACGTAAAGTCATTTTCGTATCCATAATCTGTGTTCTTCTGTCAATCTGCGAAGAAATATTTTAATTTAACACAACAAGAATTAAATTAATATTATTTTAATTTGCGCTAAATACTCTCCAGCGTTTGATGGTTTATTAATCGTTCGCACGTGTTCTTGGCAAAATTGTGGCGTCTCTCCCACAAAGGCCATTAATCAAGAATTGAATTGAATCATAACTCTCTATCCCAACATATGCGTAATGTCCTATTTTTCACATATGACATTTTCTTTTTCTTATTTAACTTCCCTTTACCTACTCCTTTGTCTTTCTGTGTTTTTTTTTCTGTTTTTTTGCTATTTTCTTCCTCCAAATAGTTCTTAAATACTTTAGTACTTAAATACGTTCGTAAATAGTTCTAGTCGTATGATTGGTTTTACTTTTTAACGTGCTTCTTTTGCCCACAATTTGTGGCAAAGGTTTTAATGTAGCTGCTGTAACGGCAAAACTTGCGATATTATTATCACCAAGTGATGTCTCACTGTGGTTGACTGCACAATCTCATAGATGGGATTGGCGAGAGCGGACTGCGAATTCGCACTGATTCATTTATTAATGGCGAAGGAGTTTTATTTACTCTAAACGATTCCAAATCCAATTCAGCAACATTGGTTGTGAGCAGCCGCTGCATTTTGGGACTAGCATTTATATTGTATTGTATGTAACTGAGATGGATACTAATCTATTAATTCAGTATCTGAACTAACACGACGCCTTTGCGGTTACGGCAAATCCGGTTCTTCTTCGTCCAATTCATTTTCTGTGGTTGCGGCCGCAAAAATTTTGTATATGTACAAGATGATCCCCGGGGATCATCTTGTACATATACAAAGGAATCATCTTGACCCACGTCCCACTCTTTCATTAAAAGTTTTGCTACTAAGAAAACCTACACGCACGCGGCTGTGTTCATGTTCTCAAATACTAAAATTAAGCATATTAGAAAGCCGTAAACAAAACATAAATAACATTAAACATGTTTAAATAAAAGTAACATAAGCTCAAAATCATGCCTACCTTAGATCAGCTGTTCACAAATTTTATTTGTCCTCGACAAAACTAGTCTATCGCTCACATCGCCATTATGATTTGACTGAAGGGGGGGGGTGTACAGAGGTATGCATTACCATTGAAATCGACTAGATGGAGTTAGTGGTTTCGGCACAATCGCAAAGGATCATCTTACCCCAAGGGATCAACTCGTACTACTTTCCCCTACAGCTAAATATGTTAATTTAATGATAATTATAATCAGTTGATCGATTGGTTCGCCATTTGTGTGAGAGCGAGATACTTCTCCCGCTTTTAAACGTATAGTAAGATTAATTATATCGGTTTTTGCCAAGTATCAAAACTTTTTATTTTTATACTTAGCCTTCCTCGTTATCGGTGACAAAGGCTGATTTACACGGTGCAATTTAATTGCCTATGGCAAACAATAAAATTGATGCAACAAATGACTTGCATCGTCTAGATGGTGTTCAGACAATTCAACTTTTATTGTTGCTTCAACTTATTTGAAGCCATAGGAAATTAAATTGCACCGTGTAAATCAGTCATTTTTTTTTAAATATGCAGCTCTTTTTATTTAGAGTCAACTTTTCGGAACCAAATTGCTCGTTCGAACTGCACCGAAGGAGGCAACGCCAAAGCGAATTCAATAAAACCTAGCCTTCCCTACATTGCCAACCTATCAAAAAGAAGATTACCCCACTCTTTTATTAAAAATATATTTAACAGATAAATTTCAGAAAAAAAAAACAAATAATGTTCATTTGTTATATCCAGGGTCTTTTCACATAGTACATTCGTAACTTATATGAAGAAAACGACGTGGGCATTAGTTTATTCGTTGCTCAACAGATGGCGTTTGTACAAATATTTTACACTTATTTAATTTTACAAAAAATCATAACGATGTTTTTACCCTATATATTTAATGTACTCTGTGGTTATATCTTTGGTTATGTCAATAGATTCACAGGCAGGCCATTTCAGTGTATATTTTATTATTCGTAGCTTTGATAAACTAAATACCTACGGATTATACCTGATCGTCGGTATCTAAATTTTTTAAATTATTTGATATTGCATAAGTAAGCCAAACTTAAACTGAAACCCGAAGGCATCATGGGTGAAAACTTTCAAAGTGGGTATTCACAAGAAAAACAAGATCAATATGCACAATATTTATATAAGCTACATCAAGATTTTATTGATTCGTGGAATGAGCCGTCTGTAAGTAATGCCAAATTGTCTGACTTTGAAATACACAAAGTTCTTGGCAATGGAGCCTTTGGAGTAGTCTACCTCGTGAAACACACTGCTAAAGCCAAATACTATGCTATGAAAGCATTAGAAAAAGAGAAAGTCGTCAAATTAAAGCAAATCGAGCACAGTTATTATGAGAAGAAGATTCTATGCGGACTGAACTTCCCTTTTATTGTGTATATGAAGTATTACTTTAAGGATAACGTGTACATTTACTTTGTCTTGCCATTTATACCTGGTGGAGAAATGTTTACTCATCTACGTAAGATGGGAAAATTTGAAGAAACCTCATCGAAATTTTATGGTGCTCAAGTAGTCCTCGCTTTGGAATACCTTCATTCGTGTGAGCTCGTTTACCGTGATTTGAAACCAGAAAATATTTTAATTGACAAAACAGGATATATAAAAATTACCGATTTCGGGTTTTGTAAGTTGATACAGGGCCGAACATGGACACTCTGTGGAACTCCAGAATATTTAGCACCGGAAATTATACTCAGTAAGGGTTACGGAAAGTCGGTGGACTGGTGGTCGCTAGGCGTCCTACTGTATGAAATGAGCGCTGGTCATCCACCATTCTGTGCTTCAGACCCCATGAGAATTTACGAGAAAATTGTAGCTGGGAAATACAGGTGTCCGGGACATTTTACTTCAGATTTAAAAGATTTAATTGGACGTGTTCTTCAAGTAGAGGTTTCAAGACGCTACGGCGTTCTTAGAGATGGTGTATTGGATTTTAAGAACCACAAATGGTTCAAAGAAATTGATTGGGACAGTCTTTTGAATAGTCGGATACGACCTCCATTTGTGCCGAACGTGAAATCCCCCGGAGATACAGAAAATTTTGACCTCTTTGAAGACGAAAAACTAAAACAAAGTTCTATATGCCTTTACGAAGATGATTTTGCTAGTTTTTAATGCGCGCGATTTTTAAAACAATATAATATTCGTGTATTTTATTTGGACTATAAAAGTAAGGAAATAATTAAGTTTAAGTACGTACTGTATATGTAAGGAATGGTTAAGTTTTCGATTTTAACATAAACGTAATTTATTTTATTGATACAGACCGCATGTGGATTGTATTGTAAATAAATAAATGCAACACAAACTGTATAAACTGAATTTTTTTTAAGTCGATCTTGTAACTTGCCGTCACACTGACAATAACATTTTACCTTTTTCGTTTATTTTCTCCATAACCCTTCATACATTATAATTATACGTTTATCATAGGTAAACTCACAGAGTACATTATACTATAGGGTAATCTTATTATTATTTTAATCTCAATGCTTGTTGTACGTTAGGTTTTCCGCATTGACATGGAACAAGTTGTGGACAAAGCTACTTAATCCTTCTCCTTCAAGCCTCATCATTGGAAAGAGAGCGCAACTTCCTTTGCCGTAACTTTAATTGTTGCTGACATAAATAATATTGTTTAACTGTTGTTTACCATGAATACGAATAACAGGTGGCCAGCAAAACAGCAACACCTCATGTTGACAATATGTCTTCGCAACACAAGAACACAACAACACAGCTCAGAACTAAAAGCCATACCCCACAGGACGCCATGGCGACTTCATCAAAAGGTTGCGATGCCAACAAAATTTAATTGGTAATTCACCTGGCGTCAGTTTGGTTACGCAGCCATTTTTGGTGACGCTATCTGGCCTCGTCGCCATGGCGCCTCAGTGACTTGTGACTCCTAATGTTTATTGAAAAAACAATAATGTAGTAAGAGATTTTCAAACCAGTCATCTATGTATGAGTAAGTCAGGTAGATTGTTATTCGTATGTATGTGTATGTCGTTACTTATTTTTTTTAATCTATTTTTAGTAGTCAGGCTAATCCTATCTAGAGGTATGAGAAATATTGGAAAAAATGCTATAAATAGTGTAGCAGCTACTCACCAATCCTCCTCCACCCGTGTACAGCATGAGTGCCACGAAAAGCCCCACATGGGATAGCGCAGCCCTGGGCTCGAAGCTCCCCCACTTGGACTTCGGAGTAGTGCCCATCAGGGTCTCCGTCTCCCATGACACGTTGTTCACGTTCTTACACATATTGTCAGACCCTTTTCACTTTCACAAATAACTTCACCATTTCTTGTTTGTATAGAGTTCAATAGCACCTTTAGTCATTTTGTGGAACTGCACAATTGTATTGTTGTTTCTTGCTTTTGTATCTTTAATGAAATTGATTTAAACTAAATATTTATTTTGGTAAAATATGTACAATCAGAAGCAAAAATATGTATACATTGCCAAGGCCCCAAAAATATGTAAACATCTTCGACTTTAAGACGAAGTGCTCAACTTGAAGACCATAAAATTGTAGCCACCGGTTCACATCATAAATATGTATACGCTCATTGCTTCATTAATTTATGAACCAACGCGTGAATACATGCTTTGATGGAAGCGTGCATACATAGTATTGTTCCTTTCGTGGTGGGCATAATTTAATGAAGTAATGAGCGTATACATATTTATGATGTTAACGGGTGGCTACAATTTTATGCTCTTCAAGTTGAGCACTTCGTCTTAAAGTAGAAGAAGTTTACATATTTTTGGAGCCTTGGCAATGTATACATATTTTTGCTTCTGACTGTACATGATTATGTATTTTACCAAATTAAATAGTTTGGATTTTAACTGGTGCAGGTACAATAATGGTAGGTACAACAAACTATAAGCAGTTTTCACATCGATTTTGTACCATGAGACTATTGCATAATGATCACAATATTTCAGCCGAAAGACTTGGGCTTGATGTCTGATGCTGGACATACGCCTCCACGGAGCAGTTCGACCGGTTCTGTACTATTCATAGGGCTATCGGACGCCTCACGGGAGGCTTCTCAACGCTACAGCTTCATCGTCGTCTACGTCTACCGGTACGCGGTCACCACTCTAGAACCTTTCGGCCACATCGACCATTTGTTCCGTAAGCAATGCGCCCTACCTACACTTAAGTTTGGTAGATGTTTAGCAATAAGTAAATCAACGATATTTATCGCACTGCAGTAGCTACATCATTTAAATAAAAAGAGTAAGTAAGAGTGCTCACCGTTGAACCCTACTCAAATATTAAAGATATCATTCGGACCCAGATGTAATCTTAATAAAAGTCCTAAATCTTTTTATAGCTCAAGGAAATCCCTTGATTTGCAGCGAAGGTAAAGTCAGACCTAAATTAGGCTCACGACACAATAATTTTTCCTTTAACCCAAGTCTGACTACTGTACTTTATGATAATATTCCTAAAATGTATCATAGCATAGTCCAGAAGGCCTGAAAATAAAACATGATGCAAAAATTTACTAATTTTTAGTTGTTTTCTCGTCCTCCGTGACAGCAAACGCCTTCCTTACGTCTTTCATCAGTTCCATCAGTTCTACAAAATGATGGAAGTCTTATTGGTAAACTTGACTACAATATAAACGACTTCACGTAAACAAGTAAACAAGTTCGTCTACTAGTATTGCTAGAGTGAAATTAATTGAACACAGTAATCTATCTTTACTAATATATAAAGCTGAAGAGTTTGTTTGTTTGTTTGTTTGAACGCGCTAATCTCAAGAACTACTGGGCCTGTAGCCAATGTAACATCGCTTCATAGCGAAGCGAAATCGAACACCAAACCAACCAATGGCGGGAACGATTGACCACGTGATTTGTCGCGTCGCGTGGTCAATCGTTCCCGCCATTGGCTGGTTTGGTGTTCGATTTCGCTTCGCTGCAGTTACACCGTCTGATGTGAAAAATTCTTTTTGCATTAGATAGCTCATTAATCCAGGAAGGCTATAGGCTATATAATATCACGCGGCGAGGAGCGCAGCATATAAAAAACAGGAAAAAAATGTATGCTAGTGTACTAATAATACGAGAATGTAAAACGTCATATCCCAGTCTATGGAGAATATGAAAAAGAAGCATTAAGCAAGAAGCATTATTTTTTGAGCTTTTTAGGAAAAACCGTCACCATTGCGGAATTCGAAATTGTGGCCGATATGTGGTCACAACGCCCTCAGTCACTCACAGGAAACATGGGTTCTATCGGTTCTATTAATAAGAACCTACGAAAAATATTTCAGAAAGATAGGTATAGTTAGTATATCTGCGTCTGAAAAATACACTACCACACCCGTCACCCAGTGTGTGTGTGTATTTACAGACTCAGTGGGACGCAGAGCAGAGTGTGTGTGTGTGGGGTGTATGTATTTTGGACTCCTGAACAAACGGTCCCTGTACCTAAGATGGTAGAACGTGACTGTTTTACTGGTGAAATTATCTTCCATTACTACATCGGAAGGTAAGGTGGCCTTTTTGAACTGAGACTATTTATAATATACCGTTAATGTAACAACATATGTACATAAGTAGATGTACCTACCTATTTTTTTTATCATTGAAATTAATATTACAGTCAGAATGAAAACTCCTTAACGGATTTTTTTTTTGGAGTCCTAAAATAGAGGGCTGCGCTTGTTTAGGTTCCAATCTTCTTCATTTATTTTAGAAATGTCTTTTTTATAACATTATAAACTAGAGATTGATTGCCATCCCGCCTTATGGTAAGCAGTGATGCAATCGTTGATGGTCGCGCGCTAGTTTATTAAGAACGTATTCACTCTAGCCTTGAACTTTGAAGACACTTACATTGTAGTCGACAGACGGAAAGACTGTCGCATGCAAATTGTTCATATACCATGTTTTAACTGGTGTGGAAAATAAACAAATTTTACTTTAATTTTAATTTTTCTTACGAATTTTTACTTTAGCTTCAATAAAATCGAAACAAATAGAAAATGTCTTGGGTCATCATCGCTTGTCTAACCTTATCTCAACCAGAGACATTAAAATTATATTTGCAAATCTCAACTATGTTAGGAACTGCTTCCAGTCTGTCCAGAAGCAGTTGAATACCAGTCTTTAGTGTAATTATATGGAGCAACTACCTATCTGACATCTCCAAGCCCTTCTTCTTCTTTTTTCAAGGTGAGATTCAACCTCAAATCTAGATCAATAGCCTCTGTGGAATAGATACCACAATTTTGCCATTAACACGTGTAACAAATTATAGAAATTCTTTGAAAATTTTATTTCACAATAATGGCGGATATCGCCGATGGCAGTTGAAAAAGACGGCCGCGTGAACCGTCTATGAGGGAGGTTTGAGGCAAAGTCATGATGTGGCCACTATGCTGTGATATGTCAATGTTCTTTATGAATTATTTACTGAATGCACTTTTTACTACATAAATCACGCGCTTTTATTTAGAAAACGACACTTTAAATAATTTTAAAAGTCCAATGAAAAATGCGCGTGACACTCATCATAGCTTTAGCCCGTCAAAAAATCCCATCCCAACCCAATTATTTGGTATTACGAATTTACGATACCACTGGTTGTCAGACTTTCGGACATTGACGGCTGTCAAAAATCTACAAATGACAGCCGGGGCCAGCGATTTCTCGTTCTTGGCTATCAAAAGTGCATCGTTTTCTATTTCTTAATTCCGAGGTCGAGTTTGACTAATTAGTAAAAAAATGTAAAAATTTTCCAAGTGCTAGTCGGACTCGCGCACGAAGGGTTCCGTACCATTATCTTTAAAAACGACAAAAATATCACGTTAACAATCTTTTTTTTTTGGAACGGCAACAGAAATAATCTTTTAAAATCTCAACTGTCTACTTACTACTGTCTATACTATTACTATTATAGTTCTGTCTATTATTACGGTTCATGAGATCCAGCCTGGTGACAGACCGACAGACGGACAGCGAAGACTCATGAAGAGGGTTTCGTTTTACATTTTAGGTACGGAATCCTAAAAATGACAAGTTCTACGTCAACAATAGCTAACACAATCACCTCAAACTGTATGCCCCGCCCGAATTGGCAGTTCTAACTGACGGAGTCAGGTTGTTGCCAAGAGTCAGTCTTTTCAATCATGTTTTCAAAACATTCATAACATACTCGTATTGTCTATGTTACAATAACGACATAACACAAAGTCATCATCATCATCCCATCGTTAATCCCAGTCGCATCCGAAGCCTTTTCAGCTTTGGAGTCTGGGGTCCGCTTTACCAGTCCAACTTCTGATATGGTTAAACTTCGACATTTTCCGTGAAACGACTGCCGTCTGACCTCCACAACCCGAAGGCGACATCGAAGCATTGCAGTTAGACCAATTGTTGGACTTTTGAGGGCTCCAACAACCCGTAGCGACTGCCACTAGATGTTCGTATGGCAACCGCGACCAACGGCTTAATGTGCTTGCCGAGGCACGACCAGACCAGTGCAAATATTCATATTCATGCATACAAATACTTGCACTGTGCGGGGATCGAACCCGCGCCACCTTGTGCAGCGGCCGCATCCGCTACCGCTACGCCACGGAGGCTGTCCGCGACACAACACAAAGTATTATTGAATATTTTATTCATCATAGTTAACATCTGCATTATTTAAATCCACCTTAAGCCATCTGCTTTAAAGTTAAATGACTTTTATTCAATTCAGCTGTGATATCCATTTTGATTTAAAATAAAACAATATTTATATATTCATGAGGGATTACTTGATTATTTTTTTGTGATAAGTTTATATCGGATCAGATCGGCCGATCGATTCTGAAAAATCTCACTGTAAAGTGTTAGGTGATGTGAAATTATGAACTTGGAATGAGGTGTCAAAGAAACCGTGGCCCTGGCCATAGCAGAGGCAAGTGAAGAAATACGGATGGATTTTAGTTAAGTGAACATTCCTGGAGCTGTGTTCCATTGCTAGATAACTTTATCGGAAGAATAATTTTTAATTTTTGACAGTTCTCCCTTAAAAAAACAATCGGACTTCAATTTTATTTCACGATAAAAACTATCATCTTATTGAAAAATCAGCCAACCCTGACCATTAAACACACCGTTTATTGACAGATGGAACTGCTGAATGCAAGTATCACACAATAGATTGATTGATACACGTAACCGTGGGGTAATAATGCCCATATGAAGCTAATTCAATGACATAAGGCAGCTTATATATTTATTAGCTACGCCCCGCGGTTTCACCCACGTAAGTTTTAATCCTGTGGGAATTTCGGGATAAAAAGAATCCTATATGTTTTCCTGGTTATAAACCACCTGTGTGCCTAATTTCATCCAAATCCGTCCAGTAGTTTAGGCGTGAAAGCGGAACAAACGAGCTCACTTTCACATTTGCAATATGTATTAGTACCTAAGGATTAATTACCCAGATTTGAGAATACATTATATATCATGTAAGTACGTACTGTATTATAATATCTTCATGAAGCCATTATAATAGTATAAAGCAAGTTACATACCTATTTATTTTATTACGATTTTTAAAGTTATTTATATCGTAATTTGGAATGGACGTTTTACGTCAGCTGTCAAAAAACGGTTAATCTAATGGTTAGGGAATAGCCAATAAAAACGTTATAGCACTTGAAACATTTGGAATACTAGAATTTTTAAATCAAAATGTGGTGAGTCAAAGTGGAAATGGGAAAATCTCAACTAACTTTTTATGTAACACTAGCTGCTCCGCGCGATTTCACCTATGTAGGTTTCGACATGTGTTTTTATATGCTCCGCTCCTATCGGTCGCAGCGTGATGTTATATAGCCTAAAGCCTTCCTGGATTAATGGGCTATCTAACGCAAAAATAATTTTTCAAATCGGACCAGTAGATCCTGAGATTAGCGCGTTCAAACAAACAAACTCTTCAGCTTTATATAGTAAGTATAACCTTTACGGTTTACCGTTTAATAAATTCGTTTCTGTGTTTATCAGACTTTTGTAAATGAGTGTGATACTATTAAAGGTGTTGGTGTGAACATTTTACCTTTGACCTGAAATGGACACTGATGAATAGAGACGTTAATGTAGGTAGGTACCTACTTGAGTTCGCTACAAATGCATTGTGTCTACGTGGCTTGCTTATCAAGTTTTTCGTCCGGGTGGATAAGGGGTTCGTAAGAAATCACCAGGAGAATTTGGGCATCAGAGATCAAACAATTTATTCTTGCTGAGCCAACATACGGCACTTGTATTGCTGCAAAACGTATTGGAAGATGACTAAATATTTATTCTGTAGCATAAAAATAATTACATTTAATTTTTTATAATAGTTCCTTTACCATTTATATAATATTTTGTTTAATATACGTTTGAACTTAAAATATTATCTGATCAATTATTTCAAATTTCCAATCATTTGGTGTAGTAGGTAAGTACCTACACCACATCTCCATACCATGATTTTAAGTGACAAAAAACTTCTATTTGAAGAGGCGAGTAACTTTAAATAAACAACCTGCAATGCCGTAGAGTTACATAAGTAGAACCAGATTTTCAGTAGGTACGTCTAGGTTATGCCATGGAAATGTGCGAGCAGCGGCATCGTGATGTTTATCATGCCAAGCCACTACACTGAAAGCCCTCGATTTATGTGCCTAACAAAGTATCAATTTAATACATAGTATTGTTTCCACAAGGAAAAGATCATAAGGTTTGATATATATGCGTTCTCGGCTAGCCCGAGTTAATCCCCTATCCTCTTCATCAATATTCAAGTGATTAATTTGCTTACTTGCACAAGTTCAATATTATTTCCTTCCGTCACAGCAGTTAAAAGACTGAACGTACAACGAACCAATTTTTAAAACTCATTTACAATTCCAGTAATAGTATTTCACAATCACTAGTTGACACAAAGTTAGGAAGTTCCGAACGATCGTTTGTTCGGCAAACCGGGAACGGCGAGCATCCTTTCCCGCCTGCGACTCGCGAATAACTGAAATTGTTCAAGCTTTCACATCTCTGAAACTAGTGAGCGCACACAGGATGGCTTTCAGCGCTCTATATCGCATCGCAGTAAGCCAGGCTGAAAGGTTTTACTGGACAAGTACTAGGGGCCTAGATGAATTTATTATAAAACCAAACAGGAATATAAACTCTAATTTGGTTTTCTGTGGATGTCCCAAAGGATTTTATTTTCTTATTTTTCTAAACCTACTAAACATTTTGAAGTATACTTTCTATGAAGGTGCACTTATAAGGATTTATTAGTTTTAGGGTTCCGTACCTCGAAAGAAAAATACCCGTTACCCCTAAAACCCTTATACGATCACATTGCTGTCAGTCCATCTGTCTGTCTGTTATGACGCTTTATCTGGAACGCGCGGACTATCAAGCTGGAATTTATATTAAATGCTCAGGTCTACTGTCCCTTGGAGCTCTGAAAAAATATATGGCGCAAATTTTTGACACTACCAGAGGAATCAAAACCTACACGGTACTTTCTTGTGAACTCAGAATCTGGGATAAATGAAATTTGGGATAAAGCAAACTATTTTAGCGTAGATGAAGGAAAACATGTAAAAACTTGAAAATTTTAATTGCAAATAATATTAATACAGGTTTCCGGATTACGGATCCCTCGGTACGTGAGTCTGACACGCACTTTTCTTAATGTCATATTTATTATCTGCTAAATCCTTAACTATGTTTTTTTTGTAAAAATATGTAACTACTCCAGAAACATTTCAACCACATTAAACCTTAACATATATAATAAGAAATATTTCGATAACACAACTGATTAAAACGATAAGGCCATGACCATGGCATAGCACCCCAAAGGTAAACATTATTATTTGCATGCGAACGCCTGATTATTTAATCTGAATCGAAACGCACTTCATTAATTCGTTCCTTTTTTAGGCAGGCGTCACACTACGGAGCTTATTGTGTTAAGCATTGATGTAATTACGAAACTATTGTGGTCGTTTAATAAACTCAAAAGGACTCAATATTTGCGAATTATTCTGAAGTTTGTAGATTATTATACCTTTGAAATTCTCATCCTTTCATAAATCCTATTGCTGAATGAACAACTTCTTTAATATTTATAACATTGCTTATAAGTTAAAAAGTATTCGATAACACAACTAATAACACGATAAGGCCATAACTACGACAAAACACTCAAAAAAACTTTATTAATTACACGCGAACGCCTGATCATTTAATCTGAATCGAAACGCACTTCATTAATTTATGTGTTATCCGGCAGGCGTCGCACTACAATGCTTGTTGTGTTAAGGGTAGTTTTAATGGAATTACGAAACCATTGTGGTCATTTAATCAACTTCAAAGGGCCCAATATTTTCGAATTATTCCGAAGTTTGTAGATTATCATCCTTTCGTGAACCGTATTCCTGAATGAACAACTTCTCTAATTTAAATAACATCGCTTTAGAAACTACGGTTCAATTTAAACCTTCTATAACTTGATATAGCATATAGTAGCTCAGTGGTAAAGACCCGACTTAAGTGTCGGAAGTCATCAGTTTAAACACAGACAGGCGTTTTACTTCTTGTAAATAATTTCATCATCATTGCTCTGGAAAAATGAATGAAAATGACTGAGGAAACTGGCATCGCCTAGAATCAAAGATATGTCACGTACCTAGTACCTACCAACCTACAGTTGGCCCGCATGACAGAGTATCGCCAGCTCCCTGAAGAAACGAAGCCTGTGACTCAACAATAGCACATCATCATCATTTCATGACATAGGCCTCCCCCAAAGATCTCCTCGACGACCGGTCCTACGCCTCCCGCATCTAGCGGTTTCCCGCGACATTTACCAGGTCGTCGGTCCACCTTGTCACCACGCTGCGTCTTCCGGTGCGTGGTCGCGACTCAAAAACTCGTCGGCCCCATCGGGCATCGTTCCTACGTGCAATGTGCCCGGCCCACTGCCGACTGTGTTGCAATTCTTCGGGTTATGTCGGTTACTCTCGTTCTTTTGCGGATCTCCTCATTTCTGATCTGATCACGAAGTAAAACCCCAAGCATAGCCCTCTCTATTGCCTTTTGAGTGACCTTGAACTTTCTTATAATGCCACATAATGTATATATATAACTATAAGATAATGTTTTATAACTATAATGTGTATAACTATACCTAATGTATATGAACAATATGCGGTAACTCATGGGCTCAGATATAACGTCTCAAAGAGTGAATTATTGGTTTTTAAAGCAGGTGGCATGACATATTCGTATATTCCTCGTGTCGCACTGTGTGGTGAACCCTTGCGAAGGGTGGACAAATTCAAGTATCTGGGCCACTGGGCCACCGAAGATCTGAAAGACAATTGTGACATTGAAACGGCTCGTAGGTGGCTGGCTCCGTTGTAACATGTTGGCCCGCATGTTCGCGCGATCTACGAAGCCAGTTAAAGTTACGCTTTTTAAAGCTTACTGACAATCCTTCTACACGTGCATCCTGTGGGATAACTTCTCTCAGCGGGCATACAGCGACCCGGTGTTCAATATACTAACTCACTGAGGGTGCTGTTGTGCGTCACGTGCGTCAGGGATGTTTGCGAATAATAATATTAATGGTTTTACTGCCGTTATTAGGGGTGGATCTCTGATGACGCGTGTTCGCCGCAGCAACAACAGTATTGTCAGTGTGTTCGCAGATCGTTGGGATTCTCCCATGTTGCAGAGGTGGATGTAGCTCCATGCTAAGTTTTAAGTTAATTTAATGTATATTTTTGTCTGTAACCTACTAACACTAGAAGTTAAGTAAAATTGTTACTAACCATATGGACTCCGGTCTGAAATAAAAGTATTCTATTCTATTATCACATTATAGACAAATTATGTCCATATAAGCTACATGCTCTGGCTAATTTGTACAATTTTTTTCCTATATTTATATATTTCAGTCTGTGTTGAAGGTTTTAGTGGTTAAATTCAGAGCAACGAGTCACATAATACCTATTTAGGTATACCTATTACCTATATGTATGAATTACTATTAAATTGACATTAAAGTTGAATGAATTCATTAATCTATATCTATACTAATACATAAAGCTAAAGAGTTTGTTTGTTTGAACGCGCTAATTTCAGCAACTACGGGTCCTGCTACTGGAAATAGCCCATTAATCCAGGAAGGCTTTAGGCTATGTAACATCACGCTGTGACCAATAGGAGCGGAGCATATAAAATATAAGTCGAAAGCTACGCCGGTGAAACCGCTAGGCCTAGCTAGTATCATAGATAATAATTCTAACTCAGTAAGCAGTCACCAACACCTAAAGCATAGAATAAAGAGGGGAAGTAGGTTATCTGCGACCCAATCCGCGATTTAATTGCCTACTGTCTTAGGGTTGACGACTGTCCGCGCTTCGTCGGTTACGGTTGTCGCCCAAACCGCTAACAAATATTTATAGACTAAGAACTTATGTTTAAATTATTTGCTTAGTATTTAGTTTACATATACTAGTCAGTTCTTTTTTTGTAATTTTTATTTTTAGTTTTGTACACATAAAGAACCATATTTATTTTTATTTTTAATTAATACAAATATAAATAATACAAACATAACATCTATTGAATCACACATTTAATACAAAATTACAAATTAGCTACAGAAAAATACCTACTTTCTTCGGTTTCGACTATTACGAAACGCGTTGTTATTAAACTTTAATGTGTAATATATCCGTATCCTTGTAAATAACTTTTAGAAATATAATTTGAAAAATATAAGTCTTTTATTTGTTCATAAATAGACATACCAACTTTGCAGTTTATGTGATCATTTTTTAAAAGCTAATGTGCCGAAAAGCCGTGACGCGCGAACCTCGTTCCGTGCTAGCCGCGACTAGCGCAGTCATAGGCACTCTAATATTGTGTTTAGGTGTGCGTGCGGCGACGCATAGATACTATGGCGCACACATACAAGCCGCGCGCGGTCCGTTTGTATGAAGATAACGTACTTCCCTCTCTTTATTCTATGCCTAAAGTCTAAGTGAAACCAATTTCGATCACTAAAGAGGGTTCGTGCCTCCTGGTAACAATATGTGTACGTAATAATGTTGCAGACCTATTAACAAGCCACATAATGTTTCCAGGGGTCGTTGTAGCCTTGAGGGTCAGGTGTTCACTTGCAAAAGATATGTCGTCTTTACCTTTTTACTACGCAGGAGTGTTGCCTTACATAATTTATGTCACTCAGGGTATAATTATTATCGAATCGGGAAAAGTAGGTCATGAATTCAGCGATGTTAGTCCTCCTACCTCCATATAAAATCTACAAATCTAAAGCAAAGTCGATGATTCACTGTGATAAAGACATCCAGAGAAGGGATATCGGAGATTGAAAATGTAACTCTCTTGGATAGAAATCACACAAATGTTTGAATAACTTTTGTTTTTAAATCAAAATCAAAAGTAATTTATTCAAATTAGGTTGAGAAGCTGTATTTTTCCAATTTCCATATTACATAAGACAGTTCCCCACAACGCCCGCCTTTCGGCACTTCCTAGTGCTTTCGCTGGGAAGAAGTAGTACTTAGAACAAATTCCCCAGCAGCACAGATGTCTGTTCAGTCAAAAAGAACATTTAACTTAATACAATACTAGGCATATAAAGTAATTAACACGACGAAACACAGAATATTAAATGAAATGATTTACAATGTCATACATCAGGTAACCACGCCAATATACCAGTAAAGCAAAAAAAAATATTAAAATTTTAAATGTAAGTAAGCAAAAACTTATTACCTAAATTCTTAAGACGAAGTCTTAAGACATAAAGGGCGTGACAGTTAACATATTTATGCGTTGCTGCGTTCAAAAATAAACAATTAGTATATATGCAATGATATAATATTAACAGATATGATATGTTCTAACAAACTAACCAAAATAAATGTGCCGTTCGGAGCAGCAGCACACACATGCAAATTTTTTATTCTGCGTACATTTCACACGTTGATAGAGTGTGAGTGAGATGGGGCGCAATCTAAAGCATAGAGAAGAAAAAGATGGCTAGTGTTTGTCATTTGCGCTGTTAGTGTTTGTCGTTTGTTTTTACGAGTGTATCGAGAGTGACTAAAGCGAGATACTGGACTTACCTTCTTTTGTACGCTTCATTTTCAGTGCGCTAGTGATATATCTACCATAGTTTAATATTATATCAATGTTTATATGTATATTATATGAACTCATATAACCTGTCAGTAAGTTAATTCTTGGAAAAGAACACAAATATTGCAAACCTAATTTTACTATCAGTGCATCTTTTTTATATCTATTTCATTAAGAAAAGGATAGAAGATAACATATTAGTTTAGTCTTGTCAAATTACTCCACGCCTGATATCTATGGTTTAACAATATATTATAATTCGGCTTCTCTTACCAATGGCCGTCATAAATCTGCTGAAGACATAATTAAAAACTATATCTCACTAAGTGTCACGGTAGAGTAAGCCGTTAGCACTGTTCAATATAATATTACTCTGTTGAGGATGATTTATCTCTTAAGTACCATGTACCACATATGATCAGCCGCTGTATATTGGTATTATAGATTATATTACAATATACGTAAGATCGTATCACGTATTATGTATCATTTTCATTACTCAACTGAATTGAGTACCAATTCAGGCTTTCGGTATACCCATAGGTACTTCTTACTTTCTGAAATTGAAGCTGAGTGATAGCCGTTTCGTGTGGATCAGACGCATATATGGGGGATATATGCGTCTCCTCCTTATCCTCTTCTTATTTTATGAAGTCAAAACTTCTTTAGTACACTATACAAAGTATTGACGCTAAGCGATTCATCGTGTTCCGGCATGATGTCTGGTGAAGCCGTACGGAGGACGGGTCTGATCAGTTGTGTTGCGATTTGTGCCAGGTACGATGCGCCAAATGTTGTGTCGGGAGTTTGGTCATAGAGAGTCTCCAGATCAATCTCTCTCTGGCACAGCATCGCTGGTCGTGTTGGTCTTGGGTTTAACATTGCATCACCTCGCTCAACTGCCGTCATCCTTCCTATTAATAAGTTTTTTTTTATAAACTAGTGCGCTTTACCATCAACGATTGCATCACTGCTTACCATCAGGCGGGATTGCAGTCAAGCACTAAAAAAATACACTTTTTTTCGATGGGTTATAAATGTTTGGTCACATCAGAACACGTGACCTGATCAAAGATTCGTAAGACGGGGGGAGATAAGTAATATCCTCTCTTTCTACCGAAATGTATGCTTGTTGCCTAATGCTTTGTTTAAACTCCGTAGTGCACTTGTGCGTATTTATTTGCGTGTGTGTTTGTACTAAAGCCTGCTACATCATTTTAAAATTGTTATCTTTGTGTACGATAGCGGAATAAATGAATATTTTATTGCACCACATAAATGATAGTACTTTTATACTGATAAATAAAGCAATTTGTGCGAAATTATCCCCTTACCATTCTAAAATATTCAAAAATACACAATATTAATGTTCAAGTTTTCACTTTGGACGACACCCCGGAGTGAAAAAATGTTGGTTGTTTGTGTTTCATATTCTTTTTTGGGTCATGTTTAAAGATGAATGTATTTTCTTTTTTTCAAATTGTTTCTGTAATTCATCATCATCATCCCACCGTTAATCCCAGTCGCATCCGAAGCCTTTTCAGCTTTGTAGTCTGGGGTCCGCTTTACCAGTCCAACTGCTGATATGACTAAACTTCGACATTTTCCGTGAAGCGACTGCCGCCTGACCTCCACAACCCGAAGGCGACATCGAAGCATTGCAGTTAGACCAATTGTTGGATTTTTGAGGGCTCCAACAACCCGTAACGACTGCCACTAGATGTTCGTATGGCAACCGGGACCAACGGCTTAACGTGCTTTCCGAGGCACGACCAGACCAGTACAAATATTCATATTCATGCATACAAATACTTGCACTGTGCGGGGATCGAACCCGCGCCACCATGCGCAGCGGCCGCGTCCGCTACCGCTACGCCACGGAGGCTGTCAATGTAAGTAACTATCTACTACCTAAATCCATGTAGCTACTTATCTATACTAATATTTAAAGCTGAAGAGTTCGTTCTTTTGTTTGAACGCGCTACTCTCAGAAAATACTGGCCCGATTTGAAAAATTCTTCTTGCGTTGGATAGCCCATTAATCCAGGAAGGCTTTAGGCTATATAACATCACGCTGTCATCAATAGGGACATATCAAAAATGTTAAGTGTATTATGATCCAGAAGTGTAGGTAACTATAGAAATTAACTTTTTTGGGGTTAAATAAAATGTTCAAATAACTAACTCCACGCGAACGAAGTCGCAGGCAGCCGCTAGTAGTAATATAATTTGCAAGTAAAAGTAGATAAATAACCGGATATATTAGAAGTAGTTTAGTTTAGATGGAATAAGAGTTGTCCAAAACACAAATAAGTTCATTTTAAATGATTAGTAACGTATAAATAAACACCTGCTCACTCATTAAAAAGACAATGGGCAATTTTGCTAGGTAGGTATTACAAGAAATCTCAGTAACGTGAATTTAAATTGTTTCTGACGAAGCGGAAACAGAGTGAAGCTCATAAACCTTCCGTGTCAAATGTCAATGGCGACAATGAAACTGACTTGCACGAAATTAAAGTTTCTTGTAAACCCTGACATACACGATAGGAAATGCCGATCAACAGATTCATTGGGATGTGTATGAGTGTATTATTGTGTACTTCAAGTATAACTGTAAGTATATCTTAAACTGTTTTATTTTTTCCTTACTTTGTTTCAAATCGGTGTCAGTTTATTCTGTGCGTTATCTGTCACTACATCTGATAGTGTTGTTGTGTCGGGAGTTTGGTCGCGGAGAATCTCCAGATCAATCTCCCTCTAGCGCAGCATCATTTGGTCGTGTTGGTTTAACATTGCATCACCTCGCTCAACTGCCGTCATCCTTCCTATTCCTAAGTTTTTAAGTGAATAGGCTTAATAAACTAGTGCGCTTTACCATCAACGATTGCATCACTGCTTGCCATCAGGCGGGATTGCAGTCAAGAACTAGTTTATAATTACTTAAAAAAAAAAAAGCAAGCATGAGATTTTCCACAATGGTTCTGAGAAAGATTTTAAAAAAATCATCCCCAAAGGCTTTGTTTGTAAGTAATGAGAAATAGCATCGGGTGCACGGTTTGATTAATAAAAAACATAGGTGATAAACAAATGGTACCTATTAAATTAATTGTACCGTTCAAAATCCATCTTGCGTTCACTTCACCATCATTTCAGTCAAAAGACATCCACTGCTGGACAGAAGCCGACCAATACCTCCACTTCAACCGATGCCATGCTTCTCGTATCCACCGGGTTCCTGTACCTTCACAAGAATTTAGACATAGTAGTGCAATTTTGTAGTGTTCAATGTGAATAAATATAATGAAATAAGAATAGAATATTATACTCTTTATTATGGACACAATATAAATTATAGAGCATAATTCTGAAAATTTTACAAAGGGTACCACAAAGTCGTTAGTCCACTTTTTGAATTCACTTTATAAATTCATATAAACTAAGATTGGTTGGTGAGCACAACTCCGCACTACCTAGTTAGGAGACATTTTTTTTTTTTGTTATTATTTAGGACATTCAGTTATTTGTTATATTAATAGTCGGCTAAGGTATAAATAATAGTAAAAAAAACACATAACCCACACCAATGTTCACGGAATCATATTGATTTTACAAGAAATAAGGAAACGGACAAATACAGAGAGAGGGACAGTGAGAAAATAATGAATGATAACAGTACACCTGAAAATTCACACAAACCAACTCAAGATAGCGCGCCCCGTCCAGATATGGTATGTGGGCACCATCACGTCACACCATAGTATCAGCAAGAAGCAGTCATCGTTAAGGATTACCAGAAAGTAAATCAATTGTCATTATTCTAAAGTTCTGGTTAAGACCGAAAATATCTAGATTTGTAAAATATGAATTGTACGTTTCTAATAATTGGCGAAGAGGAGCCCTCTCCCCAGCATTTGTTCTACAATACTCTGTGAAAGCAACACACAAGGCCTGTGTTCTAGCAATCAGAAAGTTGTATACACTGATTATGTATACAAAGGGAGCGTAGGGAGGCCCCCAACAAGGTGGACCGATGACCTGGAGAAGGTCTCGGGAAGCCGATGGATGCGGGCAGCACAAGACCGGTCAGCGTGGAAAGCGGTCAGCGTGGCTGAAGAAGAGGGTGTATACAAAAATCCAAATTACAATTAGTAAACATTTGGAAAAACAAATAAGGTTTTAATCTCATACACAAAGTAATTTCAGTTCAAATTGCTACAACATTTTCTAATTGATAGAAGCATTAAGAATGCCCTAGACAAGATCATTTACAATGTCAGAAATACAGATTTCTGTAACCTATGCGACCTACAGATTATTGTCTAGACTTGGATAGATCATATCTGTAGGTCACACAAGCAGTAGTCTACCTTCGAGGTATCTTAACATGAAATATCTAATGGTATAAGCAAAATCACTATAATTAATTAATGCCAATATTCCAATTAAATGCCCTTTACAATATTATGATAAGATCGGTGAGTCTTTGCAAGGTAGCTTTAACTTCTAGCTAGAGCTCAAGGCTCGAATGAATAGGCTGATATGAAACTAGTGCGTTTTACCATCAACGACTGCATGACTGCTTACTACCAAAGTATAATGTATATATTACTAGCTTTGCGCCCGCGGCTTCGTCGGCGTAGAATTCGGTTATTTCGCGCTTTTTAGTTTTCCCTCGGGAACATCAAATTTTTCTATAAAACTAGCCTATGTCCTTTCTCAGGGTCTAAAGATTGTCTGTGCCAAATTTCATCAAAATCGGTTGACAGGTTTAAGCGGGAAAGCGTAACAGACAGACAGACAGAGTTACTTTCGCATTTATAATATTAGTATGGATTTAAAAAAGCTGCTAGCAAGTTTATAATAGTTTCTTTACACGTAAAAATACAAAGGAGGCACAGTATTGAATTACTACTTCCAAAATCATCAAGTTCCCGTGGAAAAACACTTTCCTCTAATTCACTATATTAGTATATATGCTCAAGTTCCCAACCGAATCGATACTTCCAGTATGCACGAAGGTCTAATTCCAGCCGTGCGTCATTCCGGACTGAAATGACAATGGTCATGATACAGTTTCCATTGAGAAACCAAAAATAAGGTTAAGGTAAATTCAAGGCTTTATCTTCCTTTCAACAGGAACTGATACGTTAAACTCTTACAAGACCATCAGTTCATTCACACCTCCATTTGCAAGTTTAATTGCGCAAGTTGACGGCCGCGACCCGCGACCCTCTTTCTGCATTGCGGAAACAGGCACCACTTGAACTTGCTGTGAGTTGTACGAACGACAGCACATCAAACTACTACAAATTGTCAGATTTCCTTATTACATTTTCAACTTTAACTCTAAAGCATTAAGGCTCAAGGTTGATTGGGAATATCTGACAGTTTGGGGTAACTTGACCTACTGTCGTCCGTACATATTCTCAGACCAAAATCCTTTCAAAAGCTTAGTAGGTATTATTCTTGTTACAGTTATACAACTGCAAAAGTATAAGTGAGAGATTATGTTATATTATTGTGAACCTTTTGGGAAAACGTTTATAAAGCCTAAATGCAATTTTCAATTGGTACAATAATAAATGGACTGTGTTTATTTACTATTCTGCCTAGCCAACTATGAATATTGTGATTCATAACTATTTTTGACCCAAATAAAATAATATAAATGTATATTAATAATTTACTTAATCGTTGTAATGGGATAAGGATTATACTAGACTAATTAGCCGCCATGGCTACGTAGTTTTGCCCTAAATAAAAAAAAATATGTTGGACGATTCTCAAACTTACCCGATTTATCTATATATATATAAATGAATTGCTGTTCGTTAGTCTCGCTAAAACTCGAGAACGGCTGAACGGATTTATCTTATCTTGGTCTTGAATTATTCGTGGAGGTCTAGGGAAGGTTTAAAAGGTGAGAAAAATTCGAATAACTGCCGGGAAAATCCTCAAAACAGCATTTTTCTATTTCCCATACAAACGTTTTCTAAATAAAATGGAGAGTCGATTTGTAATTTATTACCGCTGCATAAAGTTCAAATTCGCGTGCGCGTTAGAGAATCTAATATCGCGTTCTGAAACTCAACAAAAGTGAAAGTGAATCGCGAACGCGACAAAATTGCATAGAAAGTACCAGGGTCGCACAAAAGTGTAGAAGTCGAAACAATGAAGCTCATCTTCTATATAAATAAAAATTAATTGTTGTTCGTTAGTCTGGTTAAAACTCAAGAACGGTTGGGCCGATTGAGCTGATTTTGGTTTTAAAATGTTTGTCGTAGTCCAGGGTAGGTCTAAACGGTGCGAAAATAAGGAAAAATGATTTAATAATAATGATGAATGAGCTTCATTGTTTCGACTTCTCCTCTACACTTTTGTGCTACCCTGGTACCCTGCACTCCAAAAAAGTAGGCATAATAAAACCCACTTACAAGAGCAATGGGAGAATGGCAATGATAAATGGCACAGCAATACAATATTAGAAAGTTTGAAGTTGAAGTTGGCTTTGTGGCTTTTTAACTTTAACCGGCAGAGAGTATTTATTTATATTCCTTGCTTTAAACGAATGCATCAACGGGTGAGACTTTTTTTTAAAGATGTACGGGTGTATGGTACCAGGGTAGCACAAAAGTGTAGAATCGAAACAATAAAGCTCATTCATCATTATTAATCTAATATTACATCGATGAAGTTTTATTTTGCCTACTTTGAGGAGTTGTAAGGTAGCAGGGTCGCAAATAGTGTAGGATATCCTATGTCCTTTTCCCAGTTCTTAGCTACCTCCCTACCAATTTTCAGCCAAATCGGTTCAGCCGTTCTTGAGCGAACTTTGTTCCGCCTTAAAGGCTCACATGATCTTACTTTTTACTTTTTAAATTAGGATAATTAAGGTAGCAAAAAAGTGTAGAAGAAGTCGAAACAATGAAGCTCATCATCATCATCAACCTTTTTTTATCGTCCCCCTGCTGGGCATAGCTCTCCTCTCATAAGGAGAAAGACTGAGCGTAATCACCACGATTGCTCAATGCGGGTTGGCGACTTCAGACTAAAGTCCAGGTTTCCTTATAACAATCATCATTAATTAAATCACAATAATACATAGAAGAAATTTCATTTTCTCTACTTTGTGGAGGTGCAAGGTACCACAGGGTAGCACAAAAGTGTAGGAGAAGCCGAAACAATGAAGCTCATTTTCATCATTAAACCGTAAGAATTACATCAAAAAACTTTTATTGAGCCTAGTTTGTAGAGGTGCAAGGTACCAGGGTAGCACAAAATTGTCCCGGCGAACTTTGTTCCGCCTTAAAGGCAATATGACATGATCTTATTTACTACTTTTTAAATTAGTATAATCTATATATATAAAAGGAAGTCGTGTTAATTACACTATTTATAACTCAAGAACGGCTGAACCGATTTGGCTGAAAATTGGTAGGGAGGTAGCTAAGAACTGGGAAAAGGACATAGGATATCCTACACTATTTGCGACCCTGCTACCTTGCAACTCCTCAAAGTAGGCAAAATAAAACTTCATCGATGTAATATTAGATTAATAATGATGAATGAGCTTTATTGTTTCGATTCTACACTTTTGTGCTACCCTGGTACCATACACCCGTACATCTTTAAAAAAAAAGTCTCACCCGTTGATGCATTCGTTTAAAGCAAGGAATATAAATAAATACTCTCTGCCGGTTAAAGTTAAAAAGCCACAAAGCCAACTTCAACTTCAAACTTTCTAATATTGTATTGCTGTGCCATTTATCATTGCCATTCTCCCATTGCTCTTGTAAGTGGGTTTTATTATGCCTACTTTTTTGGAGTGCAGGGTACCAGGGTAGCACAAAAGTGTAGAGGAGAAGTCGAAACAATGAAGCTCATTCATCATTATTATTAAATCATTTTTCCTTATTTTCGCACCGTTTAGACCTACCCTGGACTACGACAAACATTTTAAAACCAAAATCAGCTCAATCGGCCCAACCGTTCTTGAGTTTTAACCAGACTAACGAACAACAATTAATTTTTATTTATATAGAAGATGAGCTTCATTGTTTCGACTTCTACACTTTTGTGCGACCCTGGTACTTTCTATGCAATTTTGTCGCGTTCGCGATTCACTTTCACTTTTGTTGAGTTTCAGAACGCGATATTAGATTCTCTAACGCGCACGCGAATTTGAACTTTATGCAGCGGTAATAAATTACAAATCGACTCTCCATTTTATTTAGAAAACGTTTGTATGGGAAATAGAAAAATGCTGTTTTGAGGATTTTCCCGGCAGTTATTCGAATTTTTCTCACCTTTTAAACCTTCCCTAGACCTCCACGAATAATTCAAGACCAAGATAAGATAAATCCGTTCAGCCGTTCTCGAGTTTTAGCGAGACTAACGAACAGCAATTCATTTATATATACAATATGTAAAGAAATCCCTGTCCGATCCGTGAAGGTATTGTTAGGTATCGATAACTGATTCTACTAATGCATACAAAGCCGGGCTAAACTTAAAAAAAAATCCCCCTAAAAAAATAAATATTATTTCGCAAAAAGAGGTAACTTAAAACATGTGCGGTATGCCATACAGGCGCGGGCGAAGAGGGGCAGGGAACGCGGCACGCGGCCGCATCGCTATTCGCTCAGAATAATCCTGTCAAAAATATTGTTGTCACTTTTTAAAAATTACCAAATTTTGGGGAAGTTGGAATTGATTTGCGGGAAAAAAAGATTATTTCAAAATTCACTAGTATTGTTACTATGATGATTATGTAAAATTTCATATTTTATTTGGTCATGTGTTTACCTAACCTTTATTATCCTTACGGGTCGGACAGGGTTTTCTTAACATATTGTATATAGATTATACTAATTTAAAAAGTAGTAAATAAGATCATGTCATATTGCCTTTAAGGCGGAACAAAGTTCGCCGGGACAATTTTGTGCTACCCTGGTACCTTGCACCTCTACAAACTAGGCTCAATAAAAGTTTTTTGATGTAATTCTTACGGTTTAATGATGAAAATGAGCTTCATTGTTTCGGCTTCTCCTACACTTTTGTGCTACCCTGTGGTACCTTGCACCTCCACAAAGTAGAGAAAATGAAATTTCTTCTATGTATTATTGTGATTTAATTAATGATGATTGTTACAAGGTGAAGGAAAACATCTTAAGGAAACCTGGACTTTAGTCTGAAGTCGCCAACCCGCATTGAGCAATCGTGGTGATTACGCTCAGTCTCTCTCCTTATGAGAGGAGAGCTATGCCCAGCAGGGGGACGATAAAAAAAGGTTGATGATGATGATGAGCTTCATTGTTTCGACTTCTTCTACACTTTTTTGCTACCTTAATTATCCTAATTTAAAAAGTGAAAAGTAAGATCATGTGAGCCTTTAAGGCGGAACAAAGTTCGCCGGGTCAGCTAGTATATACATATAAACCGAATCAAACATACCGAAAATTTCATACAAATCGGTCCAACCATTACGGAAGAGTTTGGTAACAAACAGTACGATACGAAAACTTTATACATTAGTATTGTATAATATTACAGAAAGAGTAATTTGTTCGTTTGTATGTTTATATTCCATTAAGTTTTGGTAGCCCAATTCTTAAGGGAGGCTATAGACTACTTACCTAATATCGTCGCGCTGTAGGACCCTTAGGAGCTGAGCAAAAACAAAACAATTCCGAAACAACGCTGAACGAAAACAAAGTAAACGGGTAGGCAGGTCATGCGATACGATGGGGTGGGTCAGGAACAAAAAAACTCAAGCGGGCGAAGGCAGAACCAAGTTTTAAATTAAGGGTGACGCTTTCATAATATAATGAAATACATTTTAATCAACCTTATTATCCTTAGTGACACAATTATTTGAAATTTCGTAACTAATGGTCCTTAACCAGTTCATGGTGAGACATGCAGTAGACCTTTTCCTAATGCATACACAATGGACATCCTTTGTACCGTGTTTCTGACAAGTAAATTACTTTGACTTTGAGACAGGAACATATCTAAGCCATTAGCGCGCATTTGCGTGGGTAAAGTGACGTATATAGAGCTAAGACTCAACTCTCAAGCTGTCATCTTGGAGAAGCAAAGTAGTAAAATTTAATATGATAATATTGATAACAAATTGCTGATTTTACAATACATCGATATGAATACATAGATAGTGGTAGTATCGCTGTGAAAAAATCACGTCTTCGCGTACTTATCAAAAATGTACATAGCATGACATGAATCTTTCTAAAAATAATTATGTTCAAATAATTATTAGATATCTAGGTTCTGGCGGTTCTGCTTACTTCTGTGAGTTCTAACTGTGCATACCTAGGTACAAGATTATTAAAGGTAGATAACCTAACTGATGTCTATCCGATATCTACTACAGTTATTACTATTAAATATTCATAGTTGATAAGTAATACGTATAAGTACATACACTATTTTTAGGGTTCCGTAGCCAAATGGCAAAAACCCCTTAATAGCCCTTATAGATAAACCCTTATAGATTCGTCATGTCTGTCGATCCATCTGTCCGTCTGTCCGTCCGTATGTCAGAAGTAGATGCAAAAATAAAAAAACCGGCCAAATGCGAGTCGGACTCGCACACCGAGGGTTCCGCTGTACAAACGTAGCGGTTTACAATTTATGACGTACTAGCTTTCCGCCAGCGGCTTCGCCCGCGTGGAGTTAGGTTATATCGCGCTGTTTAAATTCCCCTCGGGAACATCAAATTTTTCCGGGATAAAAGGTAGCCTATGTTCTTTCTCAGTCTAAAGATTGTCTGTGCCAAACTTCATCAAAATCGGTTGAGAGGTTTAGGCGGGAAAGCGTAACAGACAGACAGAATTATTTTCGCATTTATAATACTAGCATTGATTTAGATTTTTCACAGTTTAGAGGCAATTAGATTTAAGAAGTGTTTGATATGAATTTCAACTTTAATATCTCTACGCGTTCATGTGAAAAAGGGTAGGTAGTAAGTTTATAATTATTAAAAAAATATTTTATGTCATGTAAGCAAAAATAATATTTTATGTAACTTCAAATTTATCATTTTCACAAATTTTCCGTTATCTGTCTGTACTATAATATAACGTTGCTTCGTGCCGAATTTCAAGATTCTGAGTTCACGGGAAGTACCTTGTAGGCAAAGAGATTTAAGATATATAGAGATGTGTCAAAATGGCATAGAAAAACTGTGATCCCATGGCTCAGTTCCGCCATCTAGTACAATATAGCAAAATTAGATCGACAATTGGAGACATCAAATAGTAAAAATGAAATAAGTTTATATAAAATATATTCAGCTGTTGCCCGGTAGGTGGCCAGTGTGGTCTATGTTGCCAGATCCGATTTAATATCCTAGTATAGTTCAAATCGGGTAAATAAATATTGAAAAGTAAATAAATTAAGTGAAACTTGTCTTGTACAAACAAAAACTGTTTTAGAATTTTATTCGCTACTATTCATTTACCGTGACACGTCTATTGGCATTTTAGATGTTTTATGCTTACGAATTATTTTAACGCTCAGTTTATTGCGATTTTTGAGTGTAATAGACCTTTTAGGCCATAAAGCGCATTTTGTTTTGCAATTTTCGTTTGCATTTCGTTTTTAGCAAAATTATTCTTTTTACACGTTTGTTTGCAAATATTTTTAAATGGCAATGCAAAAAACTGTGGTAGGGTTTGTATCATTTCGATATAAAGTTATCGATAATATTCAAAGAAGTTACTACGACGATGTTTTTCGCATTATGATAGCTTGAAACAAAAAATTAGGAAGCAGAATAATTATGGGTAATTTCAAGTTCACAAGTTTCTTATTTATATAATTCTTTTAATATAATAGGCGTTAAAGTTTAAAATTGCCGATTAGTACTGAAAATCTAAATAATTGCTTATTTTTTAATTTTTAAATAATTCATTTATAATCAATATATAGGAAGGTCGTTTATGCCTTTGTGATAGAACTCTGAGGATCTAGACTGCACAAACTGTGTGAAAGCAGAACTGCCTCCTGGGAAGAAAACTTCTTGTCACGTAGATAATTGTCCAAATCACGACAAAAATGGTAGTCTGCTGACCTTTACAAGATTCGTACGCCATTATCTTTAAAAACGACAAAAAAATCTCGGTTATTGTATGGGAGCCCGCCTTCAGTATTTATTTTATTTTAATTATTTATTTGTAATTTGAATATTAATAAGCTTCATAAAATAATAAAATTAAGAATAATAATAATAATTAATAATTTAATTAATTATCGTAATTTTATTATTTTATTAAGCTTATTAATATTGGTATTGGTATAACCAAATATTCTGTGAACATTTTAAGCGTCTATCTGTTTCCGTTATTAATATGGAGCAAAAAACGGCAAAAATTCACGTTTGTTGTATGGGAGCCCCTTTTAAATATTTTATTATTTTTATTCTTAGTACTTGTTGTTATAGCGGCAACAGAAATACTAACACAATCTCTGGAAATTACAACTATCTCGCTATTACGGTTTATGAGATACAGCCTGGTGACAGACGGACAGACGAACAGAGAAGTCTCATGAATAGGGTTCGTTTTACCTTTTAGGTACGGAATCCTCAAAATCACAAAGTAGCTCGCAATCATTGTACTACATATATGTACCTACATATTTTATGAATATATTTATAAATAAGTTATGTAATCTATGTACTTATCCACTTAGCCGTAAATTTTATTCCAATTTTTACGGTTAAGTAGAAAAGTACTGAAATTAATAACTTACTATTTCATTTCTAATACAAGGTACCGATTCTTTTTTTTTTTTAAATTGATCGACAAGTCTTTCCAAAGTAGATAACTTCTCTTTTAAAATGCATTGAGCATAATTTCGACGAATGAGACGGAAGCCAATTTTCTTCTCTACGGTCTATCTGGACAAATCGTATCCACTTTTTCCCTACGACATTATTTTTATTCGGAAACCAAAAATAACAAAAACCTAGATAAATGAATAGTAATTGTTCATTCAATTTTGTTTATTAATATGATATGATTATGTTTAAATAGAGTTAATAATAAATAAACTTGAAATATAGTAATATTTTAAGTTTATTTAGCTATATTTTAAATGTCAATAAAATACAACAAAATGTATTCATCTTAATAAGTATTATCGATAACTAAATCGATAAACAACATTACTACATCTCTACAAGAAAATAGTAAAACTACACAACAATAGAGGGCGCTTATTACAATAATGGAAAATTTTCTAGAACTAAGATTTTTTTTAAATTTGAATTGCAGACGAAATATAAATAATTCATAGAAAAACATTCCGAAGTTAGGTCCAGTCGTACTTAAAGGGACAATAGACCTAGGTATTTGGTATAAATTTCAATTTGATACCTTTATTAGTTCGTGAGAAATAAGGTAGTAAGTTTCATTTTATTAAAATATCTTTATTATATTATATAACTAAAAAAATGTGATTTTCGCATTTTTTCCTATATTTGCATTAAATGTCAATCCTTCATGCCAAATTTCAAGATTCTGAGTTTACGGGAAGTATCCTGTAGGTTTTGATTCCTTTGCGAGTGTCGAAAATTTGTTGAAAATATCGACATATCGGCTGTATCTTTTGATTGGCTTGGCTTAGAAGTTTGATATTTTCACAGCTTAAAGGGACAATAGACCTAGGTATTTGGTATAAATTCCAATTTGATAACTTTATTCGATCGTGAGAAATAAGGTAGTAAGTTCATTTTATTAAAATATGTTTATTATATTATATAACTGAAAAAATGTGATTTTCGCAATTTTTCCTATATTTGCATTATATGACAATCCTTCATGCCAAATTTCAAGATTCTGAGTTTACGGGAAGTATCCTGTAGGTTTTGATTCCTTTGCGAGTGTCGAAAATTTGTTGAAAATATCGACATATCGGCTGTATCTTTTGATTGGCTTGGCTTAGAAGTTTGATATTTTCACAGCTTAAAGGGACAATAGACCTAGGTATTTGGTATAAATTTCAATTTGATAACTTTATTCGTTCGTGAGAAATAAGGTAGTAAGTTCCATTTTATTAAAATATGTTTATTATATTATATAACTAAAAAAATGTGATTTTCGCAATTTTTCCTATATTTGCATTATATGATAATGCTTCATGCCAATTTTCAAGATTCTGAGTTTAGGGAAGTATCCTGTAGGTTTTGATTCCTTTGCGAGTGTCGAAAATTTGTTGAAAATATCGACATAATCGGCTGTATCTTTTGATTGGCTTGGCTTAGAAGTTTGATATTTTCACAGCTTAAAGGGACAATAGACCCGAGTATTTCATGTAAATTTCAGCTTGATACGTCCACGCGTTCTTGAGATAAAGGGTGGTGACAGACAGACAGACAGACAGACAGACAGACAGACAGACAGACAGACAGACAGACAGACAGACGGACAACAAAGTGATCCTATAAGGGTTCCGTTTTTTCCTTTTGAGGTACGGAACCCTAAAAATAGTAATAATAAATATTGGGGGCTTCCCATTCTTAGAACTGAAACTCATTTTTTTTTTTCATCAAACACATACGTATAGGGTATCTATGGATAGGTCTTCAAAATGATATCGAGGTTTCTAAATTTTTTTTTTCGAAACCGAATAGTAAGTATGCCTGACAGATGCTTCCAAAGTGGACCCCCCTCTAACTTCTAAAATAAGAAAATCAAAAAAAAACATATGATGTACATTACTATAAAAACTACCAACGAAAATTATTTTGAATGAGATCTAGTAAGTAGTTTTTTTAATACCTCGTAAATCGTAAACCGCTTATTAACGCATAATCTTTCATACAAATAACTTAAATCCTTTAATTTCATAAATCAATGGTATGGAACCCTTTGTGCGTGAGTCCGACACGCATTTTACCGGTTTTTTAAATTTATTTTT
The DNA here is from genome assembly GCA_017933935.1 of Sesamia nonagrioides. Taxonomy (NCBI): domain Eukaryota; kingdom Metazoa; phylum Arthropoda; class Insecta; order Lepidoptera; family Noctuidae; genus Sesamia; species Sesamia nonagrioides. The sequence goes on from JADWQK010002419.1 coordinate 129,120, forward strand.
ATCTCCATAATTTTATGTAAGTGCTGATTTTTCAATCCTCTAATAACTTTATTTTAGTCATTATGTTTAGACAGTTTTCGTACAACATCTGTATCAGATGGAAAAATTTGCCCTTATTCTATAAACAGGTTAGGTGTTACTAAGATGGTATTATGTTATTCACTTATTATTTCCTTAGTTAAAATATGAAAGTTGTTACAAAGAAACGATCAACTGGAACCATAAGCCCAAGGGCAGTTCTCTGACGCATCATAAATGACCATGTTTGTTTGTTCGTATTTTATGCGCTTCCAAACCGTATGGCATAAACCTTTGTCAGTGTATTGCTAACACTTGTGTGAAAGTTCAAAAAAATATATAAGCAGACGGGGTCGCGGCCACGGGTAGTTTTGTGAGAATGTATGATGAATGTACGTATGGATGTTTGTTACACATTCACGCAAAGACTACTGAACAGATTTGGATGAAATTTGGCACACAGATCGGTCAAACCAGTAATAACTCATAGGATAATATTACTTTTTATACCGATACTAGCGGCCGCCAGCGACTTCGTTCGCGTGGAGTTAGTTTTGCTCCACTACTATTAGTTGCAGCGTGATATTATATAGCCTGAACCCTTCCTGGATTAAGGGACTATCCAAAACAAAAAGAATTTTTCAAATCCGACCAGTAGTTCCTGAGATTAGCGCGTTCAAACAAACTCTTCAGCTTCATTTAATAGTATACTAGATTATTACGCGATCGAAACTAACGCAGATGAAACCGCAGGGCACAGCTTCATAATTTTAAGAGCGCTAACGTATGCTACCTCTATTTTATTATTTTTATACATTAAACAAGTATTTTGTAAAGCTATTCAGATGATATTATCGTTTTCTTTGCATAAAAAAATATTGTTTCTATAACCATATTAATTAATAAAGTTTCCTGTTTAACAATGTGTAAAAAGCTTTTCAGAGAATCAGGAAATATCCAATATGTTAAGAAAACGATACGACCCTGTCCGACCCGTAAGGATAGTAAAGGTTAGGTAAACACATGACCAAATAACATATGAAATTTTACATAATCATCATAGTAACAGTACTAGTGAATTTTAAAATTATCTTTTTTTCCCGCGAATTAATTCCAACTTCCCCAAAATTTGGTAATTTTTAAAAAGTAACAACATTTTTGACAGTATAATTCTGAGCGAATAGCGATGCGACCGCGTGCCGCATGCCCTGCCCCTCTTCGCCTGCGCCTGGATGGCCTACCGCACATGTTTTAAGTTACCTCTTTTTGCGAAATAATATTTATTTTTTTAGGGGGATTTTTTTTTTAAGTTTAGCCCGGGTTTGCAGGCATTAGTAGAATCTGTTATCGATACCTAACAACACCTTCCCGGATCGGACAGGGTTTTCTTTACATATTGTATATAACTAACTATATGTAGAAACATGCGATTGGCAATTGTTTTCGTTTTAATTGAAATGCTGACTCCACACAATCAACTGTTGAAATTGAACAGTCACAATTAAATCACTAACAATGATCGTGGAAACCGTAGATGATTATTTATCAGGATTTTGTATTTTTTTTTTTTCAGAAAACCTACCATGCTAAGTCGTGGTGGCCTAGTGGTTGAAACACCAGCCTCTCAAATATGAGTGCGCAGGTTCGATTCCAGGTCAGGCAAGTACTTATCAATGTAACTTTTCTAAAGTTATATGTACTTTCTAAGTATATCTAGGACACCAATGACTGAAGGTGAAGGAAAACATCTTGAGGAAACCTGGGCTTTAAGTCTGAAATCGCCGACCCGCATTGAGCAAGCGTGGTGATTACGCTCAATCCTTCTCTGTATGAGAGGAGATCTGTGCCCAGCAGTGGGACGATAAAAAGGTTGATGATGACGATGATGATGACCTAGCATGGGAAACCATAGCCATATTCTTAACGTGTAACCTTAGGTAGAATGAGATGTCACTTCAACAAATGCTAGGGACTGATACTATTGACTCCGCATTCTAAGCTTTCTTCACCTAACTAAATCGATAACAGAATCGATCAAGTCTACAGGAGCCCAAGTCTGCAATAGGGTAGTTGACTAAAAAAGACTAATTAGTCCGTCGGTCAGATTTCCAAAAAATACTAGACACGTATTTTTTCTTTTTTCATATAAACAAAAAATGAAGACGACACAGTGCCTTGAAAACTCGTGTGACGTCACACTTTTAGCGAGCAGTGAGATCACCAGCCACCACTCCTGATTTTTGATGCCTTTTATATTTGTGAATTTTTATTGATTTGATAAAACAAAATATACGTATCCAATATTTTTCTATATTCCGAATGACGGACTAAATAGAATCAATTTTTTCTTACCCAGAAAACATCCCTATACTTTATCTGACATAAGAAAGTGTCTAACCCTTTGTACTTGTGTGTGTACGTATTGGAGACATCAAAAGAGTTAAAAGAAGTGATTTTGTATGTAAATTGAAACTTATTTTTGTCCTTGTTTATCTTGCTATCCGTTGTATAGCTTTAGCAGAGTTTTTTGTGTGGGTATTGATTGCTAAGGTTCAATCTTCCAACAAAGAATCTGCCACTAAAAATTGTTTTAGCCTTTTTCTTTTTTTTTTCTGGTGGGGAAATCATCAAATGACCTCTCCCGCTCTGGGCGGAGCGGAAGGGCGTGTCAGACTTTTACTGACTGAAACGCAGGTAAAGAATAAAAATAAAGTCTTTATCATAAGTTCAAAAAATGTTTACATAATATGTTGTTTCAAGGTAACCTGTAAATTCGTTTAAAATTTTCCATTTGCAATTTCGTAGGTTCGGTTTAAAAATAAAACCTACTGCCATGCCTATAAATCAACGTAGCGGTACTTTCGTCTGTTTTCGATAGGTAAATAAAAAATGAAGCATCGGTTTGTACCAATTGTCGGATTTTTTTTATTGATTGATTTGTTCTTATTTTATCGAATTTTATTTTAAATGCGTAAAATAAGGACCGGTTGTAATGAAATTTGGTACACAAATAGTCTAGAGCCCGAGAAAGGACATAAGCTATTTAACATCCCGCTATGATGAATAGGAGCAGAGCAGTAACAAAAAATGTTGCGAAAACGGGGGCAAACGCGGACGTACATATTACTCCCATTATTTTAACAGACGCTTATTTAATATCAACACGCGGACAAATTATAAACTAGCGCTTGACAGCAATCCCGCCTGATGGTAAGCGGTGACGCAATCGTTGATGGTAAAGCGCACTAGTTTAATAAGAGCCTATTCACTCTAGCCTTGAAACCACTCAAATTGTAGTCCGACGGAAACACCGCCGCTGGAAAATTGTTCCAGTCCCTCGATATACGTGGTATAAAGGAGGAGGCGAAACGCTTCGTCCGGATCGTAATGATGTTAACAACGTAAAGGTGGAAACTCGCCGTACGACGGGTCGTCCGATGGTGGAACGATCTCCGTTCCATGGCATGATCTAATTCCCCCATCTCGGGGGAATTAGATCATGCCATGGTGGATCATTTTAAATACTCATTTAAAATGATCCACCATGGCAATTGATAAAATTACCATGTAAGTTGCTTACCAATTTATTCTCATCTTACATGAGTTTCTAGCACCTGAACTTTTATTAATACGCGTTATCATTTATTTCTAAGATTGTTGGTTAACCTGTAGGTAATTAACTACAGTGTAAGTCCTAGAGACTATTGCAATCTACAGTACCCAACCTATATTAAAAACTCAGAAGCTGCTTTAGTATTTAATATGAAACCATGCGGAGTCAGCCTTTTGTTTGCCCTGCTTTATAAATGGTAATTTAAGTAGTAAATTTGTTATTACGGCTCATTGACTCAACTCTGGACACATTCCATGTAAAATGTAGGTATGTGGAGTTGTAGAAAACTTACGCCCCTTATTGATAAACTGCCCAGTACGAGTCTGGTAGAAATAATTTGTTTAGTGTCTTGAGGTTGAACAGACTTGAAGTAGGATCATTTCATAATCCGTGTGCAGTTTCTGGCCCGCCATCGGACGCGTCGCCAAGTGGCGGATAGGGGAAAGGCCCCCAGATATGGGGGTTACCGGTTTTCCGGCGCGGACCAAAGCCAGACGCGGGGACTGCTTCTGCGGTCATGCGTGCGGTGGGTTAGCCACCACTCCAGGTGAGCTGATACGACCCGAACTCCGGGTCGCCGTCGGACAACCCGGGCTCCTCGCTGAGAGGAGCTGGGGGCCCCGCTTGCATGCGTACAAGCGAGTGGAGCTAAGAGGAAGGACACCTTGCTAAAAAACCCTTGGATGTTGCGTCTTCTTGGGCAAGAAGACGTACCCAGCCCGGCCCCTCCCTATGGAGGGACCAATGAGGGCCCGCCTTTTAGGCGGTCATCGCCGGGGGGGATTGGTAGCGTAGGCTCTGCTGGATTCTCATAACCCCGCCACTAAGGCGACGTCGGTGTGCCGCTGTGGTTTTTAGTGGGTATACCGGGATGTATCTCCCGGGGAGTCCCACATACCCCTCGGGGATGCATAATTGTTATTTTCCACAGCGGCAAAAACAAAAAATAGGATCATTTCATAAAATCCTCCTCGGGGTGGAAAATCCTCATGGATGTCCGCCACCCTGGGGTAGGTGGCGGGGTCTGTCAGACTCCTACTGACTAAAAACTACCCCCGTGTTCCATCGCGCACCTACGCCGGAGCTTGCGAGAACGAACAATGCTTCCGCAACCCCCGATTGGTGCCGACATAAAATTCCGGCACAACCAAATGGCGCTGATGCGCAGAGTCTGTTACGTTCTTGGCCCAAATATAAGAAATGTGTATTCAAGGTACGGTGAAACTGATATACAATATGTAAAGAAAACTCTGTCCGACCCATAAGGATAATAAAGGTTAGATAAACACATGACCAAATATGATATAAAATTTTACGTAATCATCATAGTAACAATACTAATGAATTTTAATTAATTAATTCCAATTTCCCAGAAATTTAGTATTTTTTTAAAAAGTGGCAACACCATTTTGACGGTATTATTATAAGCGATGCGACCACGTGCCGCGTGCCCTGCCCCTCGTCGCCCGCGGAAGGGTTGCCTACCGCACATGTATTAAGTTACCTCTTTTTGCGAAATAATATTTATTTTTTTAGGGGGATTGTTTTTTAAGTTTAGCCCGGCTTCGTATCCATTAGTAGAATCAGTTATCGATACCTAACAATACCTTCACGAATCGGACAGGGTTTTGCTTACATATTGTTTAGGTACACAAAGCGATTATAAACTCCTAAATAAAAAAATAAAAATAAAAGAAAAAAAAGCAGAAGCTGCTGGAGTATCTTTATAAATAAATAAAGCTGTGGAGTAATCAAATTCATTTTTACACGACATTTCTTCTTTTCCTATGTACTAAGACATACTTACTCCCGGAATTAACACACACACATTATTAAAAATTACACTAATGCTACGGCGGAACCTCGTACTTTTTCTAGATACGCGGTCGGAGCACCACAAAACAAGTCATCGTCATCATCAACCTTTTTTCGTCCCACTGCTGGGCACAGGTCTCCTCTCATACAGAGAGGGATTGAGCGTAATCACCACCCTTGCTCAATGCGGGTTGGCGATTTCAGACTTAAAGTCCAGGTTTCCTCAAGATGTTTTTCCTTTACCTTTTAATCAGTCATTGGTGTCCAAGATATACTTAGAAAGTACATACAACTTAGAAAAGTTACATTGGTACTTGCCTGACCTGGAATCGAACCGGAACACTCATACTTGAGAGGCTGGTATTTTAACCACTAAGCCACCACGTCACAAGTCACACGTTTAGAAAAGACGTTTAAAAAAGAAAAATAAAAACTTTAGGATGTGTAACTAAGATGACCATGATAACGTCCTGTGTTATTATTGATGACTATATAATAAACATCTGTAGCACTGTGAACTGTAATAGCTACTTACACGCTAACAAACGACAAAGTTTCATAAAAAAAGACAATTAAACACGTTTACTTTTTACAACCATGCCTGCTAGTAACTAATTAAGGCTGTCATCTGAACTAGCTCACATAAATTTCCTTTAAATCTTGGATTAACAAGTGTACTTATTATTACTTTTAGGCTAATAACAATGACTAAGAAAAAAGAAACCATTCAATTTTAAAACCACTTAATAATTTTTTTAAATATTTATTCACGAAATTTGGAATGTCTGAAAACAAAAAGAAATCTTAAAAATATATTCTTACAAAAAATTACCGTTAACTTCAAGGACCATGACGAAATTATTTATAAAAATATTTTCATATCTACCCAATTGTCCCTTCATGAAAAATTCAATAAAGATTTACAAGAACATTTGTCTTATTGGTAACCCTAGAAGCACTGACGGCGTAAATGCACAGTATTATCATCTTTAAGAGTAAGAAACATCGTATATAATTGCTTACACTATTTTGACAAATAATTACAATGATCATGATATTATATCGTACGGAAAAGAGAATCGACGAGTTAACATAAATAAGTTGACCCGATCCTTGCGAGGCACAGTATGTGCTGAGCTCTTGTGCCAAAAAGTAATAGATTATTCTCTACTAGTAGCATTGTTTAAATTATATTTAAAACTTATTTTAGCAAGAATAATAAAATGTATGCAGTAAATAGTTTTGTGGTTCTTCTCCTAGTGTACGTCGCAAATTGCGAAGATGCATTTTTACGTAAGTTAAAAAAAAGTGAACCATTTTTTAAATTAATTTAACACAAATAATAATTACTACGTAAAATACATTTATATTTTTTAAATAATTTAGCAAAGAAAAAAAAACAGTTTGTTTTAGTTGATTATCCGATCTCAGCAAGTTTCTTTAAAAATAAAAAAAATACGAAATAGTTCCCGATTTTTTCAGCCAAACTCCAACGGCTAGGTTTGTGCCGGTTATGTCAATGCTCGCTTTTCTTCATATTTATTTATTTATTACATTGGTTTAAACACAGTTAGCGACTACATGTAACCATGATTGTGATAGCCGCACAACTCTTACTACCTCCAGGAAAACTTTAGAATAGAATAGAATACTCTTATATACCATATACATTACCATAACATAAATATGAAGATTTTTCAAAGGGTGACACAAGATGCGGTCTTAACGCTAAGAGCCTTGTGATGTTACTTTAAAATTATAAAGAATTTAAGTTTTCCTTTTTAAGTCAATGACTGATCGTCGACTGTGTTCTAGTATTGCATTGTATATTGTATTCATAATCAAGAATCGATTATTGATAGAATATCCTAATTTTATTTACGCACAGTCACGCCTAATAATTCCTATTAAGAATGTAATACGTATGTGACCTGTGTAAGTTACTACAGTTTACAGTTTAGTTTAGGTTCTGTTAATGATTTTAAAATAATATGCGAAAACTTACAAAATGCAGTGTAAATTGCGCTTTTGAGACATTATTATTACTTACCTATTGGTAACTGCATGGTTTCTACAATGTCATATTTTCCTTATTGTTATACTGTAAAAATATACCCACTTTACCTTACCCAGATAGTCATCGCAAATCTTCCAAATCACAAAATTTTTTGACCTCACAGTCATAATCCCCAGTTGTGGGTTAATCAACAACTGGGAATTATGACTTTGAGGTCAAAGGGCCATGAAAATTAACTGTAATTTACAAATTAAATTGAAATACGCTTTTAGTGCAATCAGCCTCAAAAATATTTTACCAAATACGTACGTCAAACAACGGATATAAAGGTCACCATTTTAGCACCACTGTAATTATAACGCTAACCAGCAGCGTAATCGGCGACCACATTTTTGTCAAATGATTGCGACTAGTTGGGATCCATTGGGATCGTTTAGACCGCCCATTGGCCCGTTCGGTCCAAACGATCCCAACTAGTCGTAATCTTCTGATAAAAATATGCTCGCCGATTAGGGGGCAGACCAATATCAACAAAACAACAAAGATACCTATCCAAAAAAGAAGAGGCTTAGCAGTAGAATTTTTAGTTAGATATACGTTGGATTTTTGCGATAGGGCAGCAATTGTCGGTTTTTACCTTAAACTTTTGCAACTACAAGGAAACGTTTTCTACATCTGCTTTTATTTCTTACGGAATTTAGGTACTTGGGAAAAACGTTTAGGTAGTTCCAAGGAGCAAATTTGCTCTGTGGGTACTTAGTTCTTAAGAAATGTATGATTTTTTTTAAATGTTTTGTCTTTACTTTAGTTCTTACGAACTGTATGAGATTTTTTAGACAATGTGTGACTTTACTAGTTCTACCTATGTCAATCTGAAAGAGTCTTTTACGAAGTTCTTTTGGTATCTTATAAATGCAGAATGCAATTACCAATTTGCGACTCAAAACGTTACAAACAGTCTCGTGAGAACGTTTATTATTAAGGTTGCCCTTAGGGTGGATACTGAAAATGGTGCAACCCATCCACCTAAAATTATCAAAAAATCTATAAGGGGTGGGATGAATTTTATATTATAGAAGGAAATTTAAAACCTTGATTTATGTTCGAAGGACTAAATAGAGTTTCTATAAACAAACTACCCCTAAAACAAAAGGAATAACAGATGTAAACTTACGTGAGGGAAACCGCGGAGCACAGCTAGTTCTTCATAAAAATATTGCTAAAGTACCTACTCAACTATTTCAGACCGACCAAGCACTCCCCTAAATATAAAAGCAGCATAACAGTTAAGATATTGTGTTGTACAAAAACAATCGTCGACCAGGATCTCTGATAGGGTAGCAAATACGAGAGTCATAAGAAGTACAGCCTCCCTTGATTTTCAGATAAAAAATAATTTATTGCGACACATCGTAGAAGATTTGTACTGTATCACTTCTCAAAGACCGAACACGTAGATTGCTCCTATACAAAGTAGGGACTTTGTATAGGAGCTATCCACGTGTTATACAGTATGTTAAATAACAGAGGGCGTTTCCTTAAACTCGTTAATATATATCATTAATAGATTAAAATAAAAATATCAGCATAGAAAAATAAGCATAAAAAAATCCGAATAAAAAAAATTCTAATTGGAAATAAATTTGAAACCTCCTGTTTTAAATCAAAATAGTAGCGTAGTATCATAAACAAATTGCGACCTTGCCGTCTTTCAAGTTCGCGCGTACAGTGTGTTTCTTTTACATGTCAATTTAAATTTTTTATTGAATATTTTCTTATTGGAAAAATTTAAAAAAAAAATTGTTTTCGAATGGAAATATTTTTTTTAGCATGTATGTATGCTATACTATTTCGGGTTAACGGGAACGCCCTCTGTTAGTTAACATACTGTATAACTTCTTGACAGACATTTTTGACATATAATTTTTAGTCAAAAGTCTGCATGACTAAAACTATGTAGTTTACTTACCAGTGCCTTATTCGTTAAAATATTTTGTAAAAAAAAACAAGTTAAATATTTGCATGTATAAAAATATATAATGTACCTATCTACTGAACGCACGAAGGTTTCCATCACATTATCTACACAACAAGCTAAATAAAACCGTTTAAATATTACGTCTGTTGTATAGAAGCCCCCCTTTTTATTCTGGATAGGAAATCATCAAATGACCTCTCCTACTCTGGGCGGAGTAGAAGGGCGTGTCAGACTTTTACTGACTAAAACCTACCCGTGTTTCTTCACTTGCCTGTGCGCCAGGGCCACAGTTTCTTTTTTAACCAACCCGCAACCCTAACCCAGGAGGCGTCGGTCTTCGTGGACCCCGTCACGATGTGCTGACATCTCTTAGAGGCGCGCCTGAAATACAAAGCGCCGTCGACGCGGGCTGGTCCTTATCGGGCGGTGACGAGCTGATGGGAGACCCCCTTAACTATTCATTTTATTCTGTTTTTAATATCTATTGTTTAAGCGGCAACAGAAATGCACCAGCAGCTGCCAACAGGCACACAGAGAGATGAATGGTGGTGCCCCGTGTATATCCTTTGGGTACAGTATCCTAAAAAGGCTACGGAAAGCCAGAGGTTGCACGGTCAGTTGATACAGGATATTCAAGTTCGGAATAAAATTAAAAGTTCAAAAATGTTGTCAACTCATAAAATATTTTCAAGGTCGCCCAGATTATTAAAATCTCATCGAGAGCAATCCGTATGCACTCGCAATAAAACCATTAAGATCTGATTTTTCTCTCGACGGATTACTTTTAGTCTTCAAGATATATTTCACGGATTGTCTACCAACCCGCACTGGGCCAGCGTAGTAGATTACGGCCCACTCCCTCTCACCGAGAGAAGTTCTGTATCCCAACAGTGGGAACAATATAGGCTGATTATGTATTCCACGGATTATCTGCCGTTGAAAAATCACAATTTTATGTCATGGCAAGACTACATCCGTTGAAAATTTTCTTTGGAATTCTAGAAGGCTTTCAATAAGATAGATATTCGAAAATTATCAAATAGCGCAATAATATTTAAAAACTGCGCATAGCTCATACTGCTATGCATTTTGTTAATTTAACACAAAACACTCCACGATAATCAGTAAGCCTTTCAACTGAAAAAACTTAACTTTTCAAGAGAGTCAAGAAAAGATTCTCAGGCACCCATTGTTTCGTTTTTGAAATTTAAGTAAAAATGTTCATGTAGCAAAACGTTAAACTATCATGGTTATTTATATTAATCTTTTATAGCAGACATATCGCTTTCTTCAAAATACCTAGTTTACTAAAGCAACTATCTGTAGCTATTAAAGGTTCAAAATAAATAGTAAAAATATTTACTGGCAGCTGAAAAAACATTACATCAATTCGATTATAACTTAGGTTTTAATGTAAATAAATCTCGGTAATAAACCCAGAGGTCAAATTGGGTGCCTTGTTTAAGCTAAGGAACTTATAATATGATAAAATAAATAAATAAAAGATCCTATATGTGTTTTCGGATCGGTGGGACTCGCCCCTCTTACGTAGGTGGATAGGAGTCCAGACCCACTTTAGTTAATTCATTACTAACATTAGGCAAACCTTTACTTGTACTACCTAACACTATTTATGGATAATTATGTTTTTGATTTCTCGTGGTGGCCTAGTGGTTAAAACACCAGCCTCTCAAGTATGAGTGCGCGGGTTCGATTCCAGGTCAGGCAAGTACCAATGTAACTTTTCTAAAGTTATATGTACTTTCTAAGTATATCTTGGACACCAATGACTGAAGGTGAAGGAAAACATCTTGAGGAAACCTGGACTTTAAGTCTGAAATCGCCAACCCGTATTGAGCAAGCGTGGTGATAACGCTCAATCCTTCTCTGTATGAGAGGAGACCTGTGCCCAGCAGTGGGACGATAAAAAGGTTTATAATGATGAATGATGATGTTTTTAATCCGAAATAAAAAATTTGAATTTGAATTATAGCAAAACATGGCATAACAAATCGTCAGATTCTCAAAATATCTGGATACTCAGGCACATAAATCAACACGCACACAATAATAATTTCTCTAAGCGACTGATGATGACAAATGATGTCGACAACAAATCCAAGACTGTTTAAATAAGGTTGTGATTAATTAGGATTGTATTCTTATTTATAACGAACATTTTCTTCAACAAAATATAGAAGAAATCTAAGGAAAAAGAAAACAAAAATACCACTCAGTAATTTCCTTACCACATGGCAAAGCAGCATAATATAATTAATGTTCTTATCTTATCACATTAATGATGATCTTCGATATCTATACTAATATGTATAAAGCTGAAGAGTTTGTTTGTTTGAACGCGCTAATCACAGGAACTACTGATCGGAATTGAAAAAATCTTTTTGCTTTGGATAGCCCAATAATCCAGGAAGGTTTTAGGCAATATAACATCAAGCTGCGATCAATAGGAGCGGTGCATAACTAACTCCACGCGAACGAAGTCGCTGGCGGCCGCTAGTGTTCTAATAAAATACATAGTGAATAAGAATAACTTAATATAAATTTCTTCTAGCAGACGTTCAAGGTTCAGCTAAACCTAGAGTATTGAACTCTCGAATTAACATACCTATCTACATAATTAAACTTTTTATCGTGGTAGAGATACCAATCAAGAAATGAAACAACCTGTCGGCAAAAAGCGTTTTTGGCAGTGATAGGAATTTAGGTACTGTTAAAAACAGATGTAGATTTTTACATAGGTAGGAGGAGGCTAGTTAAAATAAATACAATATTACGTAGCTTTGGCTTGTGTAGGTACGCATTCTTTGAAATTCTAATTTAGTCATTAGTATTGTTACATGCTTTACTGTTTTTTTGCTTATTACTTTTTGCCTTAGTGGTTATGTACGGAGGACAGCAGGTCAAGCTGCCCGAAACTGTCAAATATTCCTAATCAACCTTAAGCCTTAATGCCTTGGTGATAAAATTTAAAATCTAAAAAAAAAATACAAATTGTAGTAGCTTGATATGCTGCTGTCGTCTGTATGAAATTTTTTAGACAAAAATAATTAATAGAAACAATTGAACCAGGAATACAAAAATAAATATTCTCAAGTTTTTAATGAATTACTGCACCCACATCAGTATTTTGCTAACAGTGAGGTTTGGTAAAGAGCTGGATGCACTGAACAAAGAGCTACGACACCACAGCAAATATGGAATCAATAACTCAGTTGTATGTCGTGTCATTATCAACCTTTTATCGTCCCACTGCTGGCCACAGGTCTCCTCTTATACAGAGAAGGATTGAGCGTAAGTAATCACCATGCTTGCTCCATGCGGGTTGGCGATTTCAGACTTAAAGTCCAGGTTTCCTCGAGATGGTTTTCCTTCACCTTTTCATCAGTCAATGGTGTCCAACATATACTTAAAATGTCGTGTAAGTAGGATATATTTAGCTATATTTCTGGTCTAGTTTTCCGAAGGGATTGTTGTTATAGATATAAGTATTCTTGATTCTTTCATAAGATAAAATACCTAAATAATAGCATAGTTAAAAGATGATGCATATTATCAATATACATATTACATATATATAAAAGTTAGGAAACACTTTGTCTACAATCGTCTATTGTTGTGACGCAAAGACTATAGAGCCAAATTCCGGAAAAGCATGTTCCATATTTACATAATTGTAATAATATCTTATATTAGGTCTACACATTACAATAATAAAACAATGAAGGCAACAAGGATAAAATTGCTGAAACTTAAGCCATCATTTGTTATGACGCAGAGGTAGCTACAGAAAAATTGCGAGATATATTGGCTAAAAATGTAAACAAATATGATGTATGTTAGGGAAAAATAACTTTAATTCCTATACAAAAAAGTTCAGTTTGCGTTATAACTTCAAATATATTATAACTTTTCTATAGTTAGGTACGGACGACGGCACATCAAGCAACTACAAACTGTCACATTTCTTTAGTAGATTTTTAACCTTATTACTAAATTATTAAGGGTCAAGGTTGACTGGGAATATTTGGCAGTTTCAGGTAGCTTGATCTGCTCTCGTTCGTACCAGTCACTCTGCTTAATTTTATTGAAATAAAATTGATATTTGTTTAATTTGAAATCACTTCACTCGGATTTTACTTAATGGCACTAATTCACACACCCCTACTGTTCGCTATGCTGCTGTTTCTACTACTTAATCATGGTTTCCTTCATACACTTGTGGGGAAGTTTGTTGTAACCAAATGCACATATCTATTCATCGACGTAGCCAGCCTTGGGCTCAAGGTGGGGCAGCAGTCAACCTATCCCCCCTGCCCCCCCTATCCCGGTTTCTTTTTTTATTTTTATTTTATTTTTTGTTTAATTAGCCACCTTATAGATCAGAGCCAGGGTGGGGCAAGCGCCCCAGCTTGCCCCAGTTTGACTATGCCCATGTACCTATTTACACTTATGTATATGTAAGTGTGAGTATGTGCATTTCTTTACATTTTATCCTTCAAGCAATATATTTACCTACATCCTATAAGCAATGACTTTTTTCGTACGAGATTTAATGCCAATTATTTACTAAACACAAACCACATCATAAATTCGGTCTTATCCTTTTCGTATCGTGTAAATGCCATCAATCAACTACAATCGAATCGGAGTGATTTTGTTTGGTTAATCGGAGTTTGACAAGGTGAACGATACGTGATCGGTTTAACAATAAATCCTCGACGTCGCGTCTGTTACGGTAGATATGGACACGCCGGGTGTGTTGAATGTACTAATGTGAGTTATTGATTCATTAATATGAAGATATGTACCTAAGTACATAAGGAAGACGCCCTAACATATTTACTGAAGGCAAACTAGAAAATGTTGTCCAAGTTACAACATAATATGGTTTAGAAAACTACCACAGAAACAACAAATCTTTTAAACGCTTTGTCATTTTCCATATTTATTGTTGATTTGAACTGAGAGTTCCTCACGTTTCGAAGAAACAATTGCATCAATACCACAGAGTATTTAAGGGCCTGAAAAGTAATACAATAAACTATACAATACATCTTCTTCATCTTCTTCTTCTTCAGCCTCTATAGGCTAGCAGTTGACCTCTATAGGTCAACTGCTGGACAAAGGCCTCTCCCAAGGCTTTCATCTGGGGGGTTTGCCATAATCCCCACACTTGGCAGGCGGGTTGGGGATCGCAGTAGTTTGGTGAGAGTTCTCTTAATCGCCTCTTACGACACCCATGGGAGGATATGGGCTGGTACTATTCTAGGCCCCATACTACACGGGGACAAAGTATACCCCGTCCGACCCATAAGGTTAATAAAGGATAGATAAATACATGACCAATTATAATATGAAAATTTACTTAATCATCATAGTAACAATACCTACTAATGATTTTGAAATAATCTTTTTTTTCTGCAAATTGATTCCAACTTTCCCAAAATTTAGTAATTTTTAAAAAAGTGACAACACCAACTTTGACGGTATTATTATGAGCGAATAGCATTGCGACCGCGTGCCGCGTGCCCTGCCCCCTTCGCCCGAGCATGTATTGACTACCATGCACATGGATTAATTTACCTCCTTTTGCGATATAATATTTATTTTTATGGGGATTTTTTTAAGTTTAGCCCGACTTTGTAGGCATTAGTAGAATCAGTTATCGATACCTTCACGGACCGGCCAATGTTTTCTTTACATATTGTACTTATATGTATAATATACATATTCAATTAGATTGAAGTTAAAATAGGTTATTCCTAGGGTTGGTAGATTTTGTAATAAAAGTAGGTATAAATTATGTATAAGGTGCTTTGTTACAGTTGATTGATGCTCAATTTATTATAAGCAACTGTTACGCTTAAATCTTAAAATAAACATATATCTTCTGTATTCGTAAGGCCTTTAATTTAATAAATTATTTACATAAATCCATGTTAAAACCTTTTACAATTGGTAGGGTATTTCCGTAACACACTGTCAGTAGCAATGGGTTTCATTTTGACAGTTCAACAACATTCAATGCTTTATTTATGTTGTTGAGCAGACGCAATTTTCAAACAAATGAAGCAATGGATTAACAATATTCTTTCAAGATTGCTTCAGGTGCTGGTGTGGTCTGTATCTGGAACTCTTTACATTTTACTATTATACGTCTACCAAATCTGATTTATTAAATTTTATCGAGTTAAAATGCATTCCGCCAAAATAACTTAATAACTTATTTGGGGCCTTCATCATCATCATCAACAACCTTTTTCTCGTCCCACTGCTGGGCACAGGTCTCCTCTCATACAGAGAAGGATTGAGCGTAATCACCACGCTTGCTCAATGCGGGTTGGCGATTTCAGACTTATGAAGTCCAGGTTTCCTCAAGATGTTTTTCTTCACCTTCAGTCATTGATGTCCAAGATATACTTAGAAAGTACATATAACTTTAGAAAAGTTACATTGGTACTTGCCTGACCTGGAATCGACCCCGCACACTCTTACTTGAGAGGCTGGTGTTTTAACCACTAGGCCACCACGACTACCATTTGGGGCCTTAGTCTGATATTTTTATAAATGTGTCATTCCAACTCGAAAACTAAAATTTATAATAAGCACTTTTACGCCTGTAGCACAGGTTCTACCTAGTTCAGGCAAATTATACATCAGTGCTAATTAGAATTAAGAAAATTATTATAAAAATTATGTATAAAGCTGAGAAATAAACAATTTATTTATTTATTCCAGCTGGATTCCATTGTCATTCCGTTGTAATTATGGTAAAAGTTCGTATTCTGCTAAATTCATAACGATCGATCAATTATCGGTTAGTCGTCTCATAATGGAATGGTGAAAGAATGATATTTAAATTATTACAATACCTACCCGTTAGTAGAAATGATTTTCTAAAAACTCCTACTCAATTTGAATATTTATTAATATGGAATGGAATTTCAGCGACTGACCACTGGAAAGTCATAATGACGCCTTATTGTTAGTAGATTACGATACTTGTCAAAATCTGTCATTATGAGATCACTGATCGATCATTCTAACACTATTGTAATAGCAGACTAGGACCCCAGTTTTTTTTTTACCGATTTCGTTATATAAGTAGTTGTTATGTGTTATTGTTTTGTTTTTATTTTGACATCGTTATTAACATTAGAGTTGTTAAAATTTTATTTTGTAACCTTTAATTATTTAAAAAAATTAACCCCATTATTATTATTATTATTATTATTTAATTTAAATATTTATTAGTTTTGTTCGAATCCATCTCGAAAATTATCTATGCTTAATGCTTCTATGAAACTCTTTTATCTAAAACTAACGTGAAAGTTGAACAGAGTTATTTAAATAAGAAAAAAATGAATAAATAAGATGAATGAATAAGATTTGGTTTTAACTGGCGTCTCAATGCTCAGCAAGGTGATTCCGTAACACACTATCAGTAGCAATGGGTTTAATTTTGACAGTTCATCAATATTCATTGCGTTGTTTACGTTGTTGAGCAAACACATTTGTCGAACACATGGAGCATTGGATTAGCAATATGATTCTACTTAAAGTAATAGTGTGTTAAGCAATTAAGGTAGCTACTGCTTAAGACCGAAAGTTGATTATCCGATGTACGATTAAATCCCATTACAATAGGGATGTTTACTGAGTAAAAAAAAAAAAATTCTATTTAGTCCGTATATTTTGTTTTATCAAATCAATAAAAATTGACAAATATAAAAGGCATCAAAGATCAGGAGTGATAGCTGGTGACCTCACTGGTCGCTAAAAAGTGTAGCGTGCAGTGACGTCACACGAGTTTTCAACGCGCTGTGTCGTCTTCATTTTTTGTTTATATAAAAAAATACGTGTCTAGTATTTTTTGGAAATCTGACTGACGGACTAATTAGTTTTTTTTAGTCAAATACCCTATTGCTGATTCCCGATATCCCACTATAGTGTTATTATAGTGATATTGACTGACATATACTATACTAGCTTCCCGTCTGTCCGTTTGTCTGTGCCAAATTTCATCAAAATCGGTTGAGAGGTTTAGGCGGGAAAGCGTAACAGACAGACAGACAGACAGACAGAGTTACTTTCGCATTTAAAATATTAGTATGGATTAGATCATCTTGCGGTTGATTTGAGTACCCTATAAACTTTTTTATCTACTCTCATATCAAAAAATTAAAAATATAAAACCAAAAAGGAGTTTATATTGACGTACTTTACCAATAGTATATCGAAAGGAAATTAAAAAATTAACATTATTTCTCTAACAAAATAATGTTATAATAAAAAAAAAATTCATTACGGTACAAACCATAGACAGCCATTGATATAATATTAAACTAAGGTAGATAAGTCACTAGCGCATTGAACTTGAAGCGTACAAAATATCTTATCTGTTTAATATTATATCAATGTAGACAGTACTATTTCATTTTTTATCTGTGGCTGCGCACGCTTTGGCGCATGCGCTGTGATGCAGGGTGCAAAATTGTTACATTTTGCATATATTACAATTATGAAACTGAATAAATGGAATTGTGTTGCGCTGGCGTTAGACGCACTGAGATTAGATAAAGTAGTGTATGAAACTGTACATAATTAGTTATTACAGACTCGTGTGATACTATTAAAAAACTCGCTTCGCTCGTTTTTTAAACTCACACTCGTGCTTAATACCCCTCATTATGTATCAGTATCATAAACTACTATTATGGCATAATAGGTACTACAGCATTATGTCATAAAAATAACAATTAAAGACTAAATAAACTAATAACTAAATGACCAACATTATCAGATCGGTTTAGGTACGTATTTGCGTTATATTTATAACCCATAGTGAGTTAAGATTTATAACTACTTAACAATAAATTTTCCACATTATTATTTATTCAAGACAAGCTGTTGTTTTATCTTCGTCATCATGAAGGTTCCCATTTACATATCTGTTTTTATTTCTTACCAAAAATATTTCATCCTTTTGGGATACCGCGGTAATAATATTTTTCTATAGTACCTATGTATATGTCGGCCAAATTCGATAGAGAGGTAAACAAACCGTTGCTAAGCAACGAGTAGTTTACGCCTAAAAAACAGATGTTAACAACCTTTTCGGGGTTTTTGGCGGGAAGCTAAGATGAGTGCCAGGCTCATTTTTCATTGGACTTTTAAATTATTTATAGTGTCGTTTACTAAATAAAAACGCGTGATTTATGTAGTAAAAAGTGCATTCAGTGAATAATTCATAAAGGACAGTGAAATATTGTAGCATAGTGGCCACATCATGGCTTTGTACCAAATCTTCCTCCTAAGGTCCGTATTACAAAACGTTACTCAAAACTCAAGCATTACTTAAATCTCGTTGTAATGTTTAAACAGAGATCAATGCTTGAGTTTCCTTCTGTAATACGGACCTTAGTGTTCGGTTCGCGCGGCCGTCTTTTTCGACATGAATCAGAATAATTCATTACTATTTTTGAGAAAGAAAGAAGAACTTTTGAAGATTTTTGAAACTGGCACAAAGTCATAACTAGTGCAACACTACAAAAAAAAAATACAACCTTTTCTAGATAGAAGATTTTCATAATAGTTATTTGTTATACAAGAGTGCAAAGTTGCTTTTTAACCGCGTGTTCAATTTTGATGACCGAGCAAGCGAAGGATTCTAAAATTGAATCACGAGCGTAGCGAGTGATTCAAAATTAGAATCCTGAGCGTTAGCGAGGGAATCAAAAGGACACGAGGTGAAAAATCTTTGCACTCGAGTGCAACACGTAACTTTTCATTCCACCTCAGCGAGGAAATGACTAAATGCAATAAAAAATGTTTACAATCACAAGATAGGTACACTTTTATTTCAGTTTAGGTATTAATTACTACATTATGACAGGTAAGTATTACAGAATAATCTTTAAATTATAATAAAATAATACTAAAGTATAATTAAGAAAATTTTAAAGTAACGTTGCAACAGTTATTTAAATTGAGTGTAATATTTTTGTTTGGTACTGTAATATTGGTGTTAGTCACTTGTACTGTTTTTCGGTAAACTGTCTGTCATACTTAATAGTTGTACCGATTCATCGGATTCCCTTGGCGTGAATGTTGGAGAGAGAGGGAGATGGTTAGGTGTTTCATAACGGCTTATTTTTGATGTAGAAGGGCCAGTCCAAGTTTCCGATTGAGGCTCTTTCAGTGTAATGGCTCCTACGATGCCTTCACATATTTTAGACTTATTTTGGATGGAATCCTCTATGTATCCCTCTACAACTGCATTGGTCTTCCAGCCTCCGTGGCGCTTAAGGGACAGGAGATCAGCTCCGGAATCAGCCAAAAGTGTGGCTGAAGTTCGTCGGAAACAATGACCCGTGTACAACAGGGGTTCTGGAAGTTCAAGAAATGTTGCTATTTCTCGTGGGATACTGCCAATTTTATTAGTACCCATAGGCTGTCTAACACACTTTCCATTGCGATACTGTAGAAAAAAACGATTGATTGGAGTGTTAGGCGGCCGTAAGGCTTGATATTTCTCAACAATCGTTACGTATTCCTTGCGAATGACAAAGTTGCGGTCTCTTTTTGTCTTTGTATTAGGTTAATTAATAGTAAGTCATCTGAATGTTTCTCAATGTTTTTGACATTAAGTTGTGTTAGTTCATTAGTTCGACATGCTCCGTTTATTCTAATAATAAGAACAACCTGCAATGTAAAGAGTATTGTAGTAGATAAATGAATAAAATTTATATGAACGCATAATTATGCCTATCAACATTTACTAAGTATACTATTTAATTGAGATTAATATATGTACTTAAGTAGATACTGAATGTGCAATTGACTTACTTTTGCCGCCAAATATACGGAATCGGGTGCTTCGTTAAGAAACTTTTCAATATCAGATACTGTGAAAACCTTCGATTTTTTTGGATGATGACCAGATGAGGCTCTTTTTAAAAATGCTACTAATTTAGGATAGGTATCGATATGTATGTCTTTTTTCATCTTTATTGTTGCTTTTAGCATCGAATACGTACTCCATAGAGTGCTTGCTTTCTTGTTCTCGGATAATTCTATAAAATATGCCAGCAAAACGTTTTCTGAGAAAGTTTTGGCTCCTTTTGCTAGTCGCCACGTGTTGAACATATCGTACTGTTTTAAATACATCTCGCGTGATTGTTGAGGTAGAAAACTCATTTGCGCAGTTTCAGTCAATTCTGTTGGCGTCAAACAAACTTCCTCGTCGCTAGAATCACTCATTTTAGTTTTTCACTTGTTTTCAAGTTTCTTTTTTTTAATATAAGGTTTAACAATGACGTGAAAAAATGCCGCGTAAAGAACCGCGTACAAAGAAAATTGAAAAAAGAACACCAAGAAGGTTCATAGAATTATAGTTTATTTCAATTTCATTAATTACATGGCTAATATTTACATAATTTAAAAAGTTAAAAAAAATAAAATAAAAATATAATTATGTACAAGTATATAAAGGAGGAATTGAAAAAACTAGAGGGCATCAAAAAATTCATCCGCATCGCTGTCAACAGGAAACGTGCCCAAAAGGCTGGCAGCATTGCCACGTTGTATGGCGATGCTGATTCTTTGGCCAAAAAATAGCCCAGCCCTCTGCTCACGTGAAGAGTCGATTAAACGATTGGCGATCTCCCGAAATAATTGGTGTGCACTCGGACCCCATGGCCCTAGTGTTTCAACCCCAAACGGCTCGAACATATAGGTTCCAATGAGATTGGAGTATTTCCGCCGTTTGAGGTTTTCCGCACCTGCAGCAGCCGCTGCGGCACAACTCACCGTATTTGGAAGATGGGATGGCGCAAGGGTATCGACACACGTTGAAGGAAAGAAGGTTCCGAGTCTGAGTTTTTAACAAATTAAAAAAAAGTTGTATGATATATTCGGCACCATAGAGGTAACAGTAAATAGGTTTAATGTTTTTTTTAATTTACAAACTTAGTGCACACGATGTTCTAAATTCAATTTACTTTATCCTCTAGATAATAAAAACGGCTTTTCCAGTCAGATATTGAAGATTAAAAATACTCTTTCCGAGATGGTGGGATGAAAAAGTAATTATTCTACTTCCTACTAATGTAAACAGTTTCATTTGTTTAGATATTTATGATTTGCATAGAACGATGAAATACGACACACATGTAGGTACGCAAATTTCCTAATAGGTTAAATTTTTTTATACATATACTATACTAGCTTTCCGCTCGCGGCCCGCGTGGAATTCGGTTATATCGCGCTTTTTAGATTTCCCTCAGGAATATCAAATTTTTCCGGGATAAAAGGTAGCCTATGTTCTTTCTCAGGGTCTAAAGATTGTCTGTGCCAAATTTTATCAAAATCGGTTGAGAGGTTTAAGCGGGAAAGCGTAACAGACAGACAGACAGACAGACCGACAGACAGACAGACAGAGTTACTTTCGCATTTATAATATTAGTATGGATTATACAGAGTCCATTCTTGAAAGTATTACAATGCATGTGTTATGCAGTTGATTTGAAACTAATTAAAATACGCAAAATCGTATTGACAAATTCCTCAACTTTATTCATTGGTTGAATTCCACAAATTCTTTTATTGTAGGGCTACCACGTAAAATTAATGTCGACTTTTTAATGGTTTTTCGAAATACCAAGTTATTATGCATGTTATTTTAGTGATTCTATTGTTATATGCTGCAATAGGAATTGTTAATAAATAGTTAGCATGTAAAAGTCGATAATCATGTAAATAACAGGAGATTTGTAAAACGTGTGTTGTGATAACCCTAAATTGGTTTGTTTATCTCTATTCTTTATGGAGCTTGGCAAGAATATAGAAGTGAGTAGTGGTACCCTATTGGTACTGGCCGCGACTTACAAGATGTAGGTCGTAGATTCGAACCCCGTCAGGCGTTTACTTCGTGTAAATTATTTCATCACCGTACTGCTCTCAAAAACGCTGAAGGAAAACATCGTGAAAAAACCGACATGTTTTAGAAGCAAAAAACTTCGAAGACATGTGACATCTACTGCCACTGGGCCTGCGTGGTAGATTATGGCCCACTCCCTCTCACCGAGAGGAGGCCTGTATCCCAGGAGTGGGAATATTATAGGCTGATTATGTTATGTATGACGGAGGAAACCGTCAGGAAGGCGGGGCCGAAGTTCCGGATAGTTGAGGTGTCTTCTCATCCGCATGAGCATCCATCGTGGGCAGTATTTTGAGAAAAGAAAACGTTGGACAATAACTATAGTGTAATGTTCGATTCTTATTATTTTACCTGTACAGATACTTAGATCACTTTAGTATTAAGGGATTACAATGATAATCTCAGATTAAAACAAATAGGAGCCACTGAGTTTGAGTATGACCAACCGACTGGATCGAAGACAGGATCGAAGCTTGAGCAAAGAATGCCCAGCGCCAACGGTCGATCCCTATGTCAAACGCAACTCCAGCCGGTATTACCATTCCCTCCATGGTGTTACCCGCTCTTAATAAAAATCATAATTTAGCCGAATACCGACCGATTAATCGACTTCAAAAAATAATAGAGTAATTTACGGTCAATTGATACTGATACGATAAAACGGATCACAATATTCAAAATAACCGGTCACGCGCCGTCATGTATGTATGTTATAGTACCTCTTATATTCCGACTAAACTCATATTCCGCCATATGTATCACGTGCCGTATAGGGTGTAAGCCTATTGTCACCAAAGGAGCACAATTCCTGACTCAACAATGTATTTAACTAACTTGGTACCTAGCAATTCGTTGTTCACAAATATAGACTGTAATACTACATATACTAAATGTTATTTTTGCATTTCAGCTTCCTATATCACACCGTGTGATTTCAAGAGTGACAAATTCACCGACTGCGTCAAAGAACAAATTCAGATAGCACTCCCGAAATTCACGAAGGGCATCCCTGAAATGGACGTCCCATCGATAGATCCTGTTCAACTGAAAAACATCGAGATAGGAGGCAACGGGCTCAATCTCACTTTCACCGATGCTGCTATGCATGGGATTAGCGAGTGCAAATTGACGGAATTGAAGTAAATTGAACGAACATAATATTTACCCTTTATTCATAAACGTGGCTTAAAGTTGAGTAGTTATTAGCGATTGTTTATCCATACATTATTGACGTTTGAACTTAACTTTAATCATCGTTTATAAATAAACCCTTTAATTGACTCGCTGTTTATTAATTATTGTTATTGTTGTGATCCTTAATTTTCCGTTACAATGTTTAATAAGGAAACTAAAGAGTTCCATTGTTGTTCATGTTCCAGTATTTACAGCGTTCTTTGTTCGCTTTTCTTCTGACGTATTTATCCTGCATGACAGCATGACTGTTTTTATTTCTGTTCACGTAGGTAATAGTAGGTACTTACTCCTTGAGTCCACAAACAAGACCTTGTACGCTGAACAGCCACGTCCGGAAGTATTTTCTATCCCGCTTCATTTTAATCGATAATCAATCATCATTAACGACTACAGGGTGTTTGGTAGACACGTTAGGTTATATTATTTTTATTACCTATAATTTTTTAACACAGAGTTTTTCGTTTTTAACACAACTTTGGAAGCTTTGTCAGATTCTAGACCATTTATATCTGAATCTATACTAATATATAAAGCTGAAGAGTTTTTTTGTTTGTATGTTTGTTTGTTTGAACGCGCTAATCTCAAGTCCGATTTGAAAAATTATTTTTGCCTTGGTTAGCCCATTAATCCAGGAAGGCTTTAGGCTATATAACATCACCCTGCGACCAATAGGAGCGGACCATAACTAATTCCACACGAACGAAGTCGCTGGCGGCCGCTAGTATCAAATATATGTGAGAGAGTGCAATCATTTTAGTGTCATTGGAGATAACACTATTAAAATATTTTAAGGCCTGAATTCCTCTTACGCTGACGTCCGTCGGTCGCGTACTGTCGGTCACGTTCGGTATATGCTACCGGGCGCTCGCGCAAGGCACGGCACCATGCTCAACAAACAACTGACAAACGTGGCGCTGGCCAGCGAAACTGAAGCGCGTGAAACGCGGCGCGTAGCAACGTACGCGCCGCTGATGATAGCGTCGCAATATGGTGCTACATCGAACATAATGTACATATCGACGCTTGAAAGGCAATCATATCTAAGCGACAAAAATTCGTAAATTGAGTTATATAAGTACACCAAACGACGCAGAAAAGTGTGGCGGTTCGAATGGTGTATATAACTCAATTGACGATTTTTTGTCGCTTAGATATGATTGCCTTTCAAGCGTCGATATGCATCTCCAGCGTACGCGACCAACATCAGCGGAGGAGTATGCATTCCTGTCTAACAGGAAAATTGTGATGATATTTTGGGTGATTCAAAAGAAACTTACCCGTGACACTTTTGGCGAGAAAACTAAGATAATATAACACATCTTATCTCTAACAAAATTATGGCGTTCCTTCTACCAAACACCCTGTATATAGTTAGAAACGTCAAGACCACGCTACACATTGTATGCAAATTTTCGACCTCTTGGATACCTGTAGACTAAACTGCAATGATTGTCTTAGCGCATGAGTGACGCAGAATCAATACAATAGGTACAACGCAAGAATTCCATGGCAGAAATCATACACGTGTACCTACATATAACGTAATAGTTTAGGTATAAACGGGTTCCGAGATATTTTATACCGGCAATTTGTCGATGATTACGTTTTTCTACTAATTATGGGTAATTTGTTGTTAATTTATTGTACCTACAATAAAACTATCTATGGACTTTGACTTTTACGCTAGTATTACAAGACTTTTTATTAGGATCGTGTCATATTACCATATTCCTGAAATTCATTACAATTCTGAGATAATTTCTTAAAAGACTATACTGGCTAGAGATTTTCTACGGAAAGATTGGCAAATTTTTAGACCATTATTATTTCCCAAATACATGTAGAAATTGTTGCAGTGTGGTTACCGAGCGCGCCAGGCAGCTTACGATAGATCATAGTACCTACTACGCGCCCGCGCGGTGACGCCAGAGGTCAACGCACCGCTCGCCCGCCCGAGCGGAGCGTGGACAATATTTTTGCTAGGACAGCCAAGGCCTAATTAGTATAGCAAGCTCATAACTTTGTGGTTTTTCATGATATCTTTTGAAATTTTGTACATAAATTCTTTATTTAAAAATACTGGACACGTGATTCGGGTTTCCAAAAATAATCTATACTAATATATAAAGCTGAAGAGTTTGTTAGTTTGTGCGCGCTAATCTCGAGAACTACTGGTCTGATTTGATAAATTATTTTTGTGTTGGATAGCCCATTAATCCAGGAAGGCTTTAGGCTTTATATAACATCGCGCTGCGACCAATAGGAGCGGAGCATAACTAAACCACGCGAACGAAGTCGCTGGCGGCCGCTAGTATTGTATAAACACCATGAAATATTTTATTTATATTTTTTATACTCATCTTGTCTGCAGAATTTATACTGTCTCAATATAAAATATCCCTGGGTATCGTTATTTAGGCTCTCATATTTATTTAAAAATATTTTGCAATAACTAATCTTCAAAAACAATGGGTGATCCTGATCATTGTCTAGAGAATCAATGTCAAAATCAGGTTTTTGACACCACATTTTATTTTTCAGGGTCGAGTTCAGTAAAACCGAGGGCATATTCTCATTGTCATTCAAAGGCAACTTGAGTTTAACCGCTCAATACGTAGCCGATGGCAGAATCCTAATTCTACCGATCCAAGGAAATGGTGACGCATTCATTTATGCACGTAAGTACAACAACGTAATATAAAATCTTTTGAATAATGCATTGCTATTACTTTCTTTAATTTATTAATTAATATCTTTGCTCTTCATGTGATAATATTCATATTTAATGTAATTTATGTAAGGCTATCCACATAAGTACTCTACTTACCTAGGTAAAGATAAGGACTATTTTTGAAACATTATTTGCTAAAAGGAGATCCGCAGAAGAACCAAAGTCACCGACATAGCTCTGCGAGTCGCTAAACTTAAGTGGCAGTGGGCAGGGTACATTGGTCGTAGAACCGATGACCGATGAGGCAGTAAGGTTCTGGAGTGGCGGCCACGTATTGGAAGACGCAGCGTAGGGAGGCCCCCAACAAGGTGGACCTATGACCTGGTGAAGGTCGCGTGAAGCCGATGGATGCGGGCAGCACAAGACCGAAAAGCCTTGGAGGAGGCCTTTGTCCAGCAGTGGACATCTATAGGCTGAAGAAGAAGAAGAATTTGCTAAAACATGTGTATACATACAAGAATATGCATGCAGGATAACATACAAAAATTTAAGATCAGACATTTTTGCCACCTAATCACCATCGTCGTCTCAGCGTTAATCCCATTCGCAAACAAGCATTTTTAGCTTTGGAGTCTGGGGTCCGCTTTACCAGTCTAACTGCTGATTTTCGCTAAACTTTCTTTTCCGTGAAGCGAAGCATTACAGTTAGACCAATTGTTGGATTTTTGAGGGCTCCAACAATCCGTAACCACTGCCATTAGATGTTCGTATGGCAACCGGGACCAACGGCATAACGCGCTTTCCGAGGCATGACCAGACCAATGCGAATATTCATATTCATGCATACAAATATATGCACTGCGCGGGGATCGAACCCACGCCTCCTTGCGCAGCGGCCGCGTTCGCTACCGCTACGCCACGGAGGCAGTCTCTGTGTTTGCCACCAATTGTAAATTTCAGTGCAAAAAAATACTAATACAATGGAATTAGTAAACAAGAATAAATCAGCACAAAAAAAATAACAATGCATCAAAATCTCTGTCAATATGCTTGTAATGCTTCTGTCAGAAATTCATTAATATTATAGTAAGCTTGTGAAATAAGTATGACTAGTCGACATTTTAAAACATTATTTAGCTACCTCCAACTTTTAGGTCCCATAGATATTATAAAAAATGTGAGCCCTGCAAAAATCACTTTTACGCATTAGTGCTGTCCTGCTCCCATGCAGGCAACTCTGACTTTGATCACGTCTGTTTGAGTCGAAGTTTAGGCGGCGTAAACCTTAACATAGACTACGACAGTTTTCAATACTGCTGTATCATCAATTTGATGAATCTTTTAAGACAGGCCCAACCTCATCCTGATAGCGAATAATATTCACAATGTCTGTAATTTGTTATAAGTAATTATAGACACATCTATAGCATTGGGTAGTCCCACAATGGTACATGTATATACCTCATCAACATCATCATCTCAGCGTTAATTCCAGTCGCATCCGAAGCTTTTTCAGCTTTGGAGCCTGGAGTCCGCTTTACCAGTCTAACTGCTGATTTTGGCTCAGCACGACTCGACCAATGCAAATGTTCATATCCATACATACAAATATTTGCACTGCGCGGGGATCGAACCCGCGCCTCCTTGCGTAGCTTCGCTACCGTTACGCCACGAAGGCTGTCAAAATGGGTGGTAGATGTATATACCTAAGTAAATAAATGAATGGTCCCTATTCTTGAAACTGATTTATCAGTTCCTACAATCAAATTAAGTTTAAAGAAACAATATTTCTCAAAAAGAACATAATACATGAGATTTAACATTTAACGTACAAGTTATCTCGTCTAGTGACGAAGCATGCAGAATTAACTTCATTCCATTACGATTTCGTCTTACACGCTAACCTTCAAATTAATATAGGATGTTAAAACAAGTAACCTATATAAAAAATAAACAACCTACTAAAAGATATTACTACCGCAATCCACAGAGGGTGTCGAAGTGCACATCGACAGCAAGCTGGTCCACGATAAGGACGGAAATGGAGATCACTTAAAGTTAATTACGCCGAAGTTCAAGTACACAATCGAACGTACCACATTCGATCTGAAGAACCTGTTCAACGGGAACAAGCAACTTGGTAAGTACCTGAGTATTACGTTGTAAAATTAAATAAATATGTGAGTACCTGGACCGGTGAGGAGAACAAATTAGTCTTTCTTTGTCGTGTGATAATCCAATCTGAAAACTCCTTTTTGACCTTTTCGCTGAAGGGAGCCGGTACAAAGCACAATTCTTCAAAAACACCCAAATTTCAAATTTTAGACCTTATATACTGGCGACAGGTAAAGGCTTCTAACTTATACCAGGCACCCTAATAATTGCCTAAAACACTATCAGCACAAACTAAATCATTTGAAGAAGGATATGGTTTAGTATTATATACATATATTATATTTTAAGGCGTAGTGTTTAAAAAAAAATATCTGCTCAACAAGTGTTGGAGGTTTTATTATCTGTGATTATTAATCCTGGCCGTCTTCTATACGTCAATTTAATTTAAATCTGAGATAGAAGACGTGTTTTTTTTCTTTTTTTTTTTTTTTAAATGAGCAAGATGTGAGCTTCTCATACGTCATGAAATATACTCTGTTTATTAAATTAAATGATATTTAATTTATTATTTTATAATAGGTTATGGGCCCAGTACGCTTCCACTGCGTGAAATATATTATATTTATTAAATTAAATGATAGTTAATTTATTATAATATAATAGCAACGCAATGAATGTGAAAATGAAAGTCATTGAAATGAAATGAAATGAAATCGTTTATTAAGCAAGTAGGATCACTGATCACTTTTACACGTCATGTTTATTTTTTATTTTATTTTTTTAACTAGATGAAGCCGGCATTTCCTAACTGACTACCTCTGAGAAGAAATGGCCGAAACAAACTCAGGGATCATCGTCTTTTTTCAAGTCCAGACATTAAAAATGAAAATGTTTACAATAATTTACCTTATAATTACGCATATTGCTTAATAAAAATTAACAATGCTTAACAGAGCGAGCAGCTCAATCCCAAGCTTTTTTGTCTTCTAAATAATCTGTGATTTTATAATACCCCTTTTTGCAAAGTTTGGCCTTTATATGGTTCTTAAATCGTTTAATGGGTAAGTTTCGAACGTCCATGGGAAGCTTGTTGTAAAAGTGTATACATTGACCCATGAACGAGTTGCCTACTCTGTGGAGACGAGTGTGATGTAAAGCAAGATTGTGTTTGTTCCTGGTATTTACATTATGAATATCGCTTATCTTCTTAAAATTCGAGATATTTTTATGAACATACATAAGATTTTCAAATATATATTGTGAAGCTACAGTCAGAATGTTCACCTCTTTGAACTTTTCTCTAAGAGATTCTCTAGGACCAAGGTTATAAATGGCTCGAACAGCCCTCTTCTGTAAAACAAAGATGGTATTGATGTCCGCACAAGTTCCCCAGAGAAGAATCCCATAAGTCATAAGACTATGAAAATAACTAAAATAAACAATTCTGGCTGTATCCACATCAGTTATCTGTCTAATTTTCTTAACAGCAAAGGCGGCAGAACTGAGTCTACCCGACAGCTTCTCAATGTGAGGACCCCATTGTAACTTGGCGTCAATAGTTAATCCAAGAAAAACTGTCGACTCGACAGGGATCAACTCTACTCCATTCAGTTGAACATTGGTACTTAGCTGCCTGACATTTGGCGTAGAAAATTTAATGACTTTAGTTTTTTTTTCATTTAAAAGGAGGTTATTTACATTAAACCAATGGACAACTTTAGAGAGTGCATTGTTAACTTCGTCAAAGTTTGTTAGCTGACGCTTGACTTTAAAAATAAGAGAAGTGTCATCCGCGAACAATACTATGTTGTGATTATCCCTCACGTGATGAGGTAAGTCATTAATATAAATTAAAAACAAGAATGGACCTAGAATTGAGCCCTGCGGAACGCCCATGGTGACCACAGATCCTGCAGATCTCTTGCCATTAACATCAATCCTCTGAATTCGATTATTCAGATAAGAAGTCAGAAGGTCGAGAGCTCTGTCCCTCAAACCATAATGGTACAATTTCCTGATAAGAGTATCATGATGTACGCAATCAAAGGCCTTGGACAAATCACAAAAAATACCAAGAGCATCTTGCGATTCCTCCCAGGCCCCAAATATGTTCTTTAGCAATGCCACGCCCGCATCCGTAGTTGAACGACCCTTTGTAAAACCAAATTGTTTCAAGTGCAATAAATTGTGTAAGTTAAAGTGCCTCAACAACTGTTTCAAAATTAATTTTTCAAAAATTTTGCTCAAAGTTGGTAATATCGATATTGGCCGAAAATTCGTGGGATCAGTTGTACTACCAGATTTGAACAGTGGAATTACTTTGCTTAGTTTCATCAAATCAGGAAATACACCAGATGTGACACAAGAATTAAAAACAATTGCTAAGAAAGGTGCGATAACATCTATTATTGAAGCTACAGTGTATACTGACAAACCCCAATGATCGGCAGTTTTTTTTACATCAAGATCCTTAAAAGATTCTATAATGTCTTTAGCAGTCACAAATGTAAATTCAAAGTGATTGTCACATTCTGGAACACATTCTTTTAGTATGGCATATGCAGAAGTGGAGGAAGAAGACAAAGTTTTTGTTGTCATTATTGGAATATTAGTAAAAAAATTCTCAAACTCAGTTGCTACCTCCAAGTCCGCCTTTATATCTTCATCCTCCTTCCATCCTTTATATCAACATTCCTGTTACGAGTATATAGTGTTACACGGTTCGATACATCCGCTGTTTTTATATCGAGCCTTAAAATAACAAGGGAATATTCTGACAAAAAAAAAAACAAATAAATAACGATTTTGTCCCTAAGTATCAGTTTTTACGTAATAAGGTAACAAGGCAGAAACGCAACAAGCTATAATAGGAATAATTTAGTATGATTATGGACCCTCCGCATCATAAATTATGGCTACTATCAATGCAAACGCCACGACTATATAGGAAGGGACCTTTTGTTAAGGAAAAATAACCACAAAAATTACAGGTTATTTTACCCTATCACTTCTCTGTATCACGAAGTATGTAAGAAAAATGGACGACCTCGGCGAAACTGGTTCAAAATATGTAGGCATTTTTTAAACTATGTATCTATAATTAGCAGCTTTGCTATACAGTCAGATTTCAACGGAACTTTCACAAAATTAACGAATAGTAACTTACGACCCATAAGGATAATAAAGGTTAGGTAAACACATGACCAAATAAAATATGAAATAACTTATAATAAAATATTCATAATAATCATTATAATAACAATACTGATGAATTTTGAAATAATCTTTTTTTTTTTCGCGAATTAATTCCAACTTCCCCAAAATTTGGCAATTTTTTAAAAAGTGTCAACGCCATTTGTATCGGTATTATTATGAGCGAATAGCGATACGACCGCGTGCCTCGAGCCCTGCCCCCCTTCGCCCGCGCATGTATTGCCTACCGCACCTGTATTAATTTACCTCCTTTTGCGAAATATTTTTTCTTTTTTGGGGGATTTTTTTCTAAGTTCAGCCCGGCTTTGTAGGCATTAGTCGAATCAGTTATCGATACCTAACAATACCTTCACAGATCGGACAGGGTTTTCTTTACATTTGTATACTACCTCCTTGGTAACTTATATACCTCCATAAGACATAATTAAAAAAAAAAAGATAAAAAACTGGCATCGTTAGGCGTCATTTCGAAACTATCTTCTGGGGGACATTATTGGATGTGGCCATGTGGGTGGTCTATATCCCTGTCCGGTCTTCTTCTCCACTCTCACCTAGACTGAAGTTACTAAATCTGCACATAATAAACTTTCTTGTTTTTCATCCCCGAAGAATTGGGCAGAGGTGTATATGAGACCCTTATTTATCCAGTTATATTTACGTCTCGTCTAATGGGAAGCGAGCGTTTTGTCCTTAACCGGGTAAAAGTCCAGACTGCAGGCAGCTACTGGAAAAATCTACATAAAAACTGCTAGTTAGATACGGGACTTGCTCGTATGATCCCTGATACAAGGTGGTACAGGTACAAATATATAACGTATCTACTGATTTAATTAACTGCAAAAACACCGTCCAAGTACGAGTCTGACACCCACACGAAGGATTCATCACATTATCTACACAACAAGCTAAATAAAACCTTTTCAAAATTACATCTACAACAGATGTAATTTTGAATATAGGAGCACCCGTTTTTATCTTTTTGTTCCGGTTGGGAAATCGTCAAGTGACCTCTCCCGCTCTGGGCGTGGAAGGACGTGTCAGACTTTTACTAACTAAAACCCACTTATGTTTTGTCACTTGCCTGTGTGCCAGGGCCACGGTTTCTTTTTTAACAACCCACAACATACCATTCAGCTGCACATTCTGTACATCAAACTTTACACCCTTTATTATTCCTCAGCGGAAACAACCCTTCAGTTTGCCAACGAGAACTGGCAGCAATTGATGGACGAGCTGTCCCCGCCGGCCATCAAGCAGATTGTACGTACCTGCGTGAAAGCCATAAACAAGTTCTTCTCCAAAGTTACCATCAACCAAATTATTAAAGGATATTCTGATGAATAGGCTAAGCTGTATGTATCTAATTTAAGAGAAGCTAAACTCGTCATTTATTATGTTTATGGCTGCTTATTTTTGACGACATCTAAGGCCAATTAACGTATTTAATTAAAAAGGTTCAAAGCCTCTTTTCCCCTGTTTGACTGGTAGAGAATTCCTAAGGCATTATGTTCGTATTTGTACCTTTGTGCGAAAAGTTGAAATAAATAAACAAAGCTTAC
The DNA here is from genome assembly GCA_017933935.1 of Sesamia nonagrioides. Lineage (NCBI taxonomy): Eukaryota > Metazoa > Arthropoda > Insecta > Lepidoptera > Noctuidae > Sesamia > Sesamia nonagrioides. Next base: position 162,274 of record JADWQK010002419.1, read on the forward strand.
ACGCAATCTCAACAGCTACATTCAATAACAAAAAATAGGGAAACTAGAGGTAAGATATCTTGAGATTGGGTTGCGAAAGTACTTAAAGTCACGGGAATTGCCCTCAAGATGTTTTCGAACGATCTCTGACAAAAGGACATGATGAATGACGAGTTTCTATTTCCATTACTTTCTTCTCGAATTTTGTTAACAATTGTGCATCAAATGTTGTGTAATGTGATTACTTCGGGTAAATAAGATACACGAACCGATTCTTTGTTACCTAAGTAAAATTATTAATTGTTGCATAGGAAAACTCTAAGATAAGATTCGCAGTTTTTAATGTATAAAAAGGTGATTATTATGGCTATTTGCAAATAGGTTCAACATAAATAAATAAATATTTATTTGACCAAACGTTGTGATTGTGTGTTATTTGTATTACACCTGAAACGCCTGGCTTGTTTGCATTTGCTACGTTAAATAAGCATTTCCTTTTCCTTAACTTTTTTCAACTATTGCAGAAATTGAAAACATAATTTCTCGTATAAGCAATTAGATGTTAACGTTTAAATAATAAAAATGTTCAAAATAAAATATTAGATCAAATTTAATTTTCATCATTTTTCACTTAAAAATATTGTGTAGATAAATAATATCAGTCCATTAATGATGTTCAATGTCATCTTCAGTCTCATAATCTCATGCTCGTCCTTCTTGTAATTCGTTGCTGCTGGTCGTGCTGCCACTGCTTCTTCGATCCTCGCTGTCGGTTGGCGCTTCCAAACTGAAGGAATTACTGTCACTTTGGTTGCCAAACCGTTGTACTGGATTAGGCCAAGAACAAGGTACGGGTCTTCCTTTCTTATACCACACAGTAACAGCTAATACTAGAGCTAGAACTGCTACACCTACTGATGTCCCAATTAAGCCGGCCCGCAGACGAGGCATCCGCGCTGCACCTAAAAGATAAAGATTAATTTATTGCAATAAACAGCTGTGAAGACCTTGGAAATTAAAACCTCTGCATGTCTATGACCTGACCAGATTCCATGAATATTAATCCAGCATTTAGTTCATTTTATCATAGAAAAGATTTTATTAAATGCACTTCGTCAGAGTCTTGAATAAATCATCATTAATCTTGGTTTTACGTGAACAATCTACTAATACGTGGAAATTTTAAGGATTAATTTATTATTATAGATATATCGTAATCTTTGCAGTTCGTTATAATCAATCATTATGATTTGATAAGAGTGCAACATTTATGCATTGACTAGTTATTTTCCTCAAAAAGGAGGTAACCTACACCAATGAAGGAGGACAAGAGTCAGGAGTAAACTCTTTATAGTTAAGATTAGATGAATACCATAATACATATTATCAATTACTACTAATACTTACTGGCGTAAAGGCTTACAGTGGCCCTTGACTCAACCGCGTAATCGTGTAGTAAAGCTGCACAAGTCCATTCACCAAAATCTTCCTCATATACAGGATTAATGGTCAGCGAGCAGTCGCCGTAGTCCAAACTCCTCTCTGGGGTGAAGTAAAAACGATCTAGAATAGCGCTGTAAAAAGTTAAAGCAAAGAAATTTGTAAGTTTTAACATGTTACATTTTTTCAGATAGTATTTAATTATTATAAAAGTTTCCCTTTAAATCCATATTTGGTTCATAACTTCATTAATTCTAATCTAAAAATTGCTTTAGTGTTTATACCATTTGTGATGGAGATTGTACAGACAGAATACGAATAATTTCTCTAAATTTATTTAATATGCCGAAATCTATTTGTCCCAACTTGGTTACTACCAGTGGATTTCAATTGGATACTTAAGTAACCACTAATTGGGTATCCAATAAAAGTCCAACAATTGGTCTAACTACAATGCTTCGAAATCGCTTTCGGGTCGTGGAGATCAGACGGCAGTCGCTTCATGGAAAATATCAGAGTTTAGCCAAAAATCAGCAGTTAGACGGTCAGCAGGTAAAGCGGTCCCCAGACTCCAAAGCTGAAAAGGCTTCGAATGCGACTGAGATTAACGCTGAGATGATGATGACTTAGTTATCCAATAGTAGATACTTACTTCTGTGCATCCACCGTAGAATCCAGACTCATACCAATATTTTTAGGAGATAGAAATCTGCAATAATCGAGCGGCCTTGGTCCATTCGAGGTATGACAGTATAAGGTGACACTGCCACCATCCACAGCACCAACTTCTTGCTCATTGGCAGCTAACGGTCCAGTCACTCGAACATCGATTTGATCCATTTTCTCTACTCCTAGTTGGTATTTGTAACCCATGTGACATGTCCATATGCCTGTATCGTTTATGGAAACCTTGGTGAACGTGATCCCACAGTCACCAGACTGAAGATTTTGGCCAGTGTACCTGTGCATGTGAAAATGACAGCGAGGTAATGGAGTGTATCAACTTGTTAAACAGTTAAACAGAATCCCAGAAAGTAAAGTTTACCAAAAGTCTTGTCCATCTTCAATTTGTCGCTCCACAGGTGAAAACTGAGAGCCATTCGGGTGTCGGAACCAACAATATCCAAGGGAAGCGTCAGCTCGACATGTTATAGTTAGGTCAGATTCCTTCTGAACGAATATCTTCCTTATTTCGCTCTCTGACCTTTGGATGTCTCGCCTTATCCTTGTACCTAGAAAGAGACATTTGCTTAAAATTATAACAACTAGCTCTTGTCCGCAACTTTGGTCGGGTCAATATCAGTTTCGCAGTTGACACTATAAATACTACATACTACATGTATGTCCTGCCTTGAAGTTCAAGCTTATTCTAAACTAAATTTTGTCAAAATCGATTCAGTGGTAGTCAACATTGTTACAAAATTTTAATGACATATAGTAAATTCGAAAAAAGGTTCAAAGCTAGAAACATAAAACTTAACTTTATGCTAAAACTAGAAGCTTTGAAAATGACAACACTTTTATATAACCTCCCAAACCTTTTTAACCAATTTAAAAAAAAAGAATAGTTTTCTTAATTCGATCGTATATGTATGTTTTTTTTTATGTTGTATGACCGATTTCGATAATTCTCTTTTTATTAGAAATTATTTTTTTTTTTAAATTAAATATTTTAAAGCACTACAGTTTAATAAAGGTCTGGAGTGGATCTGATGATGAAGCCAAAAGGCAGTCAAGGGAACTCCTCGACAATTTACAACATTGAAGTTTAGTTTTTCGCAACGCAAAAAAAAAAATTAAAAGAAAAACTATTTTACAAAAGAATAACTACCGAATCCCAAAATAACAACAAAGCAAGAAACGAATATACATAAACCAAAGACTTCCGGAATCAGTAATTTTTCACTTTATAGTTTTTTTTTTTTGTGTTTCAGAAGAAGCCGGTGTTTTTTTATTTATTTTTTTTTAATGAAATTATTTAGAATTAAAAAGTAGCATTTGTCCTTTCTCAGGTTCTAGACTCTCTGTGAGCTAAATTTCATTTACATCGGTTGAGTGGTTTTGGTGTGAAAGCGAGACAGAACAGACAGAGTTATTTTTTCATTTATTACATTATATTGTATAGATAGGTAGGAGACGTGATGACTACCGACACCAATAGTGATAAAAGAAAAAGTATAGGTACCTAATACTGTTGATTAGGACTAGGAGTCAACGGCCTCTCTATCACCATTAGATTATTTATCGATATCCATTACGTCAGCGAGGTTCCAGCAGTTCATTAAATTTTTCAGTTTACACTGAGAAAGATGACACTTACGAGATTACTATTCATTACTTTTATGGTACAGCTAGTTAGGTTGATAGTGATTGTAAATATCTACTTAGAACAAATAAAGAAAAAATACGTAAGGAAATCGTTGAAAAGCGACGAGGAAAATTGACGCAGAAAGTTTTGTTCCATTGACAACGCGCTTACAAGTCTGCAGTTGCCATGAGAGCAATCCAAAATGCTGGCTTTAAGATCCTCGATCTTCCGCCATATTCACCGGACTTGGCCCCTAGTGATTTCAATTTTCTACCTATTTCCACGTTTGAAGGAACACGCGAAAGATGTCGAAGAAGTGAAGGACGCCGTAAGCGATTTTTAAGTACCTAGGTACTCAGGACGAAGATTTTTGTAAAAGGGAATTTTGGTTTTCGAAAAAAGATTTGAGTCCACTCTTAAGTCAATACATTTAGTATTGACTTAAGGGTGGACTCTAGTGCCGAGGAATTTGAGAAATATGTATTTGAAGAAACTATTGCCGTCGCGCAGCTTCCAACCTCTTCCGGTAAAGTGCGAAATAGACAGTTGCAACTCAGGCTGATTTTACCTACAAAAACGTTGACCAAAAGATGTTTCGTATTCCCCTGTTTCCTTTTTCAAAACACGATAGATCTCAATTATTTTTAAATCAAAATTTAGAGGATGAGTATACCTATGCTTCTATTATTTTCTTTTTTGTCAAAAAGTTATCACATTTGTGTAAGTAATAGTCGTCTGAACATCGCGGTAAATGGGTTATATTTCGGGATTTTGAAACATCATATTACTTTTATTAATTAATTTTTCAAAAAAATCAAATAATAGGGTCACGTATAATCAAGGTGTGAAATTGTAGAAAAAAAATCATTGCTCTAAAAGCGTTATCCACGAATAAAACAGCGGAATACGTTTGTATGGAGAAAACGCCACTAGAGTCTCACTCTTAAAGGGTGATTACATCGATAAATAACAAAATATTAAATAAATTCATTTTCTAACCTAGCTATTCTCATAATAATAAATAATCTTTTTGAACGTCCCTTGTAGATGTTATAAAATATTTACCTCCATCTTCCACAGGAACAGTAATAAGAGCTTGCATTGGTGTCAAATGCTGAATGACGTTGTCGACTTTATCCATGACTCCAATTGTGCATCTCCAAGTTCCATAATCCTCTGCTGTTACCAATTCTATGGTCAACCCACATTGTTTTTTGAAGACACCATGGCCGTAGTAACTGGAAGAATCATTTTTACATCAGAAGAAATGGGCTTACCCTTAGGCAAAGACCCTACAACTCGTAGACGCCTAATAATGAGCGACATATGTAGGCCAACACATTATGTCATGTAGGTCTAATAAAGGTCGCCATCCAAAAATTCCGAATCAGAATCGAACACCGAATCAAAAAATCTAAATACTATAATGGCCCCTGGAGACTCCGCTGGTGTAGTAAAAACAGTCGGACTTCGAGCATCCGAAAAGATGGTATAACATTTCGTAGGAAAGTTAATAATTACATAATCTTAATTAAATTTATTTTCTGATGTTATTATTAGGAGTTTATTTTATACTGGTCACACTAGGTGAAACTATATTTACCACCGACCCGCGTTGATATTTTAGATGAAGATTGTTTTCTGCCTATGAAAAACCGTCACAGGTTACTCACTCCTTACTAGATTTTAGCATAATATACTTAATATTATGCTAAAATTTAGTAAGGAGAAATATTCTAGGGAGGGACATGTTTTATCCCGGTAGCATGTTCTCGTAGGATAAATTTCGACATCCACGCAGGCAACGTCGTGGGCAAAAGCTTGTCGTCAATAACTATCATAATTTAATGTTTACACAGTATGTACCACGCGCCATTTATTATAATAAATAATTTTAATAAAATTGTTTGGAAACGTATGTATCGATATTATCGTATTTTATTTTTAACCTGTACCATCCCTAGTGCTACTTTATGACCGTGTGACCGTTCAGCTAATTGACAGAGGTGATTTGGAACAATAAATTAAGCATTAGGCGTCTGTCTACGGGCTGTATGGTCGTCGCCCATAGTTGAAACAAAACTGGTAAGACCAAAATTATCTAAAATATCTTAGGCTGGTGCCTAATTCAACATACCTATTCAGTCTGTAATGGTTCCACTGCTGGGACACAGGCCTCCACTCTGTGCGATGGAGTGGGCCGTAATCCACCACTCAGGCAAAGTGCGGGTTGGTTTCTAGGACATACTGGTTATCTCACAATATTTTCCTTCACCATTTTGACAACACTGCTGGTTAAATAATTTGCTCAAAGTAAAGCGGCTGACTGGGTTCGAACCAACGACCTACAACTCGCGATCGTTATCACTACCGCTACTAATACTCAAATTCAGATCATAATATGCAGTACAATAATATCATAAGCCATGGCGTAATTCAAACAAAAGGATTATTAATAAAGCTACCCACCTGTAGCGACCATCACTCAAACCGTCCATGACATTAAAACCAGAAGCTTGCGTGGTCTGTTGGAAACGACAAAACGTAATATTCTTTGTCGTGTGTAAAATATTACAGTACAAATGAAGTTTACGTTCATCAGCTTCTCGAACATAGCCCACATCGAGTCGCTCAGCTGAAATAAATTCATAAATACGTAGGTCAAAAAATTTAGGCAATACAAATCTCCTTCTAATAAACTTATCCTATCTACTAAATATAAACTATACTATATTTTACTATTTACTTAGTCATTACATTGATTACAAAGCCACGTCGCATGTAGTCTATCTGGCAAAATGGATACTTATTTAATGACCTCATGTCTTGGCTATCACAGAAACAGATTCATGTCGGTGAAAGCCTTTGTGTCTAGACATGGAAGAGGCTAGGTCACCAAAAATATTGATGCGAATCACGACACTAATGTCAAGATCACCTTTCCCCATATAAGGCAATGTCGAGGACACGACCGCGTCACGGAACAGGCATAACAAGTGCTTGCGATGGTGCCCTTAATCGGACATAGGAGTCACGCCTATGCGTCACTGCACTGGTGTGACTTACATGCAATCGGCAACCGATAACAGTCCGAAAGACTTTTAATATGACGACATAATCATGCACTGCATGTTAAATAATCATGACTTTATTATGTTTCGTGTCTTTGATGACTTTGTTTGATAATATGGAATGTTAATATTTATTATTAACATGATTGTGCTGCGTGATTAGAGCGAGGCAATCGGTACCAAAAACAAAAGAGAGAAAATACTTTCCACTTCTTAGCCCCAATCATCAACTTAATGAGAACTAAAGACCATCAGGTTTTAACTTTTTATATTACGGTAACATTTCTCTCTATTCTATTCCAAAATCCCGTGAATATAGCGCACAGAGTATTCATTTCCAAGCTCTTAATTCATAAACCATGCAGGAATATCTCCGACACTTAAATCCTGAAATACCGGGATCCGTTTGCAGTTAAATCGTAAATTGTGCCCTAAATCCAAACGTACTGTCCAACTATTTATGTATTTGCGACACTGACACTTGATATATTTTACGACGTATAGAGGTGTCCTGCATTGTTTGCAAACTGATCTACTTACAATACAGATAGTATGCAGAAACTTAATACAAGTTTCTGCATCATTATCATTAATCATGTGTTGACTAGAAGCTGCATTTCGGCATAATTAGAAAAATTATCACGTCTTCCGATTCCGATTTATCGACCGAATCTTTTTACGATACCTATTTTTGTAAATACATAGACCAAGTAAAAGAAAACACAAGGGTTCAAGTGAGGAAAATCCTAACGAAATCAATGCAAAAGGAGTATAAAAGATATTTAACCCAGTACAAAACTCACCTTCAACAGCAACGGTCATATCAACTTGCAGTTCACTCACTCTTCCAGGTATTCCTAGTATAACGCTCCATCTTCCCTGCACAGCCCTAGTGGTTCGATCCAGGACCACACGACAATGCCCTGATACCAACTTACTCTCGGAGAAAGGCTGCGCCACCAGACAGTAGGAGTTGTTTAAAGATGAGAGAACCACTGGTGTGTGAGTCTGACCATCGTGTAAAGATATTGCGCCTGGAGTGTAACTTGTTACTTGATCTAAAATGAAATGAAACATTTAAAAATAATGGAAACCTTATTTTGATAGCTTAGAACTAATGTAATATTGCACATTCGACAATCCTATAACCGCATAGAAATATAGAATATACATATACAACATGTAGTGTAATTTTTAACACCCTTGCTCGTAAAGCTGATGTAATTCCACTGGTTTTAAATATGTAAAGCAGGCCATAACAAACGCGTGTGTTATCAAAGCAAATAGTCAAGTTATACTCCATACAAATTCCATAACAGCATTATTTGCCATTTCAAATAAACAACTGATCGCCGCCGCACGGCTCCAGCCAGTGAGCAGCGCGCTGTTCCATATTTGAAATGGGAAATAATAATACTAATGTCGGGAAAGCAACAGTGTGCATTTACAGATTGAGTTTATTTAAAATAACGGATGCCCTATTTGAAATAAATAATTTTTTTCTCGCAAGTGTGTTAAAAAACATCGTACGATATACGTGCGTATTGGTTATAATTTATGCTCGGCTCAATTACGCACTCGCCTTCGGCTCGGGCTGAAATTCCGCCTCGCATGTTATAACCATCATTACGCACTAATATCGTAATGTACTATAACGAAAATTTATAAATTAAAAGGCCGCCATGGTCCACGCACAATGGTCCGCTGGAGGGACTGAGTGGGGAAACCAAACGAATAACATAGAACATAGAACTATAACGCACACCGTCAAACACAACAATTAGAATATTATGTTATAATCATAATACATGATACACTGAATTTTTAATTTAACAGGTATATTATATACATTGTTATTTATTAAATTATTTATACCAATTCTTGGAGAATGAAGACCTTAACGTTCTTGAAATAATGTTTTTTTTTTCTTAATTATAGACTAGCTTTCCGCCCGCGGCTTGGCCCGCGTGGAATTCGGTTATATCGCGCTTTTTAGATTTCCCTCGCGAATATCAATTTTTTCCGGGATAAAAGGTAAGCCATGTAAGGTAGCCTATGTCCTTTCTCATGGTCTAAAGACTGTCTATGCCAAATTTCATCAAAATCGGTTGAGAGGTTTAAGCGGGAAAGCGTAACAGACTCAAGAACTCTATCTGTCTGCCTGTCTGTCTAGACAGATGGACAGACAGAGTTACTTTCGCATTTATAATATTAGTATGGATGTAATTATTAAATTTGTATGAATAACAAGTAAAACTGCGATATTAAAAGTCTGTACAAAGAACAGGGTTAATATGACAATAATTTCCGTAGTTTTATTAAAGGGGAATGGCGAAACCTGTACCAAACGCTTATTAAAAATATATTTCCCTTAAATAATTAAACACTTTTTGACTTACATTACCAAAATGTAAATAATTATTAAATCCGCGTTTACGAAATGTTATAAAAAAGTTCGATAGCCCAAGTTCTCGCCTTTAAATGCATTTCCGGTTGTCAAGAATTTGATTGATGACATTGCCCGCATAAAAAAATCGATTCCAAGCAACAAAGAAATCGATCACAGAACGATTGCTTAAACGATTAAAATGATTTTACATTCGTTAGAAGGCACAGATAGTGAATAAAAAAACAGTTTTTTGTGATTTTTGAATAGAAATAGGTAGGTACACACAGCCGCACATCAAGTTATACATGTCGACCTTGAGAGCGCGCTTTTTTTGCTCGAAATAAAGGTCGTTTTCGTAGTGCAATTGTATATCGTGATGTGCTGCTGACCGTACATCGATTTGGCTACTAAACTTAATTTCAGACTGAATAATCAATTTATTTATTAACTGATTATTTTTAGGCGATATCGATTTTAGACATTTTGAATCGAGATAGCAACACTCCTAAACAACTGTCAAATGTCAACCCTCTCACAACACCTCGTTCTCGTTCCTGTGCGTTACATCAAATAGTTCAGTTGCCGTCATGTTGACACTAATGCAAATTAGTGTAAGACAGAGAGAGACACACACAGTGCGTCTAGCTTGTTGGCGTTATTGAAAGACATGCAAACAACATAACGGCAAAGGAACTATTTGCTGAAACGCACTATCGTCGCTTATGAATCGTTCGTGTTTATATTGTTATTTTGATTTGTTGCTGGTTGTTTTTGTCTTTTTTGTCCGTTGAGCTTTGTTCCTCTAGGTCGAATTTCCCTTATACAATATGTTACGAACAGCCTGTCCGACCCGTAAAGATAGTAAAGGTTAGGTAAACACATGACCAAATAACATATGAAATTTTACTTAATCATCATAGTAACAATACTAGTGAATTTAGAAATTATCTTTTTTCCCCGCGAATTAATTCCAACTTCCCCTTTGGTATTTTTTTAAAAGTGGCAACATTATTTTTGACGGTATAATTCTGAGCGAATAGCGATGCGACCGCGTGCCGTGTGCCCTGCCCCTCTTCGCCTGCGCCTGGATGGCCTACCGCACATGTTTTAAGTTACCTCTTTTTGCGAACTAATATGTATTGTTTTAAGGAGGATTTTTTTTTAAGTTTAGCCTGGCTTTGTATGCGCAGGTAGTAAAATCAGTTATCGATACCTAACAATACCTTCACGGATCGGACAGGGTTTTCTTTACATATTGTTTATTATAGTGAATGGTACTTATCTTGCAATATTTTAGGCGGTTTTTAAAAAAAATATAGTTATAAGGAAAAATCTCGTTACGGGTGATTCGAAAACAAAAACGCTTACTGCCAATGGTAATATTAAGCAATAAGCTGGCTAAATATGGTTATTTAATCTAAAAGCAATTGGTACAGGCTTCCATACAAAAATCGGCATTCTCCTTTGGGATAAAAATTACCTATGTATAGTATAAAAATGATAGAAACATTTTTATGTAGGTTTCACTTACATTAATTATACATAGTCTTCACATAAACTGGTCACATAGTAACATATATGGGCCGATTAATGAGGAATGGGCAAGGGGGATGTGAGCAATGGGTGTAGTTCTGTCTTTCCTGGGGCTTCAACCAAAATGAGTCCAAAAGTCAAAATTAGACATATACCTACAGGGTTTTGTATCCCGTATTCTTATTTTTTTACAGTATAAATTCCTAAGTACTAATGTACTAAGGTACTAACTAGGTGGTGCTTGTAACCAACGTCTATTTTTTCGATTTCTAACGGTTGCTATACTTAGACCCCCTCCCACGTCCCGTCCCCCCCCCGGTCCCCGTCCCCGTTCGTTAACCGTCTCCCCGGTTGATTCCCTATCGTGATTAAGTATAGCAACGGTTGCTAAAGTCCTACGGTGTTTTTTTTTTTTTTTTGTTTCAATAAGTAGGTATCTACTAATTACAGTAGTTTTATCTCAGCTTACATATAGCTTAATCTTGAGACTCATTACAATGTTTGCATATATACTTATCTATTGATTAGATATTGCAATAAGTAGATAATGCACAGGTGTTTACAAGATGCAATTGATAATGGTAATGTACGGACGACAGCAGGCCAACCTTAAGCTTTACTGCTTTACAGATAAAGTTGAAAATCTAATAAAGAAATCTGAAAGAGCTGTACCATACTTTTATTAGGTGTACTTACAAATAAGAGATGTCCTCACTAACAGGTTTCGTTGAAATTGTCAGATCTAAAATGTGATAGGTATCGTAAGTTTCGACATTTGGTTATAACACACACTTAGAATATTAGGTCCGTATTACAGAACGTTACTCAAAACTCAAGCTCTACTTAAGTCTCGTTTCAAGCCATTTGATTGGTTGAAACTAGTTTTAAGTAATGCTTAAGCAGAGATCAATGCTTGAGTTTCCTTCTGGAATACCTACGCACCTTAGATTCTGTATCAGTATCACACATTTATTTTTGTGCAAAAATGTCAAGTTTTGTGCCTAATAAGCGTCATATACGGGAAATTTTGTTACTTCTTTAATTTGAGGAATCTGCAGCTGAGGCCCATCGATTGCTTGTAGATGCTTATTGTGAAGCTGCTTTAAAAGAGAGAAGCTGTCGTGAGTGGTTTCAAAAGTTTATAAACTGAACTGAAGACAAAGAACGTAGTGGAAGACCGAAATCGTACGAAGACACGGAATTGGAAGCATTATTGGATAGGACAGTGTTACCAACCCTACTGTTTTAACAGTAGATTTGCTGTTTTCACATTGATGTCCATGTTTTCTGTTTCATTCCTATTTTCTACTGTTTTTCAAATACCTCTCAGCGCTACCTATTACACTACTATGCAAACATTTTTTGATATCCGTTACGTAATCACAAACCACTACCTAATAAAACGAAATTACACTAGATGACAGTATCTTCTTTCCTTAGTGGGATTACGAGGGAATTCTCGGGAATTCCCTCGTATCCCGACTCGGTCGCATATGGTCGGCCACATTATATGTATTTGACAATCATATTTTACGCACGGGGTATCCTAATTTATGAATGACAGCTACACGCCTGCTGTATTGCGTATTGTTTTATAGTCCATGAACAGTTTTCTTAAAACGCGGCGTCTATTAAAAAAAAAACAATAATTACAACCTTCTCGATAAAATGAGTAGCGATTTATTTACTGGGAATTATAGTCCTCCGAAGAAAAATGTTTAATATGAACAGAAATTCGTAGATTTGTGGTTAAAAGGATGAAAGGTTCAAAGGCTGGTTAGAGAAAAGCAGTAGAGGTGAGATGTATTTCTTTTGTAATTGCGACAGAAAATGTGGTACCTAACTAAGAAATTTGTTTATTATTTAATTATATGAGCAAAATGATGAAATCTGCATTTTTTTTTCTTTACCTACTGTTTTCTACTGTTTTTTTAAAGGCGATTTGCTGTTTTTTAGCTTGTTGAGGTTGGCAACACTGGGATAGGAGGCAGAGGAAAAGCGCGCCCAATAACTACTCCGGACATGACAAAATTATTCTACTACATGATTTAATGCTTGTCCGCATGTTCAAAAAACCGGCCAAGTGCGTGTCGGACTCACGCACAAAGGGTTCCGTAAGTTATTTGTATGAAAGATTACGCGGTAATAAGCGGTTTACGATGTACGAGATATAAAAAAAAACTACTTACTAGATCTCATTCAAAACAGTTTTCGTTGGTAGTTTTTATAATAATGTACGTTTGGTAGTTTTTATAGTATGTGATTTTTCATTTTTCTATTTTAGAAGTTAGAGGGGGGGCACCAACTTTTTTCCACTTTGGAAGCATCTGTCACGCAAACTACTCGGTTTAGAAAAAAGAAATATTTTAGAAACCTCGATATCATTTTTGAAGACCTATCCATAGATAACCCACACGTATATGTTTGATAAAAAAAAAATGAGTTTCAGTTATTAAAAAACTAGTCAGTTTCAGTTGTTAAAAAGTAAGTTTCATTTTTGCATCAAAATCTTAATGCGGTTCACATAATACATCTACCTAGTAAGTTTCAACCATGGTTTCAACAGTATAGCTCTTATAGTTTCGGAAAAAAAGGGTCTGTGACATACGGACAGACAGACATGACGAATCTATAAGGGTTCCGTTTTTTGCCATTTGGCTACGGAACCCTAAAAACGCCGGAAACTTATTTGTACACCATATGTATACAGAGATAAATTTTATATAAATACCTACATGTCATTGTGACATGATATTTACTTTCTAAAGTATTTCATATTTACTTACATAATTTTTTTGTGAATGTTAGAATATTATAGCGAATACACTATGTGCGTCATTACTTAAACAATATTGAATATTAAGTTCACATCTCTTATATGAAAAGTTCCCCAATGCATATTTACGGTAAGGATACAGTGAAAAGAACTCTCATACCTGCGACATTCACTTCAGACCACCCCGTGATAGAGTTGTTCCCTCTGGACGCAGTCATGCGCCATCGCCCCACATCCGCGGAGACCACGTTCTTGACCCTCACGCCGCAGCCGTCACTCCAAGCCTTGTACCTTCACACAAAAGTTATATTAGTAAAGCATGTTTGTGCTAGCTAGCAAGAAAAATCGAATCATACCATTAATGGACTATCGATCTTTTTTTTTCGATTAAAATAGCTCTGTACTACCACAGATTACAGAATACTACATACAGATACCTAATGGTGAACAACAAAATGAGTCCAGCTCTATTCTGGCAGACCGTCGAGCAAAAAAAGTTTCTTAAAGAGATCACTAGAGGGCCACCAGGGCGCGCTTAACTGACTGGCTACTACCTTCATCTATGTCTTGTCTACATTGTCATATATACATCCATGCTCGTGCATCGAGAAATACGCATTCTAAAAGAAGATAACAGCAATATAATGGTTAGAAGACATCTTATCTTAACCTAAAAAAAATATGTTATGACAGGATTAATTGAGTACACTGCCATCTATTGTCCCGAGTGTAAAATAAAAATCATTGACACTACTGAGCCCATTTTACCGTTTTGTTTAATTACGTTATTTATACGTGTAAATATACGGAGTAGCATTAAATAAGTAAATTCAAATTGTTAAAAAAATTAAAAAGGCTATAAACTGCACGTAAGAGGTTTAAAATCGTTGCTAAGTTTTAAACCGCAACCTATGCTGCCATCTATTATCTTTTGATAAGAACTGAGAGTCTGTTGTACGTGATGGGACACCATGGTACTACACTCCGCAAAGCGTAGACAGAGAATGCTTTCTCTATCCACGCTCATGGTTTCACCTCTTAAATTACCTACTTACATCAAGTTACTAAATCCTAATCTGCATTCGTGATTTACTTGCCAAAAATGTAAATAAAAAATATGTGTTTATGAAAATTTCATGAAATCCTACACAATAAAGTTCAATTTACGCTATAACTTCAAACTGGGGATTTACGAATATTCGCATCCGCATCAGCAAATGTGGAGCTTCCGCATAGATTTGGACATCTGCATCCGCATCCGCAATAATCAATGCAAATGTTTATGTGGATGCGGATGTCACAAAAGTTGCGACAAGAAAGGCAGGGCCAGCGATTGGCGTTTGCCAGTGACCAATGGAAGCTAAGGAATTGGTGACAAGAAACGATGCGTTGGTTGTAGTGCATCATTATAGCTTCTTGAGTCCAAGGCCAAGGTGGCTGCCAGAAAACTTGGCGTCATCGCTAAGGTCCGGCGGTACTTCACACCGGGGCAGCTTCTAATGTTGTACAAAGCACAGGTCCGCTCGTGTGTGGACTGCAGCCACATTTGGGCTGGTGCTGCGAAATGTCACCTGGCTGCTTTTGATTCAGTGGAGAGGCGTGCGAAGAGGCTCATTGGCGACTTAGACTTAACTCGAAACGGTCTCCAAAGCCTGGAGCACAGGCGTAGAGTAGCCAGCCTTTCGGTCTTCTATAGGTTGCATTCTGGTGAGTGTGCACGGGAATTGCATGATTTAATTCCCACATCTCCGTTCCACCATCGGACGACCCGTCGTACGGCGAGTTTCCTCCCTTACGTTGTTGACACCACCGCGATCCGGACGAAGCGTTTCTTTTATACCGCGTATATCGAGGGACTGGAATAATTTGCCAGCGACGGTGTTTCCGTCACATTACAATTTGAGTGTCTTCAAAGCTAGAGTTAATAGGCTCTTAATAAACCAGCGCGCTTTACCATCAACGATCGCATCACTGCTTACCTTCAGGCGGGATTGCGGTCAAGCGCTAGTTTATAACTTATAAAAAAATAAAAAAAATCTGCCTCTGAGTTCGTCCGCGTGGATTTTCTGTAGGCACCACCATCCCGCGATTTACATCATTTTGCTTAGTGTCCTTTTTGACTTGTTTATGTTTTGCTCGGCTCAGTCGTAGTGTGACGTCATGTTATAACTTTCCGGCTCATCAGGCTATCAAATGCATTTTTATTTTTTATCTGACTGCTAGTTGCGGAGATAACTCTCACTACATACCTACATATAAACAACCATACAAATTATACCTGTTTATAATATTAGTATAGTTAATTATATTTCAAACCAACCATATTTTTGTTTACACATTCATACAAAAGGTACATAGGTATACAGTAAGGTATAAGGTTATTTGTGCCTCATGCAAAATTTTTATGTAAGTAAGTAGGTACATATTAAGTCTTGACGGTTAACCGTCAATATGAAATTATTTTGAACTAAATATAAAGGACCATGATAAAGCTGATTGTAAAATATGCAATAAAAGCTACTCTCGCAAGGGCCGAATTCATATACTATATTTGTATAATATCTTAAACATCTGCATCTGCAGATGCGAGCCTTCAAAACCCCGCATCTGCATCCGCGGATGTGAAAAAATCGGCATACGCAACGCTTCAAACATTTTTATAACTTTTTCAACAGTGCTGCTAGTCACTCAGACTTCAACCTAATTAGGTATCATATAAACAAAGTTAATATTTATTTAAGCCAAGAATACACAATGGACGCTATGTTTATAATATACAAAGTAGCTAAGTACACAGCACAGGCTTAATTAAAATCATTTCACTTCTCACGAGTTAGCTAAAGTAGGCATAGAGTTAATTTAAGGCACTATTGGGAACACATGTTGCAATAATAAAGGTAGATTTCACGAAAATCACCATAGCTTTAGCTATTTTCCGGAACACCGGTTTCATTCACATACGACAGCACATGAAGCTATTACAGCCTGTCAAATTTCTTTAATAAATTTTCAACTTCATCTTAAAGTATTAAGGGTCAAGACTGATTGGGAATATTCACACTTTCAGGTAGCTTGACCAGCTGTCGTCCGTACATAAATCCTAATTATGACAGTTAACAACAAAACTCGATTAGCACTAATCATCATCATCATCCCAGCGTTAATCCCAGTCGCATCCGAAGCCTTTTTCAGCTTTTGGAGTCTGGGGTCCGCTTTACCAGTCTGACCTCCACAACCCGAAGGCGATATCGAAGCATTGCAGTAAGACCAATTGTTGGACTTTTGAAGGCTCCAACAACCCGTAACGACTGCCACTAGATGTTCGTATGGCAACCGGGACCAACGGCTTAACGTGCTTTCCGAGGCACGACCAGACCAGTGCAAATATTCATATTCATGCATACAAATACTTGCACTGTGCGGGGATCGAACCCGCGCCACCTTGCGCAGCGGCCGCGTCCGGTACCGCTACGCCACGGATTAGCACTAATATTAGTAGGTATACATAAGTATGAAGTAGTTAATACCGACTGATATCACTTAACAATATTTAAAAAATGATCGACAATTAAAATGTTAAGAAAGATTGATGCGTTAAACTCTTATTGTAGCATTACACTTTATCTAAGCAGTATATATTTAAATACTAACCTATTACTGGGCGGGTTTCTGACGTTAAACGTGACTCCTCCAGGAGTGGTCACTTCACAAGTCTGTTGGTTCTCCAGATGTTCAGAGAGGCGCATCAAAGCTTCATTACCTTCAACCACGTTTAGATGTAAGGGCCATCCAATGCCCTGCTGCATATGGAGAAGGTTCCCTAAACGCACATCGTACGTGGTAATCTGGGCATACCCATTATCTGAGTAAAGTAACACTAAAAAAAAGAAATGTTAGTAAAATAAAAGTCCATTGCGATGTTTTATGTAGGTACATATGTACTTAAACTCAGCGGTATTTTATGATAACTTAAGGTTCCACATAGATACAAACCTAATGAGGCAACCAACCCTGGCAAATGTTTCTGCCACATTATCACGAAAAATTCCAAGTCGAAATTATTCCAAAAATTCTTATAAAAAATTAAATCAAGTTAATATGGCTACACTCTTGGGACACTGGTAAAAATGAACTGAAATAGCAAAACTTACAATTCCCGATAAAACTCAACTGTATCTGCCCCAGTCATCAATTATTATAGTGTTCATTATGATTGTAATAAGGTACTTAGTAAGATTAAAAACATCAAATTAAGATTATAAATGCCAAGATAAAAAACAATCTACAAATATTGGGGCGGTCCCTGTCTGTAGGCGCTCTTATTGCCTTTGGACCATTTTAACCTGCCATCCACGAGGATGTAAATACATACTTACACGTACATAAAAATCAATATGGGTACATAGGTACATATGTCATCTCTGCATAAATTCTGGTAAACATAAGAGCGGGACTCTCTTTATAACCTTCTTCGTTTCGTCACAGATTACAGAATACTACATAGTTTAGTTTCGTTAACCAGAGCGCAGAGAGCACGCCCACTGATAAGGCGTTCGAAATTACTTACATGGAACCAGCGCCGTGATCGCATCACCTTCACCATGACCTACCTACCGTCTTTCAAAAGTCTAGAGCCTACGTCTATATTCTATAAAGAATTTAAAGAATACATGTAATGAATAAACTGAAGATCGGTCCATGTGGACCTCGGCATTGTGTGCTGTCTGGGCGCGGTCCTTACCGCGAGCAGTGGGTAGCTGAGTGATTAAGCTATTGACTGCTGTGCCGCGTGTCGCGAGTTCGATTCCCGCACAGAACAAATATTTGTATGTCCTTAAAGTAGTTGTTCCGGGTCTAGATGTTTGTGTATGTGAATTTTTAAGTTTGTAAACGAACCCACGACACAGGAAAAATTCCTGGAGTGAGGCAAAGTTTAAAAAAAAAAAGACGTAGCCTCCGGACCGGAAGTAAAATAAATAAAATTACCCATAATAGTTTTTTTTTTAAGTCCCGAATAAAATAAAATAACATAATATACACACATCAAAAGTGTCTAGGGATCAAGCATTTTTATGCGGATTTCTTGAGATTGAGATGTGGCTTTGTAATAAATTTATGATTTTATAAATTTATATGGATCCTTTTTGGTGCATTTCATAATTTGAATCAGGAACTGTGAATCAAATTCGAGTAAAAGATGAAAATCAGCTGTCAATATTTTCCCTATAAAAACATACAACGCATTGAAGACATTATTAGTGCTACTGTTTCCCTACTACTGATTAAAACCAACGTTATTATGGAGCGGCGACGTCATTTAAGCAGGGAAGAAATGCTCAGAGCCGTGGGAATGATAGAAGCTGGTTCCCGGCAACGTACTGTGGCTTTAGCTCTGAATACAAGTCAGAGTGTTATCAGTCGACTTTGGACACGTTACCGAAGCACTGGTACCGTGGCTGAGCGCCATGGAGGACGGTATCGCTGCACCACACGGAGACAAGACCGATACATTCAAATCTTAACTCGAAGAGCTCCAACAATAACCGCCATGATGTTAGCCGTGAGGCTTCATCACTCTTCAGGGAACTTAATTAGCGACCAAACAGTCAGAAACCGCTTGCATGAAGTGAACCTTCATTCCCGAAGACCGCTACGGGTACCACCTATAGCAATGCACAATCGTAGGATTCGATATCAATGGGCTCTTGAACACAGAAATTGGGCAGAAGAACAATGGCGTTTCGTGTGCTTTTCTGATGAGTCTCGTTTTGGTATGAGACCGGATACAAGACGTATACGACACTGGAGAACCCCTGGACGCCAACAGCGATTAAAATCCTGCCAGGAAGTCCATCCTTATAGTAGTGGAACCATCATGGTATGGGCGGGTATTTGGATCGGCGGAAGAACTGAGTTGATTTGGATCAGAGGCAACCTCAACGCTCAAATTTATGCTGAAACGATTGTATCAGACGTCATCGTTCCTCTACAAGTGCAAATCGGTCCCTTATTTCAGTTAATGCATGATAATGCACGACCGCACACCGCAAGAGTTGTAAGACAGACTCTCGCCGCAGCTAACATCAATGTCCTGCCCTGGCCTGCTCAGTCGCCAGACTTGAACCCGATTGAGCATGCATGGGATATGCTACAGAGAAGAGCTCTGCCGAATATGGAGGGTATCCAGTCGCAAGAAGACCTTTTTTGTTGTTGCAACGAACATGGGCGGCCATTCCACAGCGTGATTTGGATGAACTCATTTTGAGTATGCCAAACCGATGTTCTTGTGTTGTTAGTGTTCGCGGTAGAAACACGGATTATTAATTGTTTAAGTTACCCAATAAAATTTTAGAGAAAACTGTTATTTCAGTCTTTTTTCGAACTTTTGTGTTAGTGGTTCAAATGTCAAATATCCCTTTATTAGGAAAATGGCAAATTTCTTTATTAATGCAAAGGTGACTTTGTTTATCGTTACTGTGACAAACGAAAACACTTTATTTGATGAATCCTTAAAGAAAATTTTAATTAATATCAATCAGGAGAAAAGTTATTGCAAAAATATATGTTGATCCCTAGACACTTTTGATGTGTGTATTTTAAAAAAATGGTCTCGTGTGACATTAGCTCGTATGAAGGTATTAACAAATTTATTACTTCTGTAGTCGAGAAAGATTCAAAAGTATTGCATTTTGGCACCAACAATCTGGCATTTTTATTTTCTAGATATTTTAATATATCTGGTATCACTCACACAATCACGAAAAATCAAATGTTTTTTTTTTTTGGCGGGAAAGCGAAGATGAGTGCCACGCTCATTTTTCATTGGACTTTTAAATTATTTATATTGTCGTTTACTACATAAAAACGCGTGATTTATGTAGTAAAAAGTGCATTCAGTGAATAATTCATAAAGAACAGTGAAATACTGTAGCATAGTGGCCACATCATGTCTTTACGCTAAACCCCTCCTAATCGGCCTCACGCAGGAAACGAAAGGACTTAGGTTAGGTTAAGTTACAAAAGAAGACAAGGTGAAGTGCAAATAAGACATGGCTTAAAGGTCCTAGAAACCAGGCCATAAAATCCAAAAAAAGAAGAAAAATCAAATGACATCTCGCATGTCAAAATCCGTCAAGCTGTTCAGGCTATAAGGCATACCAAAGAAATGGACCTTAGATACATAAATACAATTGCTCAAAAAATATTACCCTCCTTTCTTCGGCAGTCTAGTAAACACAAATGATACCAATATTAGTATTTCCGGCAGTGCGCTACCAAGGGCTACGGAGCTAAAAATGATACTATGAATGCATCACTGTCAATATTCTGATGAATACAAACTAATATATATTCATAAGAAACTAATCGATTAATTCTAAATCGATAGTTCAATGTCAGACATTGACTTATCGCTTTTGAAGTAATCAGCGTCTTTATGTGAAAGCGATAAGACAATGTCTGGCGTCTAGAAATAGTCACGTAAGTGCATCATGTAGTGCTGTTAAGGCGAAAACCGCCTTAACAACATTCAAAAAGACATCAGTCTTCGTTGCCGTGGTTCAGTCTATGGCTACCTAAAAAGGCGCAAGTGCGTTTATATTATGTACAGACGACAGCACAAATTTCGATCCAGCCGTCCTTAGCTGTTCTCTCCAGCGTTCCCTAAGCCGAAGTTCGTACCCCATAGGGGGTGCCCTTAGCGTGTAGTTGTTTAGTTTTTAGTTGCCCTGGCTGGAGGCTTTTAATTCATTTAAGGCAGCCACAGGATAGTCAGGTTAAGTAGTCACGAGTCACGACCTCTCAAGGTCAACTACGACATGACATATTAAAAAAAAAAATACGGCAGCACGTCAAGCTACTTCAATCTGTCTGATTTCTTTGTTAGATTTTCAACTTCATCTCTGAAGCATTAACCGATTCCGTGCGGATGATGGCGCACAGCCACCATGTCAAACCTATTGTGTATGGCGTATGGTTCCCGAGAGGATACAAAATAAAAACATAAATAATTTTTTTTTACAAAAAAAACAACCGTCTTCCACAAAAACACAACATAGGTATCATGCCCACAGTGGGGTTTTGGACAGCCTCCGCGGCGTTGCGGTAGCGAATAGTGTTGCCCAAATTCAGTCTTGGTCTTGCAGTCTTGGTCTTGTTCTTGCGTTTTTGCAAGACCAAGACCAAGAACAAGACCGCGTATTTTTAGCAAGACCAAGACCAAGACTGACCGTGCAAGACTTGAGCAAGAACAAGACATAGCCTGCAAGACTCTTGCGTCTTGCAGCTAGGACTTAGCGCTATTTCACTGAGTAGTTAGGTGTAACAGTTCGGTGTATAGGTAGGTACGCTTCGGAATTCTATGAGATGCAAAAAACTGTATCAAAGAATATGAAAAACTGCGCATTACGACTAATACCATAAACATAGCGAATAAAAAAATATCTATTAAAATCAAACTGAGTGCATGCATAGTTATGTTTTAACCATCGGCACTTTGATAATGCGGCATCAAAGGTTTTATACTTACTTCTCAAAGAAATTTGCCGCTTTTCGGAAGTACATGGTTATGATACACGCTCCGGCGGCTTCTTTTGAAATCTAAAACAATCGTTGCCGCCACGCCGAAATCATAACATTTGACACTATTTGGTTGCCGCCATAGGGCGTAGGTATACTCATGCAAAATAATTTCGAATTTTAAGAGTTCCTACAGGTGTTCCAAAGAATAAATAAGTTTCAGAGTGCTTAGAATGAAAATGAATACATTATACTGATCACGCAAGTAGTATTATGATTAGGATAAAATGGTAAGGATAGGTAGTAGATGTCATATTAATTCATTCTAGTAAGTATATATTATAATATTGATTACATATATGGTTTTAAACTAATTACTTAGGTACTATTATTGTACATTTAGTCATTATATTTCTTAAGTTTTTACAAGAAAAAATAGCAAAAAAGTGTTCAAATATCACCCGTTTAATAAATATTGTAGCCACTTTTAAATATACTTGAAACGTGTAAAAAATTCTACAAAAATTTGTTTTTTACATGTTTTAGCAAATGTAAGCTTATAAATCATAAATGTTTATTAAGAAACAGTTAATTCCATGGAAAACGACATATAGGTCAGTTGATTTTTCGAATTTCTTATCAAATCTTCAGTTATTTATTAATCTGCTTGATCTTTACTATGGCTATGTTAATTCAAGCTCACAATGTTCCAATTCTAATACGTTTTTCTAAGATTTAAAGTAAACTTTAATAAATAGTAATAGACTAATAGGTAATTGCAAGACTTGCAAGACTCTTGCTGCAAGACCAAGACCAAGACAAAGACTGGGAGCGCAAGACCAAGACCAAGACCAAGACCAGGTGTATTGGCGCAAGACCAAGACCAAGACTGGCTAAGTCTCGTCTTGTTCTTGCATTTGGGCAACACTAGTAGCGAACGCAGCCGCTGCGCAAGGAGGCGCGGGTTCGATCTCCGCGCAGTGCAAATGTTTGAATATGCATGAATATGAACATTTGCACTGGTCTCGACTTGCTTAGGAAAGCGCGCTAACCCGTTGGTCCCGGTTGCCATATGAACATCTAACGGCAGTCGTTACGGGTTGTTGGAGCCCTCAAAAGTCCAACAATTGGTCTAGCTGCAATGCTTCGATATCGCCTTCGGGTTGTGGAGGTCAGACGGCAGTCGCTTCACGGAAAATATCTAAGTTTAGCCAAATGAGCAGTTACACTGGTAAAGCAGACCCCAGACTCCAAAGCTGAAGAAGCTTAGGATGCACTGGGATTAACGCTGAGATAACGATCATGCCCACAGTGTTCGTTTCAAGTAATTTCGTTAATTAGCAGTCTTCAGGGGTTGCAAACCAAGTTGTCGAGTCACATTGAGTTTCGACTTCTGACTGAGGAACATATTTCATTTTTTTTTCTGCGTAACTCTACAACAAAATAAGAAATAAAAATACATTTACATTCTTATCCAAATATAGTACCTACTTCATGATTATGTAAGCGTTTTTAGGTACGAGTAGAATATTTTTGATTTATTAAAATCGGACTTCCCATTCAGTTATATGTTCTTTATTACAGTGTTTTGTAGATAAACAATTTACCAACAAAATAGCTGTAGTTAGTAAGTTACGGCGGAGCAAGGGGTGCTAAGAATCTCCGGCAGAGATCCGGCTACCATCACCAACGACGACCTTTGGCCCTGGCAACATATAACACGCGCACACTACGGACCGATGAGAAGATTGCCAACTGGAGGAAGAACTGAGCCGGTTGCGCTGGGACATTGTGGGGTTATCTGAAGTCCGAAGAGAGAGAGAGAGGACTCGATAATCCTGAAGTCTGGCAACCTGCTCTATTTCCGGGAAGGCGACCAGCTGTCCCAGGGTGGCGTAGGGTTTATTGTCCACAAGTCCCTCGTGAAAACGTTGTTAAAGTCGGGAGCCTTTCGACTCGGGTGGCGTACCTTGTACTCAGAATAACCAAAAGATATTCATTAAAGGTTATACAGGTCTACGCTCCGACGTCTAAACACTCCGACGACGAGGTGGAGGCTATGTATGAGGACGTCAGTAGAGTCATACATTCCTCCAAAACCCACTACACTGTTGTCATGGGGGACTTTAACACAAAACTGGGCATGCGAGAAGCGGACGAGACGAAAGTGGGGCAATTTGGAGTTGGAAATCGGAATCCCAGAGGTCAGATGCTAATGGATTTCATGGAAAAGGAAGGACCCTTTGCGATGAATTCTTTTTTCAAGAAACCATTGCATCGCAAGTGGACCTGGATTAGCCCTGATGGTCAGACCAAAAACGAGATAGACTTCATAATGTAAACGAGAAGGCAATGATCAATGATGTCTCCGTGATCCATGCGGTTAAAACCGGGAGTGATCACCGTATTGTTAGAGGCATCTTGAACCTCAATATTAGGCTCGAACGCTCTCGACTTATGAAGTCTACGCTCCGCCCAGCGTCAACCCAACTCCAAAAGCCCGAAAGCTTTCAGATCGAACTGCAAAATCGCGTGTGCGTTCGTGCAGCGGAATGTTGTTGAATTTAAAGATTTTAAATATGCAGATATTGAGTGTATGACGTCGTGTAATTGTGTATGGTAAAAAAAAATTTGTGCATGCAGCCATTGTGGAGAAATTCACCAAAAACTGATTCCGCTGGGCGAACGTTGTCCTGGCGGAACTTTTTTTAATCCATTGACTTTATAAAAAAGAGATGTGTCCAAAAATTAGTGTGTATTTGTGTGTAATTGTGTATGTATGAATAAAATTTGTGCATGCATAGACTTCGGAGAAATTCAAGTTTCCGCTGAGCGAACGTTTGTCCATTAGCTAGTTTTCATATATAGCGCTTACATAGAGAGCTGTAGATTTTTACATACGTTGTTTTGAATTTGTGCCTATTTGTGTACAAAACAAATTTAGAAAAAATCGTAGGGCTAAAAAGATAAAAATATAAACGTAAAACACGCTTTTTAGGTCATAGTTCTTAAAGTATGCACTTTGGGGTCTAGATTTTCACGTTTATACAAACCTTGTAAGTGTTTGCAACATATTGCCAAATATCAATGATGTTCCTTTAGAAATTAAAGAGATATAGGACAATTTACCATGACAAAATCACTGTTTACAAAGCAGTCAAATATCACGACATTCTAAAGGAATTGCATGGTAAAATGTATGCCAATAATTAGTGTATTCATTCAACTATTCACATGCAAAATTTCATGTCATTAAATTCAGTAATTAAAGAAAAACAATTAAAATACTGACGAAGCATCGAAAACCTACATAACCCGACCAAGTTCGAATAGCTATAAAAAAGCGGCCGTGCAATATATTTAGGTAACATCCCAAAATTTACAGTATAATACCGGTATTGAATTGGTATAGGTGATAACACAATTGTTTCGATATAATATAGAGGTCATTTATTTTTGTACATCTACTTTTTTAAATGTATTTGACTATGACAAAGTAGGTACTATTTACGTAGTTACTTTATTTAAGTATGCGCTTGAGACTTGATATATAATCTAAATATATTAATTTAGGCAAAATAAAATTCATACAGCTAATTTCTATTGAATATTTCACGGATCCGGATTCTTACTATAGACCCCTCAGGGAAATTAAATAATTACCACAAGTAAGTACTACTGTTTTGAAATGTTGATTTATTTTTATATTAGGCAGACTCTCAAACCTAAACAACTGAATAGTCTACTTTAATGATCTGTGATTGTTAATCTGTAATTTTATTATTGGAACTAGAAAATATTAGGTATACTTAGAAATGTTGAGGTTATTTACTGTATTTGCTACTCATTTAAAAATATTTCTTGAAAATACCTTTTTTATACAAATGTTTTAGTTTATAAGCACTTTTTTAATGTTAACAACTGAATAGTCCAGTTATGTGATGTGATTTTAATTTTTATTGAAGCTCGAAATATTATAGGTACTTACCCTTATAATCATAATAAGTAGTTTATTAAGCCTATTTTAGTTAAAACACATTTAAGTCTATTGCTGCCATTGCAAGCGTTTGTTAACTTTATTATAATTACATAATTAAGCATTATATGTAATTAAAAATATTTTTGTACACGGATATTTAAATAGAGAAGTACTTGTTAATTGAAGATTTATTTTTGTGTTATTATAAAAAAAAATTCATTTTTCATTCAAGATATGCAATTGTTTTATTTTTTCCTAACGCTTGTGTACGCAACTGTGCCATATTAATAAATACTATATTGGAAGGTTAAGAACGTTCTTAAGATATATGGCACGGCCGCTTTTTTATAGCTATCCGAACTTGGTCGGGTTATGTAGGTTTTCGATGCTTGGTCAGTATTTTAATTGTTCTACTTTAATTACTGAATTTAATGACATGAAATTTTGCATGTGAATAGTTGAATGAATACACTAATTATTGGCATACATTTTCCCATGCAATTCCTTTAGAATGTCGTGATATTAGACTGCTTTGTAAGCAGTGATTTTGTCATGGTAAATTGTCCTATATCTCTTTAATTACTAAAGGAACATCATTGATATTTGGCAATATGTTGCAGACACTTACAAGGTCTGTATAAACGTGAAAATCTAGACCCCAAAGTGCATACTTTAAGAACTATGACCTAAAAAGCGTGTTTTACGTTTATATTTTTATCTTTTTAGCCCTACGATTTTTTCTAAATCTGTTTTGTACACAAATATGCACAAATTCAAAACAACGTATGTAAAAATCTACAGCTCTCTATGTAAGCGCTTTATATGAAAACTAGCTAATGGCCAAACGTTCGCGCAGCGGAAACTTCAATTTCTCCGAAATCTATGCATGCACAAATTTTATTCATGCATACACAATTACACACAAATACACACTAATTTTTGGACACATCTCTTTTTTCTAAAGTCAATGGATTAAAAAAAGTTCCGCCAGGACAACGTTCGCCCAGCGGAATCAGTTTTTGGTGAATTTCTCCACAATGGCTGCATGCACAAATTTTTTTTTTACCATACACAATTACACGACGTCATACACTAAATATCTGCATATTTAAAATCTTTAAATTCAACAACATTCCGCTGCGCGAACGCACACCAAAATCGCTTCGAATGCCTCGGTGAATGCGTAGATGTGGACGACTATAACAACAGGTTTGTGGAAACTCTCCAAACGGTCGGGTCCAAGTTTTACAAAACCCTCTGTTCAAAAGGACAGAAGATTTCCGGTCTCACCCGTCGGCTAATGGAAGAAAGACGGGAGGTGGTCTTGAAATCCCCTGATGACGCTTCGCGTATCAGATGCCTTAACAGACAAATCTCAAAGTCTCTGACTCGCGATATACGCTAATTTAATACGAATTGTATTAAAGAGGCTATCGAGCGGAACAAAGGCTCCAAAGTGTTCGCACGAGATTTGTCTGTTGGACAGAGCCTACTTGCGAAGCTGAAGACTGGGGATGGTAGGATCGTCACTTCCAAGCCCGAGATTTTGGGTGAGATTGAGAAATTCTACGGAGAGTTATACACATCAACACGCGCACCTGTTGTAAACCTGGCTAATGATCCTAGAGCCAGACTAACCTGACACTACACCAATGATATCCCGGACGTCAGCCTGTACGAGATTAGTATGGCCCTGAAACAGCTCAAGAACGATAAGGCGGCTGGAGATGATCGAATTGCGGCTGAGCTTCTGAAAGCGGGTGGCCAACCGGTTCTTAAAGCGCTGCAGAAGCTGTTTAATTCCGTCATACTTAAAGGCGAAACGCTTAAGGCGTGGCACAGGAGCGTGGTGGTGTTGTTTTCAAAAAAGGTGACAATACCCTCCTGAAAAACTACAGACCGATATCCCTCCTGAGCCATGTCTATAAGCTGTTTTCTAGGGTCATCACGAATCGTCTCGCTCGCAGGTTCGACGACTTTCAGCCTCCCGAACATGCAGGCTTCCGAAAAGGCTTTAGCACCATAGACCACATACATACGCTGCGGCAAGTTATACAGAAGTCCGAGGAGTATAACAAACCACTATGCTTGGCGTTTGTGGACTATGAGAAGGCTTTCGATTCGATCGAGACTTGGACGGTGCTACAGTCTCTCCAGCGGTGCCAAATTGACCATCGATACATTGAGGTGATAAAGGGTTTGTACAAAAACGCCACCATGTCAGTCCGTCTCCAGGATCAGGACTCGAAACCCATCCAACTCCGGCGTGGAGTGAGACAAGGAGATGTCATATCTCCCAAATTATTCACACCTGGACTGGGAAGGACTTGGCATCAACAACAACGGCGAGTACATCACTAATCTCCGCTTTGCAGATGATATCGTGGTCATGGCTGAGACTCTGGAAGATTTAGGTAAAATGCTCAATGACCTCAGCAGAGCTTCCCAACAAGTGGGTCTAAAGATGAACATGGATAAGACGAAGATCATGTCGAACTCTCATGTCGCACTCACTCCAATTCTAGTTGGCTGCTCTGCACTCGAAGTTGTTGACGAGTATATATACCTGGGACAAACAGTCCAACTAGGTAGGTCCAACTTCGAGAAAAGGTGTCTCGTCGAATCCAGCTCGGCTGGGCAGCGTTCGGGAAGCTACGCTACATCTTCTCGTCGTCCAAGATACCACAGTGTCTCTGACCAGTGTATGTTGCCGGTGATGATTTACGGAACAGAAACGTGGTCGCTCACAATGGGCCTCATACGAAGGCTCAGAGTCACACAAAGGGCAATGGAAAGAGGTATGCTCGGAGTTTCTCTGCGTGATCGAATCAGAAATGAGGAGATCCGCAGAAGAACCAAAGTCACCGACATAGCTCTGCGAGTCGCTAAACTTAAGTGGCAGTGGGCAGGGCACATTGCTCGTAGAACCGATGGTCGATGGGGAAGTAAGGTTCTGGAGTGGCGGCCACGCACTGGAAGACGCAGCGTAGGGAGGCCCCAACAAGGAGGACCGATGACCTGGTAAAGGTCGCGGGAAGCCGATGGATGCGGGCAGCACAAGACCGGTCAACGTGGAAAGCCTTGGGGGAGGCCTTTGTCCAGCAGTGGACATCTATAGGCTGAAGAAGAAGAAGAACGAATTTACTGATCGCTTACGGTCAATACACAATCGCTAATGACTCTTTAACAAAGTGGAAACACGAGAAAAAGCTAAAACTTACAAGTCATGGCGGATGATTCCCCAGGGGAATCATAGTCTCTGGCGCTTGGTGCCCACGGGGCATGCATCACGGATTTATTATTTGACGCCAGGTACTACAGATTGCTAAAAAGCCCTCCGCAAGAAAACGGTTAAGGCTCAAGGTTGATTGGGAATATTTGACGGTTAACTTAGGGGTATCGTGACCTGGCGCGCGCCTCTGAGACGATGCATGGGGTTTAGTTTAACACCCCACTACCCCGTGCAGGAGAAGAGGCCCGGACAGACCGGGCCAGCACGAGGGTGTGGGGTCGTGGAAGAATTTAGACTCCAGCGGCCCCACGCGCGTTCGTGATAGAAGAGACACCGGGGTGGTTTTAGTCAGTAAAAGTCTGACAGACCCCGTCGCCCACCCCAGGGCGGCGGACATCCTATGAGGATTTCCACCCCGGAAAAAAAAGAGGGTATCTTGACCTGCTGTCGTCCGTACCTAATCCTAGGCCCTAATTATTCATTCCAATACCATTCCATTCCCGTTGTGCTAAAAGTTCGTAATCCAAATTCATAATGATCGATCAATTATCAGTCAGTCGTCTCATAATGGAATGGTGATATACATTGCCGTATTGCCATTATTATAAAAGCCGTTAGAATTAGATGAAATTATTTTCTAAAAACTACTACTCAGTTTGAACATTTATTAATATGGAGTGGAGTGTCGTTGACTACTGCAAAGTCATAATGACGCCATTTTGTTAGTAAATTACGAAACTTGTCAAAACGATGATTATCAGATCTTTGATCGACAATTATGACTTGTATTAGCACACTAAGGCCCCAGAAAGGCTAGCAACATGCATACATTCTCTATCAACCAGTCTTACCGGCATAATTAATGTAAACGTTGCTTTCATTTAACCAATAGGATCTGTGAGCCCAGCACACACACGTCTTAGAGAGTAGTCCCTCTTTCCCTCAAGCCACCAGACCTATCATAGGGTTAGACTAGTGAGTACAGCTGAAAAAGGCACCCCTACTAACGATTGCGACGCATAACTCTAAAACTGGGGTTTTTGACCTATCCACCCAAGATTACCTGGGTGAATCGGTCAAAACGTTGGTGGAGTGCCCAGCTTGGACGATGCAGCCTCTTTAAGCCTTTGTATAGGGCTATATCTATTGCTATCCTTCTCTGTATGAGAGGAGACCTGTGCCCAGCAGTGGGACGATAAAAAGGTTGATAATGATGATAGGGCTATAACGACAGATCATGCCACAGACAAGCCGAGACCCTTAAGATTCCTATCTTATATAGTCGTTTTAGGATTTTTATGAACATAATTATTAATATAACAATTATATAGCAATTCTTCTTACTTTGCAGCAGATTTTTTGTTCTTCAATTTCTACTGAGCTTGGAAGCTTGAGCGAGCTTAAAGGACCGTGTTTCAGTGCAGTAGACTTTTTAAAAATATATTTAGTTGGAAAGTCAGCGAAAGGGTTCTTTTGTCGTCAATACCCTTGGTCATAGGGGTGTTTAATAACAAGCACTTTAACAAAAATAAACTTTTTATTTTTGCCGCGTCACTTTTATGGATGTAGCCTGAATTAAAAAGTTATTTTTATAATACTGATGTTTGTTAGTACTAAATGGGGAAGAAAACGCAAAGCTATTTGCAGATGTCGCTGATGGCGTTTGACCCATAACAATTAGCTGTCAGTCCTATCACGTTTTATGTTGCGGTTTTTTTTTTGTTTTTGAAGAGTTTTTTTAGGTAAAGCAGAGCAATGTATTGTACATGGACTGTTTCAAGTTAAAAAAGGAGTTAAAAGTCTAGAGGAGCTTCAGTAAAAGGACGAAAAGCTGATCTAATTACCAGGCAAATAACAATGCCCAGACTTTACATTGAATGCAGACTTGTTAGTGTTTTAAGTTACATTAATTTTGTATTAGGTTTAAAGTTTCTTTAGTTATATCTAAGTAAATATTAGTATTTATTATTGCCATATTTTGGAAGTTTCAACCCTATTAACCTATAATTATTAGGTATCCAGACTTGAATCGTATGACCGGAATTAACTTCGAGATTCCTCAAGAACAAGAAATTCAAGAGACAGAATTGATTTACCGCCTCCAGAAAGCTATAGAGATATTAACATAATCTTTATTGAAATCTATTTATATTCTGTTCTAAATTGTAATGCATATCTTTAGGGAAAGAGTGATTTCCATTATTATTGCAACATATTGCTACACAACGCGGCATATTTTTTATATTTTTATAAACAACGTAAACTCGAACAAATTACAATGGATTTTGACAGTTTATTTGGGTCAAACAATATCAGCACCTCTAGTGGCGAGATTTATCAGTTTTCTTCCCCATTCAGAATCATAAAAAATCACAAGTCTGCTAAAATATATTTGGAATCGGAAGCGACTTTGTACTTAAATATTATCTATTAATGTATAGGCCGAGCCCAGAACGATTAAACATTCTTAGTAAAGTAGATTATTACGAATGTTTAATCTTTCTGGGTCTGCTGTCTTCACTTGTACACTTACATTACTTATACCAAAAAGAGGTATAAGCTTTTACACCACATTTCTTAACCAGAATAAATGCCATAATACCTCGTAGAACAACAATTAATTCATCGCTGAAAACGTACGATTTTGCAGTAAAGATCTTCAATTGGATGGCTAATTTCCTTAATTAAATACGTTCGAAATATAGTAGAAATCTCATCTCAATTAAATATTAGAAAATTAAGGGAAATCATGGGCGTACCCAGCGGGGGGGGGGGATGTGCGGCCGCCCCCCCTGTCCTCGGGCTGGCAAAATAGCCGGAGATGATTAGACCCTAAAAACGGCCAGAAGCTGGGTGCGCCCTTGAGGGAAATCAAAGGTATTTTTGAAAGATTGAAACTGAAACCAAGAGTATAACTATATAACCGGTAGGGTAATTACGTAACACACTATCAGTAGCAATGGGTTTCATTTTAACAGTTGAACAACATTCATTACGTTCTTTACATAGCCGACTAAACAGTAAACAGAGACATGTTTCGAACATATGGACCAATGGACTAGCAATAAGCTTCAAAATGATTCCAACTGACAGTAAGAGTGTGTTACGCAATTAAGGTGCAGATTGTGGACATTCTTAAAATCATGAGAATTGCCCTCAGGTCTAATGTCCCGTCTACATGTTCCGTCTTTCCTGCGAGCATGCCTGTGCAAACCAGTTTGGGCAGGTAAGCGCGTGTGTGTGTGGACGGCAAGACGTTAGCGCGCGCAATCCCGACTCCCGTATGGTTATACAGTCATGACTACACAGGCCAGGACTGCGCAGGGAAGACGGAGCGTGTAGACGAGACATAAGTCAACACATTCATATTGGTGTATGTTATAATGTAATGGTGCCTTTTTACGTCTACTGAATATTGTGAGAAACGCCAACTATCCTGGATAATTTTCATGGAGACCTTTATTAATTTATTTGTAACCAAATCTGTTTACTTTCACTCTACTTATATTATTTGACCCATTATTATCCGATTTGTTCTTCGTGACCTTTCGACAATACTGTGTAAAATTGTGTGAAGTATAATTATTTCAATGTTGCTTTATGTATATTATCATTATTTCAATCAACTGTAACTAGCATAAAACTTCTGGTTACATATTTGTGTTCACTTTTTCTATTTTTAAAATAGCACCACCATATTTAGTTTTAAAGGCTATTAATTAAAATATTTGTATGCTACCCAATGGAACTTGCACTTTATTACAACATTTATAATTCTTAAATTATTTATTGCATTATAATTAGTGGAGATCAAAATACCACAGCCTAATTGGTAACTGGTGGTATATTCACAATCAATTTTTGTGTTATTTTTTCTTTTACTGGCAGGATTGGTATGACGTCATCAGCTTCTTTCATGAGCGCGGTAGGCATCTGAAAAAAATAAATAAAAGCAATTAATTGAGAATTAAATTATTATTCAGTTTTACTTCCATGTGAGGAGAGCAAATAATTAGAGGGCATTTTACTTCAGCATAACTATTTACAACCATTCGATATGCTTCTATGTTAAATCAAACCTTAATCAATTTTATGAAAAGAGTGCAAAGTAGACACGTAGTTAAGAGGGGACTCTAGTGACGCTTTCTCTATACTATCGTATTCCACTGTTTTCTTCGTGGATAACGCTTTTAGAGCAAAATTTTTCCTACAACTTTACACCTTGATCACACCATCCCTATTATTTATTTATTTATTCCCTATTATTATTTTTTTCCCCCTATTATTTGATTTTTCTAAAATTTCATTAATAAGAGAAATATATTTCAAAGCGTTGTTTGGACGACTATTACCCAAATGTGATAAGTTTATGACAAAAAAGAAAATGATAGAAGCATAGGTATACTTTTCCTCTAAATTTTGATGTAAAAATTATTGAGATCAGTCGTTTTTTGATAAGAAAAACAGCGGAATACGAAACGACTGGTCAACGTTTTTGTAGGTAAAATCAGCCTTTTTTTGTTATCGGGGGGAAACCTTCTAAAGACCCCTGGTCCTTGGGGATGGGATCAAGGAGTGTGGGATTCTTACCTCACTAAAACCACCCTAGTGTCACCATCTGCACATAGCAGGGGCACCGTTACCTCTCAAAAGACATCCGGAGCCCCTGCCGTGCAACGTCTGTTAGGGCACATCTCTGGGGGTACTGTAAAGGGGTCTCCCCGAACCTAACTATGTAAGACAACACATGACCATTGTACGCCGCCTTCCCTGAAGTCGCTCAGTGGGCCGGCTGAGACCCCGCTATAATCGCCCGTGACCTCCAGTTCCCGCCTGTCTTAGATGATGCAGGTGGGGTTTCCGCTTGTTAGGCGTCAAGGCGGTTGCGTCCTCTATGGCTTCTTCTCCGAGCGGGATCGGCTCTCTCACGATACCGCTCGGCAGCCTCCTGAAACTGTGATGGTTCAGAACCATCACAGTTTCACAGAAGGAGGCGACTTGTCTCCAGTTATCCATCAGCATAGCACCCACTACTGATGGTAGAGAAAGATCTCGCCCGATCCTGTTGACCAAAACCTGCCACTCTGAGGCCCACGCAGGGCATTCCTTAAACGTGTGTTGTGAGGTAAAATCAGCCTGAACTGCAACTGTCCCTTTCACATTTTACAGGAAGAGGTTATAAGCTGCGCGACAGCAATATTTCAATATTCAATACTCTGCACTAGAGTCCCCTCTTAAAGTCCTAAACCCGAAAATTTTATCAGTTTTAATCAAATAGACTACTGCCTCATGTTCGACGGTACTGCCTCATCTTCGACGGGCGACCTATTTTAGCGCCAGTAGGTCTCAGGAAAGATACATAATAATTGCTATGATACTTAGTTTCAGTAGAAACTCAATCATACTTAAAATAAATGCGTGAATCAGAACATCTCAGGCTACTATTCTAAGAAAAAAATTAAACAAAACTACCTCAAATTTTTCCTTTAACCCTGAATAACTTTTTAGCATACATGGGATTTATGGGGACTTTTGACACTGTATTTTAATTGTGTACACAAGGGCTCCACCAAAATTTAGCTCTGTCGAAATTTTTATAAGTCAACCATTATTTTCGTGACGAATTTCATCAGACTACAATGAAAACAAGCACTTTACAGTTTAACTGCAGAAAATCTAATTATCATCATCATCAGCCTCTACTCGTCCCCTGCTGGACATAGGCCTCTTCCATGGCACGCCAACAAGCTCGATCCTGAGCAGTTCTCCGCCAGCCACTACCAGCCACCTTTTTGATGTCGTCGCTCCATCTCGTCCAAGGGCGTCCTACGCTACGTTTGCCAAGATGCGGTTTCCACTCGAGGACTCGTTTACCCCAACGGTTGTCGGTCCTGCGGCATATTTTGACCAGCCCATCGCCACTTCAGCTTGCTAATCCTCCCAGCTATGTTGGTGACTTTGGTCCTTTGTCGGATCACCTCATTTCTGATGCGGTCCTTCAGAGACGCCCAACATAGTCCGCTTCATAGCCCCCTGAGCAGCTTTAAACTTATGAACTAGTCTGTCCGTTAGTGTCCACGTCTCGGCTCCGTACGTCATGACGCATTGGTTGAAGATTTTAGTCTTCAAACATTGGAGTATGGGCTAAGAAAATACCCGACGAAGTTTACCAAATGCTGCCCATCCCACCTGGATTCTTCTATTTGTTCGTTTTTCCCTAATTGAAACGTTTGCCTGAGGTATACATATTCTGAAACAACTTCGAGCGGCATTCCGTTTACCCAACCCATTCATTGAACATAATTTTGGTCTTGTCTAAGTTCATCCGGAGACCGATGCATTGGGAGGATTCAGCTAAGTTGGTCAGCATTTGTTTCAGCTCTTGCTGCGTTTCCGCCATGAACACGACATCTTCCGCAAATCGCAAGTGTGAGATGTACTCGCCATTGATGTTAATGCCCCGACCCTGCCAATCCAGCGCCTTAAACACATCCTCGAGGGCATTGAAGAACAATTTGGGGGAAATAACATCCCCTTGTCTCACTCCTCGCTTAAGAAGAATATGTTTAGTCTGCTGGTTCTAGACACGGACGGACATTGTGGCGGCATCATAAAGACATCTTATCACTTGGATATATCGCCAATCGACTTGGCATCGCTGCATAGATTCCAGAACAGATCAGGTCTTGATGGAGTCAAAGGCCTTCTCATAGTCCACAAATGCTAGACACAGGGGCTGATTATACTCGGTCTTCTGTATAATCTGCCTCACTGTGTGTATGTGGACTATGGTACTAAATCCTCCTCGAAACCTGGCCTGCTTGGGCGGCTGGAATTCGTCGAGTCTGTGCACTAGTTGGTTTGTGATCAATCTTGAAAACAGCTTGTAGACATGGCTCAAAAGTGAAATGGGTCTATAGTAGAAAATCTAATATGACATTCTTACTTACATTTAAATCTTTCGCTTGTGCCTCCTTCACACTGTACTCTCTCAGAACATAATCGGAGTTGAGCCAATGGAACATTCTGGTTTCATTAGCCCGTACCAGTACATCATCCACTCTCAGGAAATATCTTAACAGCACATACCAATATGAAGGCATTACCCTCTGAAAACATATTTCAAAACATTAAATTAATTATATTTTTGGATTAGCAAATCACACAACTCTCCCTGAAAGCTGAAATCATAATATGGGTATTACAAAATTATTACTTCCAAAAGATACAGATCAGAGACCAGCACCATAATTGCTTTTCCACACTAATCACAATGTGAATCTTTTTGAATTATATTATACTAGCTTTCCGCCCGCGGCTTCGCCCGCGTGGAGTTCGGTTATATCGCGCGTTTTAGATTTCCCTCGGGAATATCAAAATTTTCCGGGATAAAAGGTAGCCTATGTTCTTTCTCAGGGTCTAAAGATTGTCTGTGCCAAATTTCATTAAAATCGGTTGAGAGGTTTAAGCGGGAAAGCATAACAGACAGACAGACAGACAGACAGACAGACAGACAGACAGACCGACAGACAGACAGACAGAGTTACTTTCGCATTTATAATATTAGTATGGATTGCTAATACATTGTTTGTTTGTTTGTCTCGCAACACATGGAGTTCAGTAAAACTACTGAGCAGAATGGTGTTGGTTCTCTGCCAATTATCCTCAGACTGCTATTGTATTTTAGTTTAGTAAAATTTTTAAAATACTTACTATTTTTACAGACAGTTTAGACACTCCATGGTCATGCAGTTCATCCTCAAATAAAGTGAGATCATGATAGAAAAGGATTTGTTCTTTCCGCTTCAGTACTTCAAAATCAATTGATTCATCAGTTGCCTCTGTGACAATATTGTCTGTGAGAGTGCCTTTGTAATCTGTTGAAAATGTCCAGTCAAATGGCCGCTTTGGTTTCTCTGCATATGGTCTTAAAACAATAATTATGGTTATTATTACATAGAGATAGAGAAGTATTACTCTAGGGTTTAGAGATTTTGTTTTAAGTGGATGAGTTTCATTTATAATATATAAAACTACTTTTTAGCACAGTTAATTCTTTTACAAAATAAAAATAACCAAAGTCAAAAGCTGTCCAGCCATCTTCAAGATTAGTCAAAACAGAATACTTATTGTTTTAAATACCATAGCAATAAAATTTAAATACCATAGCAATAGAATCAAATACAACATAGTTCCAGGGGTTAGGTATTAGATTATTAGCATAGAATTAATAGATTATTAGGATGTCATATGCAAATAAACACAAACCCATCAACTTTATTATTAATATAGATATATTATTACCGGGCTTCTTGCCAAGCCTCTGCACATGAAACCTCAATGGCCTCCATCTTGCTGGCCACACATCGCAGGGAATCAAGGGGATTAAAACATATAATTGCACCACTATCATGAGTCAACTTAAGAACATTTTTAGGAAACACCATGTCTGGAAAGTGTGGTATCTTCAGTTCTTTGCAGTATCTGGAAATTTAAGTTCTCAAGTAGATGAATAATGAATAAATAATGAATAATAATAAAGTATGTGTGCAATTCACTTGTGGTAGAAATAAAAATGCTGGTCTCAAGACAATGAGATGAATGTAAAAGTTAACAGTCGCTTTTTCATTTCATCAACTTTAATTTCACAACGATGCTAAAGAAGTTTTCACTTCAAAAAGTATGAAAAAGAAATTGGTGAAAATACACATAATTAGAATATGTACTAATGTTCTATGTTATTGGTTTGGTTTCCACACTCAGTCCCTCCAGCGGACCATTGTGCGTGATGTACTAATGTTTTTATCACAATACATATTATGTCCTTTTACACACTAGCTGCGGTATTACCCGAATAGGTTTTATTTTTTTTATATGCTCCTCTCGTATTGGTCGCAGCGTGATGTTATATAGTCTAAAGCCTTCCTAGATTAATGGACTATCCAACACAAAAAGATTTTTTCAAATCTGCCCAGTAGATAGTTCCTGAGATTAGTGCGTTCAACAAACTCTTCAGCTTTATATATTAGTATAGATAAATCGTGATAGTAGCGTCTGCCAGGTAAAATGCTGCCTACATATTACAAAAAAATGCCTACTTACATACAAAACTGACAAAATTGATCATCGTCGCGTTCGCAAACAACCTTTGTGGAACACATGCTGGGCAGTATGCAGCTCACATCGTACGATATATTCCACGGTCCAAACTGTATCGATTGCGCATTACTGGCATAACGTCTGGCATCTACACTGTTTACCTGTAAATATAAAAAAAATGCATCTAAAACTTCTCCCGGTTCTTGATAAGGTTATTCCAGCAACATTGTTATTACCTCAGCGTTAAACATGTTTAAATATATCCACAATCAGTTACTATAATTCCAGGGGGCGATTTTTCAATAAACAATTATAAATATAGCAATTAAAATTAATTAAGTTCCCAATTATCAGAATACAACAAAACTAACAAATTCCGTTTGACAATTGACATTGACACTTGACAGGGGCAGGGTTGCCAACCAAAAACAAAGATTCCTCGTACATGTGTACCTCAAAATCTCGTATAGTGACTTTCAAACCTCGTATTACTAGACGAGTACCAGTCGTCAACAGAGAACGGCTAAAAAAAAAAAAGGTCATTCGTCAGAGTGGATGTAGTAAACAGGGTCACTGGAACGAACGGCTAAAAAAAAAAAAAGAAACTAACAGAGTAGGAGCTCGTCCGCCGGAGCTATGTCGCTATACCGTCAATCAGAAAATCTATGCGATTTACGTTTACGTGTGAAGTTCCTACAATATGAAAATCTCGTACATTATTGTACGAGGTCCATACCATCCTCGTACCTCGTACGGAAGACCACAAATCTCGTATTTGTACGAGGAACCTCGTACAGTTGGCAACCCTGGATAGGGGTCTCTTTGTTTGACGTTTTTCTGGCGGGAACCTTGAAAAAGAGCGGTCGATTTCAATTTCGTTGAATATCTTTTTTAGTTATTTAGTAGTTTCTTTTAAATTATTTGTGTAATTTATAAAAAAAAAAACATTGTAAATAACTTATTAAATGGTCGGTAACGAGGGGGGCGGGGATAACCCGCCCCAAAATCCTCCGAAGCGCTCACGCCCTGAGGACTATGGGAGTAGCGGATCTGGACCTGGCGGCGGCGGTGAGCGATTGCATG
This sequence comes from Sesamia nonagrioides, assembly GCA_017933935.1. Classification (NCBI taxonomy): domain Eukaryota; kingdom Metazoa; phylum Arthropoda; class Insecta; order Lepidoptera; family Noctuidae; genus Sesamia; species Sesamia nonagrioides. The sequence continues at coordinate 201,680 of JADWQK010002419.1, forward strand.
TACCATATTTTAAACCAAATTATAAACGTCTGTACCCGGAAAACTCCAGTAATACTGAATTTAAAGTTTTTGTGGAGAGTACTAATGGACAGGAGAAACTTGGAAATAAAAGTCCAATCTTTTTAAACCACATATTTACAACAAGTATAAAAGGTGTGACGGCAATTCACCGAGTAAATGCATTTAAAATTGCAGTCATATTTAAACAATATAACACGGCCAATAACTTCATCAATAACTCAACTTTTCTGGATAAGAATTGCATGAGAGCTTACATACCTGTGACACAGATTGAGAAAACAGGAATTATTAGATTTGTCCCAACAAATTTATCAAATCAAGAGCTATATTCGAAATTGTCCTCTATATATGAAATTATAGCAATTCGTAGATTTACAAAGAAAGTTGGTCATGAACGCGTACCATTGCAGACAGCCAGCATTACTTTTTTATCCAACATATTACCTGACCACGTGCAATATGACCTCTTTTCATACAGGGTTTTTGAATATGTACCTCCATTGCAACAATGTTTCAAATGTTTTAAATTCAACCATTCAGCTAAAGTATGTAATGGTAAACAACACTGTTCCATCTGTTCAGGGGAACACTTGTATAAGGATTGTGATAAACCTAACGAGATCAGCTGTGTTAATTGCAGTGGACCTCACTTAGCTATCTCTAAACTGTGCCCAATTAAGATTAAGAAGATTACAGAAAAGAAAAACAAAATTACTTATGCAAGTGTTACTCAAACTAAAACAACCAAAGATGATTTTCCTCCACTAATGTTACCTACTGCACAAAAATCTGTATATAATCGTGTAAATAAATCTATGCCAAAATCTGTAAATAATGTAAATATTAATAAGTCTACCTCACAGACTACACATATGGACGTCTGCCCCACTGACATCAAAACCCAAATCATTGGCAACAATGCTGTACTCATGGCCCTGGTACAGACATTGGTAGAATTGGGTAACAACAGTGATTCTTCACCTATAACCAATGCAACAATTAAGAGTATTTTAATTAAAAATCTGTCTCTTTAATGGATTTAAGTCCTCCTGGAACATCTACACTACGTATTGCGCAGTTTAACATCCAAAGTGCCAATAGTAAAAAGCCCCTGTTAACAAAGTTTTTGCAAGAACAAAATATTGATATCTGTTTACTCAATGAAACTTGGTTTAAGGAACATCACAATTTTAAAATATCTGGCTATAATACTCATAGTAAAAACTCAAAAAATGTACGAAATGGAGTCGCCATATTAATCAAGCCATTTCTGAAATATAATGTTATCAATACTTCATTCTATGAAGATATTCAGACAATTGCTGTTTCTATATCAACTGGAAATAGTAAATTGACTATTCTTTGTGTTTACTGCCCTCCAACTAATCGACACATAAGAATGAATAGACTGTGCAATATCATAACTGGTCTACCTAAACCTATATTTGTTAGTGGTGACTTTAATGCGCATCACATTGCATTCGGCTGTCTATGTACAAAAGGCAGAGGCCAAGATCTATTTGAAGTTATAGATAGCTGTGACTTATGCATCCTGAATGATGGCAGTTTCACTACAGTGAATTACCCTATGCGTAATCCCTCCGCTATTGACGTAAGCTTTACTAGTGCATGTATGGCTCCGCTATGTGAATGGTCGGTACATGACGATGCTATGGGAAGTTATCATTATCCAACTATCACGGAAATATCTTTAACTGTTGATAAATATCAAATGAATCCCCCTTTAGATAAATTCTTATTTAAAAAAAAAACCAATTGGGAAGATTACAGTAAATTATCTGAAATTGAATTTCAAAACTTTAGAGTAAATACAGATGAACCCCTGTCATCCTATCAACAGTTTTGTGAACGCTTGGATACTCTTAAGCAAAAAGTTATTCCTAAGTTTACTAAAAGGAGTACATTCAAAAGCAGACCACCAACACCATGGTGGAATGAAATATGTGAACGAAGTGTAGTCGATTCATACAACGCATTAAAAATTTATCGTAATAATCCGAGTATTGATAATTATATTAACTATAAAAGACTAGACGCTCTAAAGAAAAGAACCATCTCTGAACAAAAAAAGTTAGGCTGGAGAAATATCTGTGATACGTTTAATAGAACCACACCTATTAGTAGGATTTGGAATCTTATTAAAATGCTGAAGGGTGTTAAGTCAAGCAATAGATCTTACAAAGATGAATTTATACCTTCCTTCATAGATAAAATTACAAATAACAGTAACCTAATAGATGCAAGAAATTTAAACAGTCACTTTGAAAATAACAACAACAATCCAGATTCAAAATTTTTACTAGATACTTTTTCATGGTCTGAATTTATAAGAAGTTTACAATCTAGACGTGATACAGCCCCAGGATTGGATGATTTCCCATATATTCTCATTAAAAAATTACATGACTCTGCTCAAAGAGTTTTCTTAGATATATTAAATGCACTTTGGCTTAAAAAAATAATTCCAGATTCATGGAAGACACAATGTGTTATTCCTATTCTTAAAGTGGATAAACCACCCGATCAAGCTAATTCCTATCGCCCCATATCTTTGTCATCCTGTCTTGGAAAAGTATTCGAAAATATGATAAAAACACGTCTTGATTGGTATATTGAATCCAACAACATCATTCCATCTGTACAGTTTGGCTTTCGTCGAGGGCGAAGCTGCGCTGATAGTTTTATATCACTGATCTCCGACCTGAAATATGCCAAAAATGTAAAATGTAATACAATTTGTGTTTTCTTAGATGTTCAGGGTGCGTTTGATAGTGTTGACCCTGGTATAATGGTGGAAGCTATGTCCGGTTTGTGTATTCCAGGTGAATTGTGTAAATGGATCTATAAATTTTTAAATAATAGGACATTATATGTGAAGTTTAATAACAAACTACATGGCCCTAAAATTGCATCAAAGGGCACAATGCAAGGTGCCTGTCTATCACCTTTATTGTACAATCTGTATACAAGTGAAATATGTAAATATGTAAATGTTAAAAATGTAAATATTCTACAATTTGCTGATGACATAGTTCTATACAGTAGTAATCTAAATTTAGATATTGCTATGGAAAATATCAATAAGGCATTACATGAACTAGCAGGATATTACCAAAATAAACTACACTTAGATATCAATGCTTCGAAAAGTAGTATGATGGTTTTTGGTCCTGATAACCCAACTACAAATATTATATACAACAAAGAAATAATTAAAAGAGTAAATTTAAAGAAATTTCTTGGTGTTATCATTGACCAAAAATTGAATTTTGAGGAGCACATTAAGCATATATCTAAAAATGCTTTAAAAGGCTTCAACATAATGAAATGTCTTGCTGGTGTATCCTGGGGTGCAGACCCTAAAACATTATCTATTTTGTACAAAGCAATAGTTAGAAGCCACTTTGATTATAGTACCATAGCTTATCTAAATAGTCCATATGCTCACAAATTAACTTTATTGCAAAATAAGGCTTTGAGAACTATATCCGGGGCAATGTGCTCTACTCCCATAAGGGCCATGGAAGTGGAGACTAAAATAATGCCTATGGTTTTGAGACGCATCCTACTAGCTGAAAGATATTGCCTTAAGCTGATATCTTCAAATAATCAACAAATTATAAGAAAAATCTTACCTCATCATATTAATGTATCCAGTCCTTTAACAGCTGCAGAAGAACTTCTGCACGATAACTCTCCACAGCTCCTTCGGATTTTGCTGGAAGTTATAAAAAAATATGATAAAGTTAAAAAGCACTGCCCATGGCCATGTTACTCCACGTCTTATTTAAGCATTATACATCCTATTCAGATCATAGATTGTACTATTGAGAATAACTCAGATATGTTAAGATTTCTATTGGAAAATAGAAAGTTTTATAAATTATATACTGATGGTAGTAAAGGTGATGGTTATGTGCGTAGTGCTGTGTATGACCCACAGATCCAATTTTCTCAAAGCTTTGCTTTGCCATGTTCTTGCTCAACATTTACAGCAGAATCCTTTGCAGTTTTACAGGCTTTGAAGCAAATTCCTAATGTAAATAGTTGTAAATACTTTTTAATAATTACTGATTCTTTAAGCTTAGTACAAAGTTTATCTTGTATAAAAATTCATTTCAAAACAAACTTTTTCTTATTCTTCATTAAGGAACTATTGTATCAATACTCAGTCAGAAATATTGAGGTTCATTTCATGTGGGTGCCCTCTCACAAGGGCATTACAGGTAATGAAATTGTTGACAGAATTGCTTTTGAGGGCATTAACCTGTTGGATGTTACGCAGACAATAGACGTACCTATTACTGATTATATATGCAATATAGATGAAGAAATTAAAGATTTATGGACAGACATGTGGAAATTGGACCAACTGGAGAAGGGCAAATGGTATGGAAGTATCCAACAGAGCATACCTACTAGACCTTGGTACGACACACTGAAGGAAACTGGTCGTGACTTCATAACCACCATAAACAGACTTCGTTTTGGCCACAATTTAGCACCATCACACCTTTCAAGATTGAAAATAATACAAAGTGATAGATGTCCGCATTGTGAAACAGACGAAATCGCTGATGTTGAACATTTGCTGTTGAAATGTCAAAGATTTTTGCTTGACAGACTAGTGCTTGCATCGGAAATCGATGAAATTTTTAAAAATAACGCTGAGCTCTATACCCGCCCGCCGCCACTCACTTTATTATTAAAAGAAGTTGGAGCATATAAACCTATCTACAAATATATCAAGCAAACAGTTGGTAAAATTTAGTGCAACATCTCAAAAAAACTCAAAAAGTGCCAAGTGAACTAAAAAACTAAAGTGCTACTAAGTGAAGTGCAAATAAGTCATGGCTTAAAGGTCTTAGAAACCAGGCCATAAAATTCCCAAAAAAAAAAAAAAAATCTTTGTTTGACGGGTTTCTTGGCGGGAATTTGAACCGAGGCGGTCAATTTTAAATTTAGTCCAAGTTTTTTCAAAAATAAATTTCATTTTTCTTATTTTGTAATTAGTTTATATAAAGTGTTAATAGTTTCTGTACCTTCTAATAATGGAAGGTAACGAAGATGAGGGGGAAAGACCCCCTAGAAGTCGGAAGAGAAAGGAGGACTTTGTTCCTAGCAACAGCGGCGGTGGTGAGGAAAGTGACTTTTCCAGTTATAATCCTTACTATAAGCCCAACTATAAACGTCTTTATCCAGAAAATTCAGGTAACTCTGAATTTAAAGTTTTTGTGGAGAGTCAGGACAAGGAGCGTCTGGGCAACAAAAGCCCAATATATTTGAACCATATTTTTGCAGCGGAAATAAAAGGTGTGGTGGCGATTCGACGTGTGAACGCTAATAAAATTGTTGTTGTATTCAAGCAATACAATACAGCAAATAACTTTATTCATAATTCAAGTTTTTTAGATAAACACAAAATGAAAGCCTATATTCCAGCAACACAAATCGAACGTACTGGCATTATCAGATATGTACCAACAAATATTTCAAACAAAGAGTTATACACCAAGCTTTCTTCGATATATGAAATTGTAGCTGTAAGGCGATTCACAAAGAAAGTTGGGCTGAACCGTGTCCCATTACAAACAGTCAGCATTACGTTTTTATCGAACTCACTACCTGAATGTGTCCAGTACGACTTATTCTCATATCGCGTTTCTGATTATGTCCCTCCTCTGCTGCAGTGTTTTCGCTGCTTTAAATTTAACCACTCTGCAAAAGTTTGCAATGGAAAGCAACGTTGTAGCTGTTGTGCAGGCGAACATTCATATAAAGAATGTGATAAGCCTGATAAGCTTTGCTGCGTTAACTGCGGCGGACCTCATTTGGCTGTATCAAGGACCTGTCCCGTGAAAGTAAAGAAAATGCTAGACAAGAAAAATAAAATTACATATGCCAGTGTTACAGAGTCTTTCAAGTATAAAGACGCTGATTTCCCTAATTTGCCTGAACAAACCCAAAATAAAAAAAATATACTGCCGGAAAAAAATGTAACAGTCGCAAACATTGTAAAGAAGCCTACAAAACAGAACAAAGTTGCTTCCCTACCTAATCTTAAGTCTCAAATCATTGGTAACAATGATATCCTCATGGCTCTAGTACAAACCTTAGTTCAATTAGGTAATAATAATGATGATGTACCTGTAACCACATCATCCATCAAAGAAATGCTTGTTAAAAATCTTTCTGATGGCTGGGGCTGCTAGCCTCCTCAACAATGTAATATCTTCGTTACGCATCGCACAATTTAATATTCAGAGCGCCAACAGTAAGAAGCCCTTATTGATCAATTTTTTACTAAATGAAAACATAGATGTTTGTTTGCTTAACGAGACTTGGTTAAAAGATCACCAAAACTTCAGAATACCCGGTTATAATATATATAATAGAAACTCTACAAATAGTCATAATGGTGTAGCAATCTTGATTAAACCTTATTATAAATACACTACTTTATATACACCTTTTTATGAAGAAATACAAACCATTGCTTTATCTGTAACTACTGAGATAGGAAACATAACCATCCTGTGTGTATATTGCCCACCTACCAGTGGACATATAAGAATTAGTAGACTCCGCAACATTATAAGAGATCTTCCTAAGCCTGTAATTGTTAGTGGTGACTTCAATGCACATCATATTGCATTTGGATGCCTGTCTACGAAGGGCCGTGGACAAGATTTATATAACGTAATAGATGAATGTGATTTATGTATTTTAAATGATGGCAGCTTTACTACTATTAACTATCCCACACGTAATCCTTCGGCTATCGATGTAACATTTGTCAGCGCGAATCTTGCTCCACTCTGTGAGTGGTCTGTGCACGATGATGCCATGGGAAGTTACCATTACCCGACAATTACTAATATAGCACTGAATATTGATAGATACCAAGTTAATCCGCCTATTGATAGATTTTTGTATAATAAAACAGACTGGGGTAAATTCCTGGAACAATCTAAAACTGTTTTCAACGACATGACGATTAATGATGAGGATCCAATGTCATCATATTTAGAATTCTGTTCTCGTCTTGATGCTCTTAAGCAGACAATCATTCCAAAATTTGTTAGAACTAACAATTTTAAAAGTAGATCACCAGCCCCCTGGTGGAATAATGTGTGTGAACAAACTGTAATAGCATCCTACAATGCATTGAAATTATACAGAAGTGATCCCACAATAGAGAATTATATTAATTATAAACGAATAGATTCTTTAAAGAAACGGACTATCTCAGAACAAAAGAAAATTGGATGGAACAGCTTCTGTAATACTTTCAATAGAACAACACCAATAAGCATGATTTGGAATCTTATTAAAAAGTTTAGGGGCATCAAGAAGGGGAACAGATCATTTAGTGATGAATTTATACAGTCCTTTTTATCAAAATTATCTAACAATAACAATTTGATAGATTTTAGTTCATTTTGTAATTATTTTAATGTTAATAATGAAAATCCTAATTCAAAGTTTTTGCTAGATCCCTTTTCGTGGACCGAATTCAAAATGAGCTTACAGTCTAGAAAAAATACCACACCAGGATTAGATGATTTCCCTTATATTTTAATAAAAAATTTAGATGAATCTATACAAAGAAAATTTCTTCAAATTCTTAATAATCTTTGGCATAAAAAACTTATTCCACAGCCTTGGAAAACACAATGTGTTATTCCAATACTAAAACCAAATAAACCACCACATCTAGCAGACTCTTATCGTCCAATTTCATTGTCGTCATGTCTTGGAAAGCTGTTTGAAAATATGTTAAAGAATCGCCTTGACTGGTATGTTGAATCTAATGGTCTCATCCCATATGTTCAATATGGCTTCCGTAGGGGTCGGAGCTGTGCAGATAGTTTCATTTCATTAATAGCTGACCTGAAAAGAGCACAAAATTCTAAGTCACATACTGTTTGCGTATTTTTAGATGTTCAAGGGGCTTTTGACAGTGTTGACCCTGGAATACTTGTTAAAGTATTGACAGAAACTGTTTGTATCCCAGGACAAGTTTCAAACTGGATCTATAACTTTTTGAGTAATCGTACAATGTATGTTCGGTATAATAACATTATGTATGGTCCTGAGACTGCCTCCAAAGGCACCATGCAGGGTGCAACCCTTTCACCTTTACTATATAACCTGTACACTTGTGAAATATGTAAATATGTTGATATGAAATTTGTAAATATCCTTCAATTTGCAGATGATTTGGTTTTATATACTTCTAATTCTAACTTAACTACAGCAATAGAAAATATGAACAGGGCATTGGAACAGTTAAGTAGCTACTATAGTAATAGATTGCATTTAAAAATCAATGCTTCAAAAAGTAATACAATGATTTTTGGAAATGATCCTCTATGTTCCAATGTCACATACAATGGGGATGTAATAAAAAGGGTTAAACAACATAAATTTTTAGGGATTGTTATAGATCAAAAGTTGAAATTTGAAGATCATATTAAATATATATCTGTAAATGCCTTAAAAGGTCTAAATGTGATAAGGTGCCTTGCTGGAGTTTCATGGGGAGCAGATCCAAAAATACTGTCTATATTATATAAAGCAATTGTAAGAAGCCATTTTGATTACAGTACTTTAGTTTATTTGAATAGTCCTTATGTAAATAAGTTAGATGTGATACAAAACAAGGCTTTGAGATTGATATCTGGGGCTATGTGTTCAACCCCCATAAGAGCCATGGAGATTGAAACTAAAATTATGCCTTTAATTTTAAGAAGGATCTTACTTACAGAAAGATACTGCATCAAAGTCCTGTCATCTGACAATACTTTTCTCATAAATAGGATAGTCCCACATCTAGTGAGTGTTTCTGGAGAATTAGTTTCTGTAGATGATCTACTGAGGGGCATCTCTCCTCAATTATGTCGAATTTACATGGAAATAAACAAAAAATGTATTAAAATTAAGAAGCAATCTAAGTGGCCATGTTATACTCATTCATTCAGTATAAGCCCCGCACGATGATATTGCGATGGAACCTTGTCACAATAACAGCTTTGTGACGTCATCTGTCACACAAAAGGACGGCTAGCAAAAGAATGATAAATGCAAAATTATAGTTTATTAATTTTGCATTTAACATTCTTTCGGGTTAAGGATTTATTTGTATTTTATAATTTTATTATACATACACACTTTATACCTACTCATCCATATTCTGACAAATAAACTTTCATTATTAAAAATTTCAAGGAAATAATTCTTGTAGACGTAAGAAAAATATACTTATTCGTATATCTTTCTTACATGTATATTAACTTTTGCTAACTACATTTCTGTTACTTTGTGAGCGGGAATTAAACCAGAGTACCAAATAACTCCAGGATAGTATGTAAAAAAATGTTTATATATAATTCAATATAATCTTACCCTATTTATTCAATTCCACTCATACAGTCTTCCAAATCAGAACTGCTTTCTGTGTCTGTCGATTCAGATTCACTGTCCGTCTGCCGTATTTATGATAAATAACTCGTCAGTTATTCGATCTTTTTTCCAATATTCCACTTCAAGCCGTTTAACATGATTGACTTCCTTTCGCCAGTCATCTGGAGTTATTGACGTCAACGCCTCCAATGTCAGAGCTTCAATGCGACTTTCCAACTGCTCCACATTTTTTTCTGACACCCTTATCTTTACCAGGTTCCAGATGTACTCAATGGGGTTGAGGTCGCAGTTGTAGGGTGGTAATCTAACGACCTCATGGCCATTGGCAGGTTAAAAATTGTCAATTTTATAATTTTTCGGTGGTCTGTGCCGTTTAATTAATAAATACAGTTCAGGTTTTGTACTGTCGTTGGGAAAGTCGATGTTGTGAGCTTGTAGCCACTCAACCATCAACTGCTTTTTATTGTTCATACTTGGTGGCCTATTCTCTTCCCTACTGTGATAAGGGGCGTTGTCCATCACAATTATGGAGTTGCGTGGTATGTTGGGTACTAATTTTTCTGTAAGCCACTTGGTGAAATTCTCAGTATTCATTTGATCATGGTAATCCCCCGTTTTGGTGTCTGCTTTAAACATTAAAAGGGCATTGTCAACAAAACCGCTTTCACTTCCCGCGTGAACTATTATCCATCGGCGGCCGGGGCTGTCGTTCCGTCTCACTCCTACATCGGTTGCTGTTTGCCAACATTTTTTGACCGTGTAGTGTGCGTGTATCCACGTTTCGTCGAGATAAATACAGAGTAATTTTGTTATTACCAAGCGAGTCATTTTCCTTGAATTTGGGGTCTTTCAATTAGAGCCAGTCTTTTTTGGTAGCATCGTTTGAATTGGTAGCCTAAATCACATTTAATTATTTTTCTTAATGTAGTTTCACTACCGGTATAATTAAGGTCTACTTTTGAAGCCGCCAAGATTTTGCGCATTGTGGGTATTTCTCTCCTCACCGTATACATTGAATGTATAATATTTCTTAAAGCTGTTAAGGAAAACCCGTCGAAATATTCCTTCTTTTGTCTTTTTCCTTTAGTAGGAGTTCTCATATTGCTGCCACTGGCTGTTGCAGACTCATGCTCTCGTCGCAATTTTGTCACAGTATTTTTTGCAACGCCTGTGGCACATGCCACACGCTCCGTGACTTTGGTAGAATTTTGCAAAATATTTTTAATAACTATCAGCTGTTGCTTCGGCATTAAAATGTCCTCAGTAGTGTCCGAAGCACTTTTTAAAGCACGGTTTATACTTTCAAGAACTAACTTACAGTCCTCTTTTTCTTTAACAAAATAATTGTCCACTTTAATTATAATTTCACGAGCACGACTGTGAATTAATTTCTTACTCATTTTAACGAGTAACAGCTAACAAAACTAAACAACAAAACTCAAGATCAACAATAAAACAGGATAACAAAAACAAAAAGCTAACAAAAATATTCGATGTGCGTAAGTGGGTAAGCGCGGACTGAACATGCGAACGGTACCGACGGTGCGAGTTCGACTACGTCACCAAGATGGCCGCCGATCGCAATATCATCGTGCGGGGCTAGTAGTATCATACACCCTGTTAAAGTCCTAACACACATAATCACTTGCAATGTAGAGATGTCAACCTTTTTATTAGAAAACAGGAAATATTATACTTTATACACAGATGGTAGTAAAGGCAATGATTATGTGAGATCTGCTCTGTATGATCCACAAACTGAATTTGCTCAAAGCTTTGTTTTAGACAATCATTGTTCAATATTTACAGCAGAGGCATATGCAGTTTTAGAAGGCTTAAAATTAATCCGTCGTATAAATAATTGTAAACATTTCTTAATTTTAACTGATTCATTAAGTTTGATAGATAGTTTGAAAATATTGAAAATGAATTTTAAAAATAATTATATTCTATATTTAATTAAAGACTTTATATACTGTTTATTCAAACAAGGAATTGAAGTTACTTTTATGTGGATACCTTCACATCGTGGCATTTCAGGTAATGAAATAGCTGATAAAACTGCATTTGAAGGGATTAATTCATTGGATGTAAGATACGTAATTGCTATACCAATAACTGATTATTACAGCTCATTTCGTGTCGAAACAATTAATATTTGGAAAGATATGTGGAAGAAAGACCAAGAACAGAAAGGAAAATGGTATGGAAGTATTCAAGAAGACATACCATATATGCCGTGGTACAATGAACTAGAATATGCCAGTCGAGAATTTATTACAACAATTAATAGGCTTCGTTTTGGGCACTGCACCACACCTTCCCACCTAGCGAGACTGGGTATTGTAACAAGCGATGAATGCAAAGAATGCAAAACTCCACAAGCGGACGCAGAACATATGATTTTCTTCTGTCTTAAATACAACATGCAAACAGTGTTGCCAACGGTGCTGGCCCTAATGTCGCCGTTTCTCATGCATGAAGTAGCCTAATATCGCCGAATTTCAGTTGTAGTAGCCTATAGTAGCCCAAACCCCAAAATATCAATAAGTACCTATATGAATAAAATAAAATGTAGTTTTTAATGAGTGTGAATTTGGCCGACATCCGACAATTAAAACTTTTGACGATGAATATATCGACTATTACATTTAGCTGGAGTGATAATGGCGCATATTTCAATTCTCTTAGTTATTTTTTTAAATATTATTTTTATTTATTCGCGGAGCCGTAATTTTGAATATTAATTTTCATTTGAAAATGTTGTCGATATAATTATATTTATCAATTTCACTTAAAATCGGTTATTTTAGTTACCTTACCTTCATTTACATGAGCATTTTTTAATTTTATTTATTGAATAAAAGCTTTTTGGAGTCATAATAACAAATGAAAATTTATTTTAAAAACGAGCTGCTCCTCGCGGTTTATCCCGCGTAGGTTTTGATATCTTTTTTTTATGCTCCTCTTCTATTAAACACAGCGTGATGTTATATAGCCTAAAGCCTTCCTGGATTAATGGGCTATCCAACGCAAAAAGATTTTTTCAAATCGGACTAGTAGTTCCTGAGATTAGCGCGTTCAAACAAACAAACAAACTCTTCAGCTTTATGTATTAGTATAAAGTTCCGGGAATAGATAAAAGAATTCTTTAAACAAATATTTATCAAGAGAATTAAAATACGCGCCATTATTACAACAATTACACAGGAGAAGTGGTTCAAGGTGAAGGTGACAAAGGAGGAATAACCGAAATTATTGTACAGCACAGATAATTGCGTGCGCATTGAATACCTACGTATAACTCTACTATATTCTAAATTTGGTTACATAATAGGTAAGACAAATTCAATATATTCCCGCCGGAAACTAACCATAAACAAATAGTGGAACCATCTTAATATCAAATTGTACAGGCGACAGCACATCAAGCTACTACATACTACAATCTGTCAGATTTCTTTTTTAGATTTTCATTTTTATGATAAAGTACTATCTTTCCGCCCGCGGCTTTGCAAGCGTGGAGTTCGGTTATATCGCGATTTTTAGGTTTCCCTCGGGAATATCATTTTTTTCCGGGATAAAAGGTAGCCTATGTTCTTTCTCAGGGTCTAAAGAATGTCTGTCCCAAATTTCATCAAAATCGGTTGAGAGGTTTAGGCGGGAAAGTTTAACAGACAGACGGACAGAGTTACTTTCGCATTTAGGTATATTACTAACTTTCCGCCCGCGGCTTCGCCCGCGTGGAGTTCGGTTATATCGCGCTTTTTAGATTTCCCTCGGGAACATCAAATTTTTCCGGGATAAAAGGTAGCCTATGTTCTTTCTCAGGATCTAAAGATTTTCTGTGCCAAATTTCATCAAAATCGGTTGAGAGGTTTAAGCGGGAAAGCGTAACAGACATATATGCAAAAAAATAAAAAGGTTCTAGAGTCGAGTAGCCTAATTTGCGACCAGTCGCCTTTTAGATTTTTTCGTCGCCGATTCTCGTTCTGAGTAGCCTAAATAGCGAAAAATCGCCTACGTTGGCAACACTGCATGCAAAGACTGATACTTGCCAGTGAAATTAATGATATAATACCATTCAATTCCTCCCGCCGCTTGACTGATTTATTAAAGTTTAACAAGTGTTACGAACCATTGTACAAATATATTAAAAACACTGTTGAAAAACTTTGAATGATGTGATCAAAAAACACAACAAGTCCTAAAGTGAAGTGAACCTCTATAGTTTGTGAAGTAGTATAATGTAAATAAGAGTGTACTCCAAATAATGACATGGCTTAAAGGTCTAGTAACCGAGCCAAAATAAATTAAAAAAAAAAAAAAAAAACTTTGTTTGACAGTTTTTTGGGCGGGAACCTTGAAAAAGAGCGGTCGATTTCAATTTCTTTGAATATCTTTTTTAGTTATTTAGTAGTTTCTTTTAAATTATTTGTGTAATTTATAAAAAAAAAAAACATTGTAAATAACTTATTAAATGGTCGGTAACGAGGGGGGCGGGGATAACCCGCCCCAAAATCCTCCGAAGCGCTCACGCCCTGAGGACTGTGGGAGTAGCGGATCTGGATCTGGCGGCGGCGGTGAGCGATTGCATGTACCATATTTTAAACCAAATTATAAACGTCTGTACCCGGAAAACTCCAGTAATACTGAATTTAAAGTTTTTGTGGAGAGTACTAATGGACAGGAGAAACTTGGAAATAAAAGTCCAATCTTTTTAAACCACATATTTACAACAAGTATAAAAGGTGTGACGGCAATTCACCGAGTAAATGCATTTAAAATTGCAGTCATGTTTAAACAATATAACACGGCCAATAACTTCATCAATAACTCAACTTTTCTGGATAAGAATTGCATGAGAGCTTACATACCTGCGACACAGATTGAGAAAACAGGAATTATTAGATTTGTCCCAACAAATTTATCAAATCAAGAGCTATATTCGAAATTGTCCTCTATATATGAAATTATAGCGATTCGTAGATTTACAAAGAAAGTTGGTCATGAACGCGTACCATTGCAGACAGCCAGCATTACTTTTTTATCCAACATATTACCTGACCACGTGCAATATGACCTCTTTTCATACAGGGTTTTTGAATATGTACCTCCATTGCAACAATGTTTCAAATGTTTTAAATTCAACCATTCACCTAAAGTATGTAATGGTAAACAACGCTGTTCCATCTGTTCAGGGGAACACTTGTATAAGGATTGTGATAAACCTAACGAGATCAGCTGTGTTAATTGCAGTGGACCTCACTTAGCTATCTCTAAACTGTGCCCAATTAAGATTAAAAAGATTACAGAAAAGAAAAACAAAATTACTTATGCAAGTGTTACTCAAACTAAAACAACCAAAGATGATTTTCCTCCACTAATGTTACCTACTGCACAAAAATCTGTATATAATCGTGTAAATAAAAATGTAAATAAATCTATGCCAAAATCTGTAAATAATGTAAATATTAATAAGTCTACCTCACAGACTACACATATGGACGTCTGCCCCACTGACATCAAAACCCAAATCATTGGCAACAATGCTGTACTCATGGCCCTGGTACAGACATTGGTAGAATTGGGTAACAACAGTGATTCTTCACCTATAACCAATGCAACAATTAAGAGTATTTTAATTAAAAATCTGTCTCTTTAATGGATTTAAGTCCTCCTGGAACATCTACACTACGTATTGCGCAGTTTAACATCCAAAGTGCCAATAGTAAAAAGCCCCTGTTAACAAAGTTTTTGCAAGAACAAAATATTGATATCTGTTTACTCAACGAAACTTGGTTTAAGGAACATCACAATTTTAAAATATCTGGCTATAATACTCATAGTAAAAACTCAAAAAATGTACGAAATGGAGTCGCCATATTAATCAAGCCATTTCTGAAATATAATGTTATCAATACTTCATTCTATGAAGATATTCAGACAATTGCTGTTTCTATATCAACTGGAAATAGTAAATTAACTATTCTTTGTGTTTACTGCCCTCCAACTAATCGACACATAAGAATGAATAGACTGTGCAATATCATAACTGGTCTACCTAAACCTATATTTGTTAGTGGTGACTTTAATGCGCATCACATTGCATTCGGCTGTCTATGTACAAAAGGCAGAGGCCAAGATCTATTTGAAGTTATAGATAGCTGTGACTTATGCATCCTGAATGATGGCAGTTTCACTACAGTGAATTACCCTATGCGTAATCCCTCCGCTATTGACGTAAGCTTTACTAGTGCATGTATGGCTCCGCTATGTGAATGGTCGGTACATGACGATGCTATGGGAAGTTATCATTATCCAACTATCACGGAAATATCTTTATATGTTGATAAATATCAAATGAATCCCCCTTTAGATAAATTCTTATTTAAAAAAAAACCAATTGGGAAGATTACAGTAAATTATCTGAAATTGAATTTCAAAACTTTAGAGTAAATACAGATGAACCCCTGTCATCCTATCAACAGTTTTGTGAACGCTTGGATACTCTTAAGCAAAAAGTTATTCCTAAGTTTACTAAAAGTAGTACATTCAAAAGCAGACCACCAACACCATGGTGGAATGAAATATGTGAACGAAGTGTAGTCGATTCATACAACGCATTAAAAATTTATCGTAATAATCCGAGTATTGATAATTATATTAACTATAAAAGACTAGACGCTCTAAAGAAAAGAACCATCTCTGAACAAAAAAAGTTAGGCTGGAGAAATATCTGTGATACGTTTAATAGAACCACACCTATTAGTAGGATTTGGAATCTTATTAAAATGCTGAAGGGTGTTAAGTCAAGCAATAGATCTTACAAAGATGAATTTATACCTTCCTTCATAGATAAAATTACAAATAACAGTAACCTAATAGATGCAAGAAATTTAAACAGTCACTTTGAAAATAACAACAACAATCCAGATTCAAAATTTTTACTAGATACTTTTTCATGGTCTGAATTTATAAGAAGTTTACAATCTAGACGTGATACAGCCCCAGGATTGGATGATTTCCCATATATTCTCATTAAAAAATTACATGACTCTGCTCAAAGAGTTTTCTTAGATATATTAAATGCACTTTGGCTTAAAAAAATAATTCCAGATTCATGGAAGACACAATGTGTTATTCCTATTCTTAAAGTGGATAAACCACCCGATCAAGCTAATTCCTATCGCCCCATATCTTTGTCATCCTGTCTTGGAAAAGTATTCGAAAATATGATAAAAACACGTCTTGATTGGTATATTGAATCCAACAACATCATTCCATCTGTACAGTTTGGCTTTCGTCGAGGGCGAAGCTGCGCTGATAGTTTTATATCACTGATCTCCGACCTGAAATATGCCAAAAATGTAAAATGTAATACAATTTGTGTTTTCTTAGATGTTCAGGGTGCGTTTGATAGTGTTGACCCTGGTATAATGGTGGAAGCTATGTCCGGTTTGTGTATTCCAGGTGAATTGTGTAAATGGATCTATAAATTTTTAAATAATAGGACATTATATGTGAAGTTTAATAACAAACTACATGGCCCTAAAATTGCATCAAAGGGCACAATGCAAGGTGCCTGTCTATCACCTTTATTGTACAATCTGTATACAAGTGAAATATGTAAATATGTAAATGTTAAAAATGTAAATATTCTACAATTTGCTGATGACATAGTTCTATACAGTAGTAATCTAAATTTAGATATTGCTATGGAAAATATCAATAAGGCATTACATGAACTAGCAGGATATTACCAAAATAAACTACACTTAGATATCAATGCTTCGAAAAGTAGTATGATGGTTTTTGGTCCTGATAACCCAACTACAAATATTATATACAACAAAGAAATAATTAAAAGAGTAAATTTAAAGAAATTTCTTGGTGTTATCATTGACCAAAAATTGAATTTTGAGGAGCACATTAAGCATATATCTAAAAATGCTTTAAAAGGCTTCAACATAATGAAATGTCTTGCTGGTGTATCCTGGGGTGCAGACCCTAAAACATTATCTATTTTGTACAAAGCAATAGTTAGAAGCCACTTTGATTATAGTACCATAGCTTATCTAAATAGTCCATATGCTCACAAATTAACTTTATTGCAAAATAAGGCTTTGAGAACTATATCTGGGGCAATGTGCTCTACTCCCATAAGGGCCATGGAAGTGGAGACTAAAATAATGCCTATGGTTTTGAGACGCATCCTACTAGCTGAAAGATATTGCCTTAAGCTGATATCTTCAAATAATCAACAAATTATAAGAAAAATCTTACCTCATCATATTAATGTAGGGTAAGGTGGTCCACAGTGGTTAACTTTTTTTTCTGATCCTTTTAATTCGGGTTCGGCTTATGTTAGAATATTGTATTTGATACCAAATTGTAGCCAGTTTATCATAGTTTAAGAGTATATGTTATTTTTTTTAAATAGTGTGATAATAATTTACATACAAGAGTTTAAAAAAAAATTGGAATTTGATCCACTGTGTACCGTGAGGTTTCTACAGTGGCTCATCCTAAAGTACACAATGGATCATGTAGTACACAGTGAATAATTAGGTGTAGACCTCAAAAATTAAACAAAAGATATACTTCACAAATCAGTTTTATTAGATTTTGAAAAAAACAAACAAAATATAGTATCAACAAAAAAATTCAACAATCAATAATTCAAAAATTGAACACAATAACAGCATCGTAATAAAAATACAGTCTTCTTTGGTATTCAACTAAATGTAAGAAAAAGGATCAAAAATATATTGTAATTAAATTCAACCACCTCAGTAAGGTTAAGTATATCTATAACATACTTAATATTGAAATCGCCAAACACGCGGAGTAGAGTCTAAGACAATCAAATTATGACACGCTGAAGTTTTTGGACTGTCTTATTAGAAGTCTCATCGAGATTATAAATTCATGTCCCTTCTGCAAATTTTGGGTTTCTTTCGTACAATTGTTCGAGGTTTTTGTAAAATGTTTCGAAGGTAGCTTTGCCAAAAGCGGTCGCTTTGGCAAGACTTCATGGTCTATGGCCCAATGGTTCATGGTCAATGGATGAATGGTGCATGGACTTCATGGTTCTAGTTTTTGAAGACGGACATCTCTGTGTCTACGCCTAAAGTTCTGCAGCCATTCCTTCCCAACCATTTCATTTTCTATCCAGTTTCGCCATTTGGTATGCGACTCGTCGAGAACCTTTCTCAGTCAAACCATAAAATTATCAAGGAACAATACCTAGAAGTAATAATTCTTTGTGTTCTTTTTCTTGCTCTTTATTGAAGATCTTGTTGACTTCATAATTTGGCACCAGACGCAAATTTTCGACATTTTTCGCCTTTAAATAGTACCTTCTCAAAGTAGTAAAAGGAATTTTATATCTTATTGATGCCTTTCTTTCTTATGGTCATACCATGGTACTTATATGTCGCAAAGCTTCCAACATGCCTTCTTGGGTGTGGTCTCCAATAGACCGAGGGTTTTTAGGGCCGAGGCATTCTGTTACTATAAGATTAAATGATAAAAACAAGTGACACAACCTTAATTAAATAACACACAAGGTACACAGTGGCTCATGATTCACTGTGAACCATAGTGGAATGATCCACTGTTAACGCGGACGCCATTTGAAATTAAACATCATAGTCACATTACTATAATCTACAAATCCAGAGACATTTTCATGCAAAAACACTCTTGAATATGCCTACTATAGGAATACTTTACAGAAAAAAGAAATATATCTAAGAAAAAATAGTTAGAACAGTGCAAATCTTACCTTCAAACTGATTTTTTTTTCGGCAAAAACCGAAAATAGTGCTTCATTCAAACAATTCGTGTCGTAGGCACTACGCAACTGGATTGAACTCATTCGGGCTGTGAGACCTACCAACGAGTGGAAGAGACGTGTGTATATCTCTGTTAGTTTCGCGTAGATAGCTGGTGCGCCACTGTTCCTGCTATAACCACTGTGTACCACCTTACCCTATCCAGTCCTTTAACAGCTGCAGAAGAACTTCTGCACGATAACTCTCCACAGCTCCTTCGGATTTTGCTGGAAGTTATAAAAAAATATGATAAAGTTAAAAAGCACTGCCCATGGCCATGTTACTCCACGTCTTATTTAAGCATTATACATCCTATTCAGATCATAGATTGTACTATTGAGAATAACTCAGATATGTTAAGATTTCTATTGGAAAATAGAAAGTTTTACAAATTATATACTGATGGTAGTAAAGGTGATGGTTATGTGCGTAGTGCTGTGTATGACCCACAGATCCAATTTTCTCAAAGCTTTGCTTTGCCATGTTCTTGCTCAACATTTACAGCAGAATCCTTTGCAGTTTTACAGGCTTTGAAGCAAATTCCTAATGTAAATAGTTGTAAATACTTTTTAATAATTACTGATTCCTTAAGCTTAGTACAAAGTTTATAAAAATTCATTTCAAAACAAACTTTTTCTTATTCTTCATTAAGGAACTATTGTATCAATACTCAGTCAGAAATATTGAGGTTCATTTCATGTGGGTGCCCTCTCACAAGGGCATTACAGGTAATGAAATTGTTGACAGAATTGCTTTTGAGGGCATTAACCTGTTGGATGTTACGCAGACAATAGACGTACCTATTACTGATTATATATGCAGTATAGATGAAGAAATTAAAGATTTATGGACAGACATGTGGAAATTGGACCAACTGGAGAAGGGCAAATGGTATGGAAGTATCCAACAGAGCATATAAGCCCCGCACGATGATATTGCGATTGGCGGCCATCTTGGTGACGTAGTCGAACTCGCACCGTCGGTACCGTTCGCAAGTTCAGTCCGCGCTTACCCACTTACGCACATCGAATATTTTTGTTAGCTTTTTGTTTTTGTTATCCTGTTTTATTGTTGTTCTTGAGTTTTGTTGTTTAGTTTTGTTAACTGTTACTCGTTAAAATGAGTAAGAAATTAATTAATAGTCGTGCTCGTGAAATTATAATTAAAGTGGACAATTATTTTGTTATCTCTTTAACAAGAGGATTGTAAGTTAGTTCTTGAAAGTATAAACCGTGCTTAAAAAGTGCTTCGGACATTTTAATACCGAAGCAACTGCTTACAGTTATTAAAAATATTTTGCAAAATTCTATCAAAGTCACGGAGTGTGTGGCATGTGCCACAGGCGTTGCGAAAAATACTGTGACGAAATTGAGACGAGAGCATGAGTCAGCAACAGGCAGTGGCAGCAAAATGAGAACTCCTACTAAAGGAAAAAGACAAAAGAAGAAATATTTCGACGGGTTTCCTTAACAGCTTTAAGAAATATTATAGATTCAATGTGTACGGTGAGGAGAGAAATACCCACAATGCGCAAAATCTTGGCGGCTTCAAAAGTAGACCTTAATTATACTGGTAGTGAAACTACATTAAGAAAAATAATTAAATGTGATTTAGGCTACCAATTTAAACGATGCTACAAAAAAGACTGGCCCTAATTCAAAGACCCCAAATTCAAGCGTGGAGGGCTAAATATTTACGACGTATGAAAGAAAATGACTCGCTTGGTAATAACAAAAGACCCGTTATTTATCTGGACGAAACGTGGATACATGCACACTAAACGGTAGAAAAATGTTGGCAAACAGCAACCGATGGAGTGAGACGGAACGACAGCCCCGGCCGCCGATGGATAATAGTTCACGCGGGAAGTTAAAGCGGTTTTGTTGACAATGCCCTTTTAATGTTTAAAGCAGACACCAAAACGGGGGATTACTATGATCAAATGAATGCTGAGTATTTCACCAAGTGGCTTACAGACAAAATAGTACCCAACATACCACGCAACTCCAAAATTGTGATGGACAACGCCCCTTATCACAGTAGGGATGAGAATAGGCCACCAAGTATGAACAATAAAAAACAGTTGATTGTTGAGACTTTCCCAACGACAGTACAAAACCTGAACTGTATTTATTAATTAAACGGCACAGACCGCCGAAAAATTATAAAATTAACAATTTATTAGCTGGCATTGGCCATGAAGTCGTTAGATTACCACCTTACAACTGCGACCTCAACCCCATCGAGTACATCTGGAATCTGGTAAAGATGAGGGTGTCAGAAAAGAATGTGGAGCAGTTGGAAAGTCGCATTGAAGCTCTGACGTTGGAGTCGTTGGCGTCAATAACTCCAGATGACTGGCGAAAGGAAGTCAATCATGTTAAACGGCTTGAAGAGGAATACCTATTGGAATAAAGATCGAATAATTGACGAGTTATTTGTCATAAATACGGCGACGACAGTGAATCGGAAACGACAGACACAGAAAGCAGTTATGATTCGGAAGACTATATACATTTTTTTACATATTATCCTGGTTTTATTTATAAATAAGCTGATAGATGTAGGTAGTAATTAAAACATGACTACTACACAGTGAACTCTGGTTCAATTCCCGCTCGCAAATTAACAGAAATGTAGTTAGAAAAACATAGTATACATGTAAGAAAGATATACGAATAGGTAAGTATATTTTTCTTACGTCTACAAAAATTATTTCCTTGAAATTTTTAATAATGAAAGTTTATTTGTCAGAATATGGGTGAGTAAGTATACCTAAGAAAGAATGTTAAATGCAAAATTAATATTAATTTTATTATACATACACTCTTTATAAAGAGTGTAATAAAATTATAAAATACAAATAAACCCTTAACCCTAATATTAATTTATACATACACTCTTTATAAAGAGTGTAATAAAATTATAAAATACAAATAAATCCTTAACCCTAATATTAATTTTGCATTTAACATTCTTTTGCTAGCTGTCCTTTTGTGTGACAGATGACGTCACAACGCTGTTATTGTGACAAGGTTCCATCGCAATATCATCGTGCGGGGCTAGTACCTACTAGACCTTGGTACGACACACTGAAGGAAACTGGTCGTGACTTCATAACCACCATAAACAGACTTCGTTTTGGCCACAATTTAGCACCATCACACCTTTCAAGATTGAAAATAATACAAAGTGATAGATGTCCGCATTGTGAAACAAACGAAATCGCTGATGTTGAACATTTGCTGTTGAAATGTCAAAGATTTTTGCTTGACAGACTAGTGCTTGCATCGGAAATCGATGAAATTTTTAAAAATAACGCTGAGCTCTCTACCCGCCCGCCGCCACTCACTTTATTATTAAAAGAAGTTGGAGCATATAAACCTATCTACAAATATATCAAGCAAACAGTTGGTAAAATTTAGTGCAACATCTCAAAAAAAACTCAAAAAGTGCCAAGTGAACTAAGTAAAACTAAAGTGCTACTAAGTAAAGTGCAAATAAGACATGGCTTAAAGGTCTTAGAAACCAGGCCATAAAATTCCCAAAAAAAAAAAAAAAAATCTTTGTTTGACATTTAAATATAAATGTTGCCATTTTACTCTTTTTTTTAAAGTTTTTTCTAGCTCGGTGCCATTTTACACATTACTCCATAGTGCTGCCACTGCTGCCTGCCAGAGTTAGGTGCGTATTCCAGAATGAAACTCAAGCATTGATCTCTGCATAAACATTACATAAAAGTAGTTTCAATCAATCATTCAAAAGGCTTCAAACGAGACTTAAGTAAAGCTTGAGTTTTGAGTGACGTTCTGTAATACGGATCTTAGATTCTTCTCTATGCACCCGATAATAAAGTTAAGGTCGAAACCAACTATCAAATGCAATTGCAGATTTTGGGGATATATTTTGTACAGAATCAGTAAATAAAAAAAGACTTTCATCTATACTATACTCTGTTTTTTAATCTCGTAGACTAAATTGACACATGCAAATGTCAAATTTACATTATTAATTTTGTATTATTACGTTTTTAATAAGTACCTACACATTATTTCAGGATAACTTATTGTAAAAAAACGATACTTGATTTTATGAACGCTAAGTTTCGGCACTATTTAAGAATTGCAATAAACTGCCAACACTCGTAATGTCAGTTTAGTCTATACTCTGTTTTTTAGGTGCGTATTCCAGAAGGAAACTCAAGCATTGATCTCTGCTTAAGCATTACTTAAAACTAGTTTCAACCAATCAAATGGCTTGAAACGAGACTTAAGTAGAACTTGAGTTTTGAGTGACGTTCTGTAATACGGACCTAAATCTCGTAGACTAAACTGACATTTCGAGTGTTGGCAGTTTATTGCAATTAGGTGCAATAGTGCCGAAACTTAGCGTTCATAAAATCAAGTATCTTTTTTTACATTAAGTTATCCTGAAATAATGTGTAGGTACTTAATAAAAACGTAATAATACAAAATTAATAATGTAAATTTGACATTTGCATGTGTCAATTTAGTCTACGAGATTAAAAAACAGAGTATAATATGAAGAATTTATTTGTTTGTTAGAACGCGCTAATCTCAGTAACTACTGTTCCGATTTGAAAAATTATTCTGTGATGGATAGCTTGTTAATAAAGAAAGGCTTTAGGTATTTAATTTGACATCGACATATTGGTAGCCAGCTGGCTACCATTAAGCGTACTGTAGTCGAAGACTCACTCAGCCACTCAACAGCGGTACCAAATTAGAAATTAGTCGATTAAAACAAATAGTCGAGTTTAAACGATAGTAGAATAATAGTCTGAATAGTACTAAACATCACTAAAATAACGGCCGATACTGGCCGATAGCGGGGTGCGGGGTGGTCACTGGTCAAATCAATATGGCCGACTTTCACCGGTTGGTTTGTCTGTTTTGATATTCGATAGAAATAATCTTTTCGTATTACATAAAACTGTCGTGGGATATTGAAATATACTTTGTGTGAACGGTAAAATCAGTACCTAATTATGGAAGCGCTTATACCAGTTATTAATAAGTTGCAAGACGTTTTTAACACAGTTGGAGCTGATGCCATCCAATTACCTCAAATAGTAGTTTTAGGAAATCAGGTAATCATATTTTTTAAGATTTTATATAAATAATTCTGAATGACGAGTTGCGCTCAATATGTCAGATACACATAAAGTATTTCCTGTTGATATATCTGTAGTGGTTATGTAAAGGTGTCAGTGGAGTTCTTTGTCCCCATTTTCCAAATGGACTACGCTGTCATTGACCAAGACCGCCCTGCTGAATTCCTGATTCAAAGTTACTGGTCTCAAACTGCACTAAGATTTTGACTATGTGTATAACTTTGTGCATAGTCACGCTTCTAATTTATAATTAATAAAACATCAATGACATCATGAAGTTTCACATGTAATTTTGATGTTATCTGAAAAAAAGAGATTATAGTCCTCATCCCGAAAAACTGGCTGAAAACAGGAATATTAAATAAATGTACCTACTCGTTTTGTAATTTGCTTATAACAAATGCAAAGATTGAAAAATGTTTTTTTTTTATATTTTGTTTTTCTAACAGAGCTCTGGAAAAAGTTCTGTTATTGAAAGTCTAGTCGGGCGTTCCTTTCTGCCTCGAGGTCCAGGGATTGTAACTAGGCGTCCTCTTATTCTACAATTAGTCTACAGCCCTAAGGATAGTAAGGAACATCGCTCAGCTGAAGAAGGTAAGTCAATATTTATTTCTCAACAAATACACAATTTAGTTAATATAATTTTGTTGTCTTTGTGGAAAAACATTTTAATTATGTGGCTAAGGAGATCATTATAGAGAAAAGGTGTCATAAATTCCATTTATTTCCTTATGTAGGAAATTATTATTTCTCAACTGATTATACTATTGTATAAAATGATCAGTTTTCCAGTCTATGAATTGTAACAAGTCTGTGTTTGTGGAATTTTATTTTTAATGCTAAATAGATATAATAGAATATAGATCTTCCTACTGCATGTAATGTTGTATTGTTTGAATAGACTACATGCAATTGATAATATAACTGCAGCTCCCAATGTCACTTTTGTTGTTTTTACATTGGCATGTCATTTATCTCAGTTAAAAAGTTATTGACTTATTAACTATACATAAGTAAACAGTAAATTTTAGACTGCTTACTTTATTAACTGTGAAAGTGAGGGAAATAAGAAAACTTTAATTTAAAGTTTGGTGAATTTAATAATCTATGCAATATTACCAATGTGCATGTGGCACTGTATTAAGCAGTCTAATTAGTATTGTATTTTAATATATTGCTAGCACTAAGAATCCAGAACACTGAGACTTCATCATGGAATCCAATAGCTCAACTTTCCCAAAAATTAACTACAGGTTTGTAATAGTTATTGACTGTAAATCATTTGTATGCCAGCATGTCCCTGTTACATATTTAATTACTTGTGACCTATATATACTCTATTCATGTTAAGATTAGTTATTTTTTACTTTCTATTTAACCAATTTGTCTTTTATGCCATAGGCATTAGGATGGCATTAAAAACAAAAAAGTCGGTAAACAACTCATTTGTTTTTCCACTAATGTAATAAAACTCAATATTGGTTAAATGGACAATAAAAAAGTTTTCCTTCTCTAATATAATTTTGAATGGAGTATAATCTTATAAAAAACTCCTTCAATTTCTTGTAACTAAATAAATAAGTAATATGTGTTATAAGTTTAGTAATTACAGTAATTATTAATAATTAATATTGGTGGTATTAATAATGTGTTTTTTATTTACTAAAAAACTGTGTCCATCTAGGTTTGTAATAAATCAAGAATATTTAATGTCTTGACAGCATGTAAAAAAAAAATAATGCAGCATGACTTGCATTGTAAACAATGGAAATAAAAAAAGAGTTCATAATTTAGTAAAAATGAATTACCTTCTTAACTCCCATAACACCAATTCTGTGTTAAGAAAAATCCACAATGACTGTACAAGACCTTGCAATGCCATATGCCCATACAATTTCTTCATTTCTTTAATTTCATATATTCTTATTTTCTTATCAAGCATTATCTCACAACATTATCTATCTATTGTTATACAGGTACTGTAAATCTAGACGAATGGGGCAAATTCCTCCACACCAAAGACAAGATCTACTCCGATTTCGATCAAATGAGACAAGAGATCGAGCGAGAAACAGACCGCATGGCAGGGAGCAACAAGGGCATCTGCCCAGAGCCCATCAGTCTCAAGATATTCTCAACCAGAGTTGTAAATCTCACATTGGTGGATCTCCCTGGTATCACAAAGGTAAACATAATTGACACACTGTATTGTTTTGTTGTTGTGGCCTAGTGGTAAAAACACCAGCATCTCAAGTATGAGCGTGTGGGTTTGATTCCACGTCAGGCAAGTACCAATGTAACTTTTCTAAAGTTGTATGTAAATATATCTTGGCACCAATGACTGATTATAAGGTGGAGGAAAACATCTTAGGAAACCTGGACTTGTAAGTCTGACATCGCCAACCCGCATTAAGCAAGTGTGGTGAATACACTCAATCCTTCTCTGTATGAGAGGAGGCCTGTGCCCAGCAGTAGGGCGATAATAAATGGGCTTGATGATGATGATTGTATTGTTATTATAAGTTTCACAACAACAAATCAATTTTTCTGAATATCTTACCATGTGAGCTGTCAATGGTTCAATCTAGGGTTGTAACGGAGCTTCGCCTCCGCTTCCGTTACTACGGAAGTTCCGCAAGAAACGAAGATACGAATCTTCGTTTCCGCCTCCTCACAATTTTTGCGGAGTTATAACGGAGGTTTATTTACAAAATAAATAATTTATTTAAAACTAGCTTTCCGCCCGCGGCTTCGCCCGCAAGGAACTCCGTTATACCGCGCTTTTTAGATTTCCCTCTAGTATATAAAATTTTTCCAGGATAAAAAAGTACCCTATTATTTAATACAGACTTCTAACTTTAGTCTTAATAGTCATAAATTTATTTGCCTCAGCAGGGTAATTGTTTAATACACCAGTAGCAATGGGCTTCTTTTTTACAGTTCAACAACATTCATTGCGTTATTTACGTTGTTGAGCAGACACACTTTCCGAACATATGGAGCAATGGTTTGACAATTGGCTTCAGAATGATTCCAATAGGCTATTTGACAGTATGATTTTATTTGTGATTATTTGCTTTAAATGCATAATATAGGGGTTCTTTATGTCATTTACATGAGTTTTAATAAAAATAATAACAATTAATATATCCAAAAACACAAAAATATGTTTGACTTTTGTATCTCGCGCCACATATTGTGAAACGATCCGGATTGGCTAATGTCACGATGACGTCATACGCGCATGAGTACATATTGTTGTTCTGTGTCCTAAGGTGTTTTATCGATGTATATGTACAACCCGGTACAGCACACCACTTGTAAACCATTTTATTAGATAAACAACAACAAATAACAGATAAATAAAAACACCACTGCGGAATCGAAAATCATTTATAAAGCTTGTGACGTCACTTACAAGGCGCAACGCCATTTTGCTGAATAAAGCGTTTTGGCGGCTTATTTGAATTTTGAATTTTTATTTGCATTTGTCTTACGAAATACGTATTTAAAATTAAAAAAATCACTTTCGGTGTACTTCTTAACCGCAACCAAGTAATTCAAAATAGAAATTATAAATCTGTCAAATATCCTATTGATAGTAATGGATTGTTACGCAATTAGGGATCTGTACATTTTACCTCACCAAAATACTGAAAACTGTTCATTCTTGTAACATTTTTGTATTTTTCATAATAAAAATTATTATTGTTATTCTGTTCTCATTGTGGTGCAATATTTACTTCATTTATGTTTTTAATTAGGTACCCATAGGTGATCAGCCTGAAGATATTGAAAGCCAAATTAGGAATCTTATTATAAAGTACATTTCCAACCCAAACTCCATAATTTTGGCGGTAACAGCTGCTAATACAGACATGGCCACTAGTGAAGCTATCAAAATGTCTAAAGAGGTAGATCCAGATGGCAGGAGGACTTTAGCAGTGGTCACTAAACTTGATCTCATGGATGCAGGTAATTGAACTCTACTATTTATTTATATATTTTTGGAACATGGATAACTCTTTATATAAAATTTATAATAAATACTCTTTCTAAATCTGTACAAAAACTGACAAATCAACTAAAAACGTAAAAAAAAAATTTTGAATTACCTAAAACATTTGTGTAGAATTAGTATCAATGTCAACTTATCTCCCTAATTAGATTAAATAGATTGGTTTTAATAAATAAGAAAGCAATTTCGAGGCATCATAATAAAAAAAAAAAACAATGTACGAACCCAGCAGGTCAAGCTACCCGAAACTGTCATATATTCCCAATCAGTCGTGAGCCTTAATGCTTTAGTGATAAAGTTGTAAATCTAATAAAGAAATCTAACAGATTGTAGTAGCTTGATGTGCTGTCGTTTGTACTATCTAATAAAAGTTACTAAAATAGTGATTTATTTCAGGAACTGATGCCATAGACATCTTATGCGGCCGCGTCATTCCTGTAAAACTTGGCATAATCGGAGTCGTAAACAGATCACAACAAGATATTATTGATAAGAAGTCGATTGGGGTAAATTCACTATTGTTTATGAAATCACATGCTTTTAGCGACATAATTATTATTTCGCAATAAGATAATTATGTCTAAGTAATCGTACATCAATAGGGCTTCGAATTGTATTCGTAATTAATATGCAAGTGAGATTGAATATTTAGCCAAATTAGATCTAAAACATAGTCACAATTGCATTATTTACAAGATGTCGTATCAGTCGAGAAATCAAGAACTAAAATGTCCACTTTTGCTGCTAATTAAAATGTGCACTAATTATTTTTCAGAGATCTATAGATAATACCCCAACAACAGCTTAAAATTAATACTAACAACAGAATACAATTTTGTTAATGCCTACTTATTGAAGTGTTTTATTCTCGCAATAATTGATCAGTATATTGATTTCAATTGTTTTATAATCAGGACGCGCTCAAAGATGAAGCTACATACCTACAAAGGAAATATCCTACAATCGCCACACGCAATGGCACGCCGCACTTGGCCAAGACCTTGAACAGATTACTGATGCACCATATTAGGGATTGTCTACCGGAATTAAAGGTAATTAACTTGATTTCATTTAATAAAATAAGTACTGTCAGTAGAAAAAATCTCTCCGTGTGTGTGAAAAAATTGCGTACGTTTAACAACATATACTGCGTTATTTACGTCAGCCTCCGTGGCGTAGCAGTAGCAGCGCTGCGCAAGGTGGCGTGGGTTCGATCCCCGCAAAGTGCAAGTATTTGTATGCATGAATGTGAATACTTGTACTGGCCTGGTCGTGCCTCGGAAAGCACGTTAAGCCGTTGGTCCCGGTTGCCATACAAACATCTAGTGGCAGTCGTTACGGGTCGTTGGAGCCCTCAAAAGTCCAACAATTGGTCTAACTGTAATGCTTCAATGTCGCCTTCGGGTTGTGGAGGTCAGACGGCAGTCGGACTGGTAAACCGGACCCCAGACTCCAAAGCTGAAAAGGCTTCAGATGCGACTGGGATTAACGCAGTCATTGACTGCGTTATTTACGTCGTTCAGCACACATTTTTTTTAACAAATGGAACAATGGATTAGCAATATGCTTTAAAATGATTCAAATTGATAGTAACGGTGTGATGCACACTTAAGCCTGCAATACATGTTGGTCGAGCTTAGACCAGCGCGAGCCTAGGCAAATTGATACAAGGCAAGCGCTACTGTCTATACGTTTGGCAAGTTTGAAGGAAACCAATACAAATGGCCAACATAGACGAGCTTTGAGAAGACGCCCACATGTTGGGCGCGCGGATAAACATGTGAATACTATTGGCCGAGCGCGCGCGAGCGCCTTTGATTTGTGCTGAAAAACCGACACCGCTCTGAAGTGAGGCAAGTGATCGCGAGCGACTGCGAGTGGAGGCAAGTTACGTCAAATGAGGTCTATACACGTTGGCGCTTGTCTTTACTCAGCCAACTAGGCGAGCGACACCGAGCGATGGCAAGACAAGGCAAATAAACTGTCTAGATGTTGGTATTGGCCTTCACTCGGCAACGCTCGGCCAACATGTATTGCAAGCTTTAGAAGCTGTTCTCTTCGGACTGATTTAAATATATCAATATTTCTTTCTCATAGTAGTAGCTCATTATATGCAACAACCAACCATAAGCATAGTTCCTTCCTTTTACATTGGTTTTTGCCACACAGAAAACTATGACGAACATGTAATCTGTCTGATAGTGCAGTCAAAATCGTGGTTATCTGATTCAAATTCGTACTTATTATCTTAAAATGGTTTTGAAACCAAGATAATTCTAAACTAATCCATACTAATATTATAAATGCGAAAGTATCTCTGTCTGTCTGTCCGTCTTTCACGCCAAAACTACTGAACCGATTGTAATGAAATTTGGTACACAGATAGTCTAGAGCCTGAAAAAGGACATAGGCTATAAAACACCCCGTTATAACCAATAGGAACAGAGCAGGAACAAAAAATGTTGCGTAAACGGGAGCAAACGCAGACGTACATATTATTCCCATTATTTTAACAGGCGCTTATTTTATATCAACTGAGCTCTTTCGGTTCGAAGCTTACGCGGGTGAAACCGCGGGGCACAGCTAGTACATAATAATGCTTTATCTTATATGAATTTTATCGCGTCTTTCCGCCGTTTTAACAAGAATTGATAAAATATTACTTGATTCTATGACAACTAATTAATTTCCTCATTTTTTTTATCTCCCTGATGACAGGTTCGCGTCAACGTAATGATCTCACAATTCCAATCTCTTCTCAACTCGTATGGCGAAGATGTGTCAGATAAGTCACAAACTCTACTGCAGATTATCACAAAGTTCGCGAGCGCGTACTGTTCCACCATAGAAGGTACTGCAAGAAATATAGAAACCACAGAACTGTGTGGAGGTGCCAGAATATGCTACATATTCCATGAAACGTTTGGGCGCACTTTAGATTCGATCCATCCTTTAGTTGGTAAGTGACTTTTCAGTTTAAAAGTGTATGATACTTCCTTTACTAGAATTTGCAGTAATAACTTAATTTTAGTTCCCTGAAGTATCTAAATTCTAATTCATTACTTTAGTGTAATTTTCCCTTTAGAAATACCTACTTGATAACAGGATATGAATGAACCTTTTCGATCCAGCCGTCCCTTGCTGTCCTCATGTATGATAAAACATTTTTCGTACAAAATGCAATCGTAATTAATCTGTTACTACCTTAAATA
This sequence comes from Sesamia nonagrioides, assembly GCA_017933935.1. Lineage (NCBI taxonomy): Eukaryota > Metazoa > Arthropoda > Insecta > Lepidoptera > Noctuidae > Sesamia > Sesamia nonagrioides. Next base: position 233,351 of record JADWQK010002419.1, read on the forward strand.
ATAATTACTATATTTCATAATAATTTAATAACTCGCGCGAGTTAACTGTGCACCTCGCTTGTGACGTCATTCGGACAGTACCATTTGTAAAAAATGAAATTATGTTAATTTTTTTTATGTTAGTTAAAGGTCGTTTTGCATTTAAATTGATACATAAGGACTGAAATATTATGTTGATGAAACCAACAAACAGGCTTTACTAATGCGTCGAAAATGTAAAAAACTAAAACAAACTTAATAAAAAAAAGCAAAAACTCCACAGAAACAGTAATAACAACAGGGGATTTAAACTGTATTAAGACATTTGTAACAAAGATGCTTATGCTACTCAGCGCTTACGGCGAATGCGGGGCGCCGCGCGGGGGTATACGGGAAAGGGGTCGCATTCCAGCTAGGTGCACAGTTATCTCGCGTGAGTTATAGTAGATTTGACTACGTTATTTACATTAACTGCAAGCATTATAGCCAATAATAACTATGTAACCGCCAAATCTAGTAACAGCTATAAATCTGCGTCGTGCCCACGAATACATGAATATGACATTGTGTTTTATTTATTACCAGGGTTGACGCGCATGGATATTTTGACCGCGATCCGTAATGCAACGGGTCCGAGGCCAGCGCTATTTGTTCCTGAAGTGTCGTTCGAGCTGCTTGTAAAGCGGCAGATTAGGAGGCTCGAAGATCCATCACTTCGCTGTGTTGAACTGGTAAGAATCCCTAATTCAAATTTATAACTAAGAATACACGTTCATGATCAATTCAATCAGACAGGTCTTTTTCAAAATTAATATAAAAATAGTGTGCAATTGTGTGTAATTTCTGTAAAGTTTTATTACACTAACTGATTTGCTCATAGAATGTTTGTATTTAGGTCCATGAAGAGATGCAGCGTATAGTGCAACACTGCGGCACAGAGGTGCAACAAGAAATGCTTCGTTTCCCTCGGCTGCATCAGCGCATCGTCGATGTGGTCACTCAGCTACTCCGCACACGTCTGCCGGCTACAAATGCTATGGTAAGTTCATACTAACTTTGTAGGGGTTTGTTTATAACGATGAAGTGTCGCTCTAACGTTGAAAATGTGTAGTTATTCATTCGCTAATAAAAAAAAAACTTTAAGCGTTTATGAATTAAAGATAACAAACCTGGTCCCCTTTGGACCAGGTTTATTATCTTTCAGCCTTGCTTATGATCATTCGTAATCACAAGTCTCCGTTCCAACGTCGGACGGCCCGTCGTACGGTGAGTTTCCACCCTAACGTTGTAGGGACTGGAACAATTTGCCAGCGGCGGTATTTCCGTCTGACTACAATTTGAGTGTCTTCAAGGCTAGAGCGAATAGGCTCTTAATAAACTAGCGCGCTTTACAATCAACGATTGCATCACTGCTTACCACCAGGCGGGATTGCGGTCAAGTACTAGTTTATAATTAACCAAAAAAAAAAATTGACCATTTATAATCATTTGCATTTTTCCAACTTGTGACTTATTTCGTGAGTAAGAGTGATTTCAAAGTCTACTCTAAGGTTTTCAAGATAAGCTTTCATTCAAGTAATATCGAGGAAATTATTTTTTATTACTCAGAGACATTATCATATCAATAGGCACTCCATTCGACCTTGAATCGGACATTGTCATTGCGGTTTTCATTACAGGAAACGCTATTAATATTTTTGTACAGGACACCGTGGTTATTTGTGTAGACGACATCACATCAAGCTAGTACAATTTGTCATATTATGTCTTTATTACATTTTCAAATTTATCTTTAAAGGGCTCAAGGTTGTTTGGAAATATTTGACAGTTTCGGGTAGGTCGACCTGCTGTCGTCTGTACCTTTCATGTTCGTTTTGTGTATAAAAATAAGTGTCTCTCTGTATTGTAGATTGAGTACCTACTCAATCTGCATTATTCGGTCTACATTATTTGAATGTTTTGAGACACCTTCTTTTTTTTAAAAAATAATTGTGTGCTTGACTGCAATCCCGCCTGATGGTAAGCAGTGATGCAATCGTTGATAGTAAAGCGCACTAGTTTATTAAGCCTATTCACTTAAAAAACTAAGGAATAGGAAGGATGACGGCAGTTGAGCGAGGTGATGCAATGTTAAACCCAAGACCAACACGACCAAACAATGCTGCGCTAGAGGGAGATGGATCTGGAGACTCTCGACCAAACTCCCGACAGAACAACATTTGGCGCATCGTACCCGCCACACATCGCAACACAACTGGTCAGACCCGTCCTCCGTACGGCTTCAACGGACATCATGCCGGAACACGACGAATCGCTTGGCGGCAAGACTTTGTCTGGTGGGTGGTAACTTCTGCCGGCAGCCGATGTTATGGCCTACCACCGAGAACCTGACCCAATATAACTGTAAACTACCATAATACCAATATTTGTTGTGTACGAGAATAAAACTATACGATCACAATCCAATATCTCCACCACTTATTCAATCGAGCGACCGAAGCGTTTGTTCATATTCGAGCGCTTCGTCAAAGGCCTTCATAGTGGTTAAACTATCATAACAATAATAAACTAATAGGAGCCTACAATAAGCTATCATCCTGTCTTCAGGTGGAGAACCTAGTCCAAATCGAGCTGGCGTACATCAACACCAAACACCCAGACTTCCACCGCGAGGCTGCCCTCGTGTCCGGCCTGTTGAAGAGCACCGACGGCCTGATAGACGACCACAGCCCCGTCTACCGTCAGAAGACGCCCCGACCCGCTTCCTCACCGGTATTCGCCATGTTCAAAGTATATACATAAAAGCTTAAGTTACTATATGGCGTGTCTGTGGGAACTAATGTACTAACACGAGAGTAAGTATTGGTGTTGTCTATCCCCTTACAGTTGGCCATCGTCGTAGAGATTTAGAGAGGGGTTATTGGCAAACCACGGTGCCTAAACTTACGAACTGATAACAGTGTTCATTGTGTTGGCAGCGGTGAAACTTCTAACCTCGATGCCCTGTGACGCTAAAAGTGACGTGAAGTCTTAATACAATTTATTTTCGTTTGTTCATTTTTATTAGAGTAATCTCTGTTAAATTCCATAGTGACATTGTTACATAATATTATGGTGTATGTGCGAGCTCGGCATAACATTTTATACTTTTCATATTAAGCTATCCAATCCTTTAATAATAAAATATAGGCGATGAACCACTGTATGGAGTAGATAGTAATACTATTGTAGTTCGTTTTTCTTTGCTGCTTGTGCTGTGGAAAATATTTATATCTTAGTTTCACAATATCTTATTTAGAAACCAACAGGTTTGTTAGCATGTTATATAACTCGATTAATAATTAACTGACTGAATTACTTTTATAAAGGGTGTATCTGACATCGACGCACAAACGAGTACCATGGATCCAGTACATGATTCTGAACCCCCCAGTGGTGGAATTTTTCGTCGGCTTTTTCATGATTTAAATAAAATAAATGTAGTTTTTTTTCACTTCAGACCATTCACAATTGCTATACTTTTATAACCCAATAAGATTTTAAAGTAAAAATTAAACAATTCGCTAATTACATAAAAAAGCGCAATGAAAACAAAACCCGAAAAACGATCTTATCAGCTGATTTAATAGAGTTCACATCAGGGATCAACGTCATACGTACAAACTCGCACGGCGGCACGCTTGCAACGTTCAAAAGCCGAGCCGACACTTTTATTTAAACACTGTGTATTCTGTAACCGTTCATTAACGACATAAATGACTATTATAATTTTATTAGTGGCATGCGGTCTAGCCTTTTCGCGAAGTTTTCGGCACGATGTCAGATACAGCCTGTATATCTTAGTTCACAATATCTTATTTAGAAACCAACAGGTTTGTTAGCGTGTTATATAACTTTTTTAATAATTAACTAACTGAACTACTTCTATAGGTATATGTAGTAAAAGATGTAGTATGCAGGCAATTAATTGACTGTGCTATTGCTATATGGATTGTGGCAAGTCGTTGATATCACCCGAACAGACCATAACATGACAATAATGGCACTGCATCACCCCTGTTCATTGGTTGCCCGCATACTTAACTTTTTGTCAAGTGTCTTGACTATTGGTCTACCTAATTTTTGTTTTTGATTCAAATAACTACTGATTCTTTTGTAGCTGTTTCTTCAACAAATGGGTGAAAGAGGGTCCACCCTAGTATTCTTGGCAAGTGTATGGGAAGCGCACAATAAGGTAAAATAGATCTCTCACCATAGTGAGGGCTTGTGCCGTTATACTAAGGTCTCATGTTAGCCACATTGTCTTACTAAATCATGTGACGGCGTCATGTTGGAGAAGCTTTGAATACTATGTGGGCTCTCTCTCAGAAGGAGTGCACACAATCACAGTCCACGCGTTTTGCGTTTTGATTGGGTATGCTAGTTGATTCAATCAAATTGTCATAGTTCGCGTGGACAATCTTTATGTACACTCTATGTGACTTAAGTTTACATGACAAGGTCTTGAAGCGTATTCTTTTATACAAGGTGGGAGGGATTTTGACACGCAAAGTGACCTATTTCGATCTCTAGATCTGACCATGCATCAAAGCATATGTTTCTAGAAAGGGACCCAAAATAATGTACTAAAATCTATTCTCCCTTTAATGTCGAAAATGTTGGCGGGGAAAAATGCTATCATACAAAAGTGCAATATCTATGGTCAGAGCTAATTAAAAATCGAACACTTCAGAAACATTCTGGGGGTTTCTATGATGTGTTAAAACCATTATGGTTCCAGTGTTAAACAAAGATGGAACTATACAGGATTAATAGCGCTGTCCCTTTTTCACAACTATTAATGATGATTTTAATACATCGTAGTAGGGCCCCTGTTGACAATGCACTTATTGGTTTAAAGTCACGTCGGCGCTTATAACTGGGTCTCGTCAAGGTATTGTCATATGAACTTAGCTTTATTGTTGCTGACTAACCTTTTCCATTAGTAAACATTCTCACTGACTCACTGATTGCAATATAAATCGTCTGACCTCTAGCACATCAACAACATACGCAAAATATTAGCAAAAACACGTCAACTGCCAATATATTTGTGTAAATTTATTTTGTTGTTTTTGTACTAGACATCGTTAGTTGTTACTAAATTATAATAATCTTGTAATTAGTAACATTTTTATGTCAGGCACTATTACGCACAGAGATTCATTGAACGAAGCTCGCCTTAAATGTTGGATATTCTCTTTTTAGCATGTGCCAGCAATCACGGATGGTCAGGAAAACAAGTCTCCAACCAGCAATAACAGTGAATCTCCAGCTACTCCCCAGGTAAAAGAAATGGTATACTGATGGTAGATTGAATAACAATAAATGTAAATATTCCATTAATTATTCATTGTTTATTTGCATGCATGCACTGCACAATACCAGCTCCTTATAATGGATCATCGCCTCCTACATAGTAGACAACCCTAACACTTCCGCTATGGAAGGGGCCTAAATCCCAAGCATCCCAGCTTGAGATTCAGGCCCTTCCCATACCACCCTTGCACAATTCCATTTCATCTTGCTTCCAAGGTAATCAATGCCATTATTCTATCAATTTCAGATGAACGGCACAGTGGAGAATAAAGCTATGACTCCACAAAAGCCAGTGAACCTTCTGCCTGAAGTGCCGAGTCAAACGTCACGCAAGCTCTCTGACAGAGAACAACATGATTGTGACGTCATTGGTAAGTACAGTGCTCACAACAATCTGGAATGTTCAATGTAATCATACTCACTTTTGTCGATGGGCTAAGGAATTCTCGACCTTAGAATTAGAAGCATTAGGTTGTATGTGTAGTTCGACGGAACTAGAGATACGACCTAATGCTTCTAAGGTCGGGAATTTAATAAAGTACATAATGGATTTAGCCACATTAAAATGGATATTAACATGGTTTGGATTAGAGTGCAAATAACACCTAGTGGTTTTATAACAGTTTTAATCAATCAGTCGTTACTAGGTTTTCATTATATTAACACATCCATGTTTTAACTCAATATTGTATCATTCAACAGTATTTTCTTGTGATGCTAGGTGGGCGGAGCGATGAGCCGTCAGTGGTATTACCTAATGAGACAGTAGACGGCATCAACGTGATGCAATTGAATCAAATGGGTGACTTAGTGGGTGAGGATAGCGAAGTGGTGTACAGAATGCTTTACTCATTTTGCTCACTTTTTAAACTTCCGACCACCTACCATCAAACTATTTTGCTTACTGCTTTTTTACTTTGAATTGTTTGTCATTAAATGATAACTTCTATTACTAATACCTAATCAATGCATTAAATTTCAATCATGTTTATTTTGTAGTTGTATTTTTAGAGAAGTGTGTTTGTATTTAGGTATATTTTCTAAACTTCATTTTAATAAGATAACATTTTAATGAACCTTTTTTACAGTCCGTTCTACGGATTTTCGATTAATATTGTACTGTTGGCATGACAAACTGCAATTGCAGTTAAAAGTTTGTATTTTAACCACTTTTGCTTTCAATACCATCCTTATGCCAACATAATACAGGTCATAATCGACCGAACTGACTGAAAAAAGAGTCTTTTTAAATTAATCTTATTCTAAATGGAGTGTAGTTGTGTGATATTGTGTTATACTTAAATTTGATTAAACATTATTAACCAATGTTCAACCATTCCTCACCAATCATTAGCATTGCATTTTAAAAACGAACCATTTAGCACCTTTTACTAACAATAAGAAGATGGTTGGTTTGTACAAGGATTTGTGTCAATTAAGTATCATTTCCCTTTACAAACCAACATTGTATGGTAACAACTAAGCAAATTTTCTTTTACAGAACGATTGATCAAGTCGTATTTCTACATTGTGCGCAAGTCAATCCAGGATTCGGTACCGAAGGCTGTGATGCATTTCCTAGTGAACTATGTTCAGGATAACCTGCAGTCCGAGCTTGTAACTCACTTGTACAAGTCGGATCAGGCAGAGAGCTTGCTCAACGAGTCGGAACATATTGCGCAGAGGAGGAAGGAGGCCGCTGACATGCTCAAGGTTAGTATTTCGTTGTTTTTTGAGAACAAAAGCTGGTTAATTTGCATAATATGGTGGTGAAGCGAGCAACTTTTTGTAAATGTATTAACTCTTCTCTATTTAAATCTTATTCTAATCCACATTATGAGGTTTAGGTCTATGCCTTGCTGATAGTTTGCTCGTATTTCATAAGATTTAAACAAAATTGGAGTAATATAGTTCCATCCTTCTGAAAATACAGGTGCGATTTTAGGTTTCTTAATTAAATTATTCAACTAGGAAACAGATTGCTGCCATTCTGGATTATTATTATAAATATATACAATATGTAAAGAAAACCCTGTCCGATCCGTGAAGGTATTGTTAGGAATCGATAACTGATTCTACTAATGCCGACAAAGCCGGACTAAAGTTTAAAAAAAATCCCCCTAAAAAAATAAATATTATTTTGCAAAGAGAGGTAACTTAATACATGTGCGGTAGGACACCCTTTCGCGGGGGATGGGGGGCTGGGCACGCGACGCGTGCTCGAATCGCATAAGCGTACCGTCAAAATGGTATTGTCACTTTTTTTAAAATTACCAAATTTCCGGGAAGTTGGAATTAATTCGCGGGAAAAAAAGATTATTTTAAAATTCATTAGTATTGTTACTATGATGATTACGTAAAATTTTATATTTGTCATGTGTTTACTTATCCTTATGGGTCGGACAGGGTTTTCTTTACATATTGTATATTATTATTTTTCCGGATTTATTGTTTTGTTACATAGAAAATTACCTTTATTCTATTCTCTCTTGTATCTATCGTTAGTTTTTTTTTTTTTTATTTTTTATGACCTGTACCTACTTTCAAACTTTACCTATGTATGTTTTTGCTCAATAAAGTAATTATTATTATTATTCTTTTACCAAAATCCAGTGGTTTCAAAAGGAGCCAGACCGGATTACTCAATACTTTTGTATAATTCCAGGCTTTACAGCGTGCCGGTCAGATCATTGGTGAGATCCGAGAGACACACATGTGGTGATGCTTGCTCGACAATGAAGACTCTAGTCTGTGAATTAGTGAATTTGAGCCCAGAGCTCTGTACATATTCCTTTTATATAGGTAAAATTATGTGCATCGGGCTTTTTACTTACGATTTACATACATTTGCTTTATCATTTTAACACTGCAGCTCTCTTTGCTATGTATTAAATATATTATTCAAGATATTTTGTAGGAAACCAAAAATTCGGAGTTAAAGCAGAAAATGTGGAAGCAAATGCATGTTAGATATAGTTGGACATTTTTAAAATGGCACCACATACAAGTAATCTGTGTTTAATTAAGTATTCAGTCATTTTGCAAGGTTTATTGTAGAAAGTACTTATTGTTGTCAATTCATTCACGAAAATTACATGAACCAAGTACTATTCGTATCATTGTGCGTAAATTGTTTTAATAACTCAAGCTCAGAACTGTGTGTTTTTTATAAAATTGTATCAGACTGCTGAATTATGAACCTTGTTATTTTTATGGATGAGCAATCATCAAATGACTTCTACTGTTCTGGGCGGAGCAGAAGGGCGTCTCAGACTTTTACTGGCTAAAACCCACCCGCCTTCCTTCACTTGCCTATGTGCCACGGGATGTCTTTCAAACAACTCATGGTCCTGACAGACACGCGGCCTGAGCATTTCGAATTTATATTCTTGTTAATTTTTTCTATGTATTTAAGACTAGCTTTCCGCCCACGGCTTCGCCAGCGTGTGTTTCGGTTATATAGCGCTTTTTAGATTTCCCTCGGAAATATCAAATATTTCCGCGATAAAAAGTACCCTATTATTTAATCCGGACTTCTAACTTTACGTCTGCAAAATTTTAAAGCAATCGGTTCAGTAGTTACGGCGTGAAAGCGAAACAAACTCGCTTTCCCATTAATAATATTAGTAAGGATATTGAGCATGAGTTTTTAAAATACTTTAAAAGTATCATTATGGTATAAGTTTTTTTATTTAATTAATCATTTTGTAGCTGAGTGATGCTAAAATAAGCCTGAGTCTAGGCATGTCATAATAGTTCTTACATCTCATCGTTCCGACTATGAGATGGCATAGCTATGTACATCTTAAGTTAACTTAACTAAGAGGTGTAATGTATGCTTTAATACCGACAGCACTGAAGTACTATCGGCATAGTGCAATAAACAATACTTGATACAAATAAATTATTATTTTTATATTTCGGTTACGTAAAACTGTGCCAATAAATTTTATACAAGGGTGCACTTGTGGCTTAAATCCAATTCAGTGTTTCAGTTTTTATTACTCATTAAATTGTGCACAAATTACAGTTACCATTTCACAATTGTTATATGTGAAACATGCACATAAGTAGGCTTAACATAAAATGTATTCATATAAACTTTGTAGTTATTAATGCAGTGATATTACTTGTAATGTCTGCTATATAGACATTTCCATAGAAGTTGGCTGTCATTAGTAGTTTTACTTATAAATGAAACTGTTTCGTTCGGTTTATGATTGAATGGCGTGTTTGTCAGGTAATATGTCTGTGTTTTAGTTGTATATTCTGTATATCCCCATTACAGGGTCGGTTGGATTTTTTTAAAGTACTTTTGTGCATCCGATTACCAGGCTTTTTATATTTGATTATGTTGTAAGTCAATAGAGGAATTAATTGCTTTTAGATTTTTAATATAGTTCCTTGATCATTAGTTATAATTTCGCATGCTGTGTTATATTCAATTTCATTCACGATTTCAAGTCATTTTGTGTCATGTCCATTCTAAAGTAATTTATTTGTTTTTATCATGGTCAAGCATAGTGAGTATTCCAATGTTACATGATGTATTTATTGTTGAAGTCCAAAAAGTGTTTTGTTTTATGTATCAAACACCAATTGAATGTTACATAAATAAGATTGTATTTAAAAGTCTGTTAAATATTAAAATAGATTAATTGTCATGATCAAAGGGTCTTTGATTTCTACAGCCACGAAATGTTTCTACCAGAGGTATATTCCCTGAAAAAGTATAAACGGTGTCTCCGAGTCGTTGTAGGTACCTACAACGACTCGGAAACACCTTCATGCTCATCAGAGCGCATGTCGACTAATGCCGGTGTTCCTCAGGGGTCGGTTCAAATCAAATCAAATCATTTATTTCAAATAAACCAGTTACAGGCACTTTTGAATTGTCAGAAGGTCGGTCAGTCAATAAGATGAAGCTAGTCGCCCATTCCAAAGAGTAGGTACCTATGGAGAAGAACGGGCAAGAAACTCCATGGACACTCTTTTAAATTTTTAAGCTATTGTTACAAATATTTGATTACATCATTCATGTTGAAATCAACCGCGTGAGAACGATGCAGAAATATATTGTACGCTGAGAGCGTCCATTATGGAAAACATACAAAAATCAATTCAGAAATTAAAATACGCCGTGGCAGCTAAGAGATGACCAGTCCCCTCCGACGGCGTCCGTTCACGAACATGACGTATGGATCAGCATCATTCAGCTCAACCATATCGAAGGGAACCCAATGACCCAAAACACACGCCACCATCAGCGAGACATTTGAGTGAGCATGACATACTCTCAACAGCCAGAGCACAATTAAGTCAATAAAAAAGACTAACCCAACAAATAAATGCCTTACAGCACATTCGTACATTGTGCTCACACGTTTGCCATGCAATTATACAATACTAAGAAATTGAATCTACACAATGCTAAGATAGTTTTGTCCAAGGTTCAGCAGCTCCAACAGTGTTCCCGAATCGAACATAGGTTCTCTCCGCAACTCTCTTCCTGCTGCATATAAACGATCTGCTGTTGCCCGCTATCACACGCACGGTTACGTAAAACTGTGCCAATGCGGTTAAAAGTGTACTTTAAAAATAAGAGCAAACAGCACAACGTGCCCTTTAAATAAAATGGTAAATCATTAATATATACTAAAAACAAGAATGGACCCAGTATTGAGCCCTGCGGTACGCCTAACTGAACTGGTAGCCTGAAAAATTTCACACCATTAATATCTACACACTGGAATCTATTATGTAAATAAGAACTAATTACATTGAGAGGATCATCAGGTGGGATTGCCCCCTCTCACGACTCGAAGTTGCAATATGCCGTCTCGGCATGACAGGCCACCAACCTATTACTATAGTGTCGGCCTATCTCCCACCCATCTCCGCTGCTGAGAATCACCAACTCTTAGCAGACGACATTGCCCTACTTCTTGGGTTGAGTGATTCCGTCATAATAGCGGGTGACCTCAATGCCAAACACACAGCCTGGAATAGCACCAGGATCAATACCAGAGGCAGACTCTTGTTTGACCTCTCCACCAACTTAAACTTCGATGTCGTGGGCCCCATGACCCCCACTCACTTCCTCTACGAACCCGACCACACCCCAGACGTCCTCGACGTAGCGCTCCTAAAGAACGTCAACCCACGGTTAGACTCTATAGAAGCACTATCAGAGCTATCGTCTGACCATCGCCCAGTCGTCATCCGACTGACTCCCCGTACTGGCCTCTCTGACCCAGGTCAAACACCTCAGACGAAAGTGGTAACGGACTGGAGGAAAGTAAGCGATCGGCTGAAATCCACCACATCCCCCCACTTGGACTCCATACCTGCACGCCTCGACTCTATCGCTGACACGACAGCCGCGATCGAGTCTTGAACGAATATTCAAGGGAGGTTACAGTGACAGAAGACTGCCGCTGGAAACTCCCTGCTGACTTGCGTGAACTGTTGACCGAGAAGAACGCGGCGGTCCGTGCATACAGCAGCTTCCCCTGCGCGGCTAACAAAACCCATATGCGCTATTTACAGAGAACTGTAAAAAGACGCATATCGGAGTGGCGTGAGGCTGGCTGTGATAAGATGCTGGATGAGCTAGAGCCCACCCATCAAGCCTTCTGGGACCTTCAGAGGAAACTAAAATCCAACGAAGTTGTGACCATGCCTCCCCTAGTTCGTCCTGACAATTCCATCGCCTTCGATGACGATGACAAGGCTGAATGCCTCGCCTCCTGCCTGGAAGCCCAGTGCTCCCCCAGTCTCCTACCAGTAGACCAAGCTCATCTCCTTGAGGTTGACGCTGAAGTCGAACGTAGAACCTCCCTCCCACCCGTTGACGACCCTGAGGATCCCCTGCCTCCCATCACCCCTGATGAAGTGCAGGACATCGTCAAAGGTCTTCAACCCAGGAAAGCGCCCGGCTCTGACGGCATCACCAACAGAGTGATCCGCCTGTTCCCTGCCCACCTAATCATCCTCTTAGCCCCCATCCTCAATAGTGCACTGGGGAATAACATTTTCCCACAAACGTGGAAAGAAGCCACAGTTATAGGCATTCCCAAGCCCGGTAAGCCTAAAGCCGAACCGTCCAGTTACCGTCCCATCAGCTTACTCAAAGTTATCGGTAAGATTTATGAGAGGCTTATATATAAGCGTCTCAGAGCCTACGCCGAGAACAAGGGCCTTATCTCATTAGAACAATTCGGGTTCCGTACCCAACACTCCTGTCCGCAACAGATCCTACGCATCACTGAACATATTCACACAGGCTTCCTGCGTGGTATGTACACAGGCGTAGTTTACTTCGATATAGCGAAGGCGTTTGACAAAGTCTGGCACAACGGCTTAATCTATAAGCTGTACCAATTCGGCGTGCCTGATCGTCTCGTCCTCATCTTACGGGACTTTCTGTCAAACCGCACATTTCGCTATAAAATCGAAGGAGCGCTCTCCTCCCCCCGCCCCATCCGTGCAGGTGTTCCCCAGGGCTCTGTACTAGCCCCACTCATTTTTACGCTCTTCACTAGCGATATCCCGAATAAGTCCCGCAGTAAGGCTCAATTCGCTCTGTTCGCAGACGACACAGCCATCTACTACTCGGGACGCAGTCCAGACTGGATTCGCCTCCATCTTCAATCCGCGGTCAAGAAGCTCGCTGACTGGTTTAGAAAATGGAGAATTGAAGTCAACCCCCTAAAAAGCCAAGCGGTACTCTACAGGAAACCGCGGGTCAGTGTCACCCTCCCACGACCCCTCACCATGGACGGCAAGCCGATCCCTTGGGAAAAGCAAGCCAAGTACCTAGGTGTGATTCTCGATCAAAACCTCAACTTCTCAGAGCACATTGAGACGGTCCGCGCTCGCGCCGCCTTCGCTCTAGGTCGACTCCACCCCCTCCTCAACCCGCGTAGCAAGTTATCGCTCAGGTACAAAATGCGCTTGTACACAGCTTGCATACGCCCGATAATGACCTACGCTTGTCCAGTCTTCGTACATGCCAAGCCACGTCATATCCATAGGATGCAAGTAGTCCAAAACCGATTCCTCCGTAAAGCCATAAACGCCCCTTGGTTCGTCCGTAATGAGATCCTCCACCTTGATCTCAAAATCCCCACCATCCAGCAGTTCATGAAACGTCTCTCCAAACGCTTCTTTGATACTGCCACCAAGCACCGCAATCCTCTTATAGCAGCGGCCGCCAATAACACCCCCTCCATCTCCCGACTTCGCCGTCCTCGGCATGCCCTCACACACCCCGATGACCCCATTACCCTCCTCCAAGAGGCCAATAGGGCCACCAGCACAGTACACAAAAACAGACCGACCTACCGACCTCGCCGCCGAGGTGCATCGCGACGCGCCCCCCGTAGCAACCCCCTCCCCCTTCCCCTGTCCGAGGAAGGCCAGCCCGCGCCGCAGCTGAGCCAGTAATTATCATAATGTCCCAACAATGACCTCTGAGTTTGTTTCGGCGTTTCTTCTCAGAGCTAGTACTAGGAAACGCCGTGGTCATCAAACCATTAAGTATAACTTTCGATCCAGCCGCCCCTTGCTGTCCTCTCTAGCGACGCCCTAAGCCGAAGTTCGTACCCCACGGGGGGTGCCCTTAGTGCGTAGTCGCCTAATTTTAATTTAGTTTTAAGTGCCCCTGGCTGGAGGCTTTAATTTTAATTAAAGCATCCACAGGAAAGTCCGATTAAGTAGTTACGGTCTCTTAGTAGCCACCTACGAATGCCATAACAAAAAAAAAAAAAGGCGGGATTGCGGTCAAGCACTAGTTTATAATTATAAATATATGTAAAGAAACATTGATAAAATATTAAACTAAGGTAGATATGTCACTAGCGCACTAAAAATGAAGCGTACAAAAGGAAGTAAGTCCTGTATCTCGCTTTAGTCACTCTCGATACACTCGTAAAAACAAACGACAAACACTAGCCATCTTTTTCTTCTCTATGCTTTAGATTGCGCCCCATCTCACTCACACTGTACCAATGTATGCCGAATAAAAATATGCATGTGTGCTGCTGCTGTGTCCGGCACATTTTTTTTTTGGTCAGTTTGTTAGAATATATCGTATCTGTTTAATATTTTATCAATGTAAAGAAAAGTCTGTCAGATCCGATTGTTGTTGTTAAGTATCGATAACTGATTATGATTATATATAGATATGATACTAATGCCTACAGACGTTAAAAGTTAGGTACTGCATATCACGCAAAATTGAACCTTATGCCATTGACATAAGGTGCATTCGTAACATTGCCCCCTTAGTCGTGCTCGTCCCGAGCATGATTTGTTCCATAATAGCGAGGTAGGCGGTCTACGTGTACGATCTTCAGCTTCCCTCTAGGTCCTTTCTTTATCCGGTAGTTGACATCTTTATTCTAGTTATTATCGTGTACGGACCCTCCCATTTGGCTTGAAATTTGGACTCTTTCCTTTTCTCCTTATGGGATTATATAGCCATACCAAAGTTCCTTCTTCAAATGCTGGTACGTTAGCTCTGCAGCCGTATCGGATCTTCATTTTCTTGCTGGTTTTGAGACCGCTCTCTCTCACTAGCTCATGTATTCCATCTAGTTTACGCCGTAGGTCGGCCACATAGTCGACAGCTAGGATAAGGGTATAGGGGTGTACCGGTTAGTGCATCTATGGGTAGTTTAATTTCTCGGCCGAAGTTAATTTTCGCCGGTGTGCAATTTGTGCTATCGTGTATTGCTGAGCGGTATGACATTAAGAAGAGTGGAATGTATTGGTCCCTTTGATGTTCTTCCACTACTTTGGCCAAATGATTCTCCAACGTCTGATTGAATCTTTCGACCATTCCATCTGACTGTGGGTGATATGGTGTTGTACGAGTCTTGTGTATCCAGTAGTTGGTAAACCTCTCGAAATCGTGAAGACTCGAAGTTTCTACCCTGGTCAGAGTGTAACTCCAAGGAAACGCCAAATCAACAGAACACCTCGTGAACTAGCTTTTTAGCGACGGTATGAGCTTCTTGGTGTTGAGGTTGAATTTTAATATTGTCTCCGGCTGATTTTTTATAAAGAAATTAAATTAATTCAAGTTTAGAAGACAGATTCGACAGAAAAGAGAAAAATGTTTTGTAGAAATGTAGTATTAAAAATGTAGTCACAACGAATGGTTTGAATTGTATGAAAAGAAATTGACAAGATGTAATTTGTGTAACTGTTTTTATAGTCTTGTTTTGAACATCATGTGAGAATAAAATAAAGAACGGGTAATATTTGATTTATTTTCGGAGCTTTTACCACAGGATCCCAAGAGGTACTGCATCCTTTTAATTACTTCATAATTACAACACTTGGTTGGGTACTGCAAAAGCTTCTGGCTATTTCCTAAAATAGTCTTGCATGACGATGATATACCTATTTCTTTCTTCAGTAATAGGGAATGGCCCAGCTATATCGACAGCAACTCTTTCCCATGGTGCACCAACATTGTACACTTTCAGTCGACCTCTGGCTCTTGTTTACGGTCCCTTTATTGAGGAGCAGGCTTCACATTTCCTACACCAATCCTGTACGTCTTCGCGACAATGCATCCAATAGAATCTTTTACTCACATTCCGCAGGGTTTTCTTCAATCCTAGATGTCCTCCGGATACTCCGACGTAGCACTGATGCGACTTTATCGCAGGGGACAACTATCTATAAGGTGACCTCCTGACCACTGGGTGATTACCATTTCCTCTTGAGAACTCCATTATCAATTATCAGACTGTCCCATTGGGCTAAGCGCTAATATTTCACTCGAAGCGGGCCTCGAGCCATGCTGCTTCCATTCAGTTACTGCCCTCAGATCGCGGTCCTCCTTCTGTGCGTCTCCCATTGCTTATTACAGGCTTCATCTAAAGCGTTCACCTGGATAATCCACACGTTTTCTTTCTTTTCCTGTTTGCGTTCTTCACCTCGGTCCTTACTCCCTGAAGTAATCTGGCGACGGCGGTCCTTTAGTCTTGCCTTTTTCTCGAGGCGCTTCTCCTTACGCGCTTCGTCCTCGACTTCCTTGTCTCATCAATCCTTGTCCAAGTGATGGCGCAATGTGGTAACTCGAGATCTGCACCGGGTACTCCTTTAGCCGCTTTACTAAGTGATTTTTGATGGCAAAACCTACACCTGAACGTCTGAATTCAGAAGCAGCAGTACCCTTCCAAAGGAAAGTGTAGCCACCACTAACCTCAATCAGTTCACCTTCATCGGCAAGATGCGTTTCGCTGAGAGCAGCCACATCCACATTATAGCAATAAAGTTCTCGAGCTACTATTGCGGTCTTACGTTCAGGGCAGGCATTACCATCTCGGTCAAAAAGCGTCCTCACGTTCCACGCGCCAAATGTCATGATAGGTGTTTTTATGATATTGTTTCTTTTGTAATTTCAACAACGTATAGAAGTGATGCGATGGCAGTCGCGGTTACTACCACCTGTGTAGAAAGGGACGAACATTTGTTTAGGCCACCTTTTCAGCCCCCTCCTCGGCTGAGCAAGGCAAGCAGTGTCTCCCTAAATATTTAGGGAGACGCTGCACTACGGCAGCCCTATGGCTGCTCTGTCATCCCAGGTGCTACCGGATTCACACTGTCGCCCCCAATTTGCAGTGTAAAAGTGACCACGGCGTGTACTCACACCCTGGGACCGCCCATGTGCAGATATCAAAGTCTGGCTTAGATCAGGCCAAACTTCTCTCTCTACTTCAACCCATCGCCATGGGTCTTTGAGCTTAATCGGAATCCATTAGACTAAAGCAGTCAGTTGCGCAGGATATTTTATTTTAAGTTTCTCGGATCAGTGGAACGGACACCGCTACGAATGGAGCAGAAGTCAGATGATGTGACCGGCTAACGATAACTATATCCTCTCTGCCGTCACCCTTTTTTTTTTTTTTTTTTTTTTTTTTTTTTTTTTTTTTTTTTTTTTTTTTTTTTTTTTTTTTTTTTTTTTTTTTTTTTTGACGCTGTGGTAATGCATTTACGCACCATACCCCGAAGGGCGTGTGTGGGACTCGCCCAGCCGAAGCCGGGAATACCCACTAAACCCACAGCGGCACAACGACATCGCCTGAGTGGCGGGGTCATGGGAAAATGGCACAGCCTAACTACCAATCCCTCGCCGGCGATTCCCGCCTAGGGCGGGCCCACAGTGGTCCCTCCACTCCACAGGGAGGGGCCGGGCTGGGTGCGTCTTTTTGTGCGAGAAGACGCAGCAGCCAAGGGTTTTTTAGCGAGGTGTCCTTCCTCTTAGCCCCACTCGTTTGCCCGGAGGCAAACGGGGCCCCCAGCTCCTCTCAATGAGGAGACCGGGTTGCCTGACGGTGACCCGGAGTTCGGGTCACGTCAGCCACCTCGAGTGGTGGCCGACCCGCCGCACGTGTGACCGCCGAAGCGGTCCCCGCATCTGGTTTTGGTCCGCGCCGGTAAACCGGTAACCCCCATATCTGGGGGCCGTTCCCCTATCCGCCACCTGGGGACGCGTCCGATGGCAGGCCAGAAACTGCTGCCGTCACCCTAGGCCATCCACCTTGCCTTGCTGAATCACCAACTCCGCCAGACCCGTTTGCATATTTGCGATGGGCTGCCTTAGTTGCCGAAACAGATTTTGTACGCTGTGCGGGAGAGAACCGCATAAAATAATTATAAACTAGTGCTTGACCGCAATCCCGCCTGATAGCAAGCAGTGATGCAATCATTGATGGCAATTCGCACTAGTTTATTAAAAGCCTCTTCACTCAAAAAAAAATCTGAGTGAATAGGAAGGAAGATGGCAGTTGAGCGAAGTGATGCAATCTTAAACTTAACAACACGACCAACGATGCTGCGCCAGAGGGAGATTGATCTGGAGACCCCCCACAACATTTAGCGCATCGCCGTCCTCCGTACGGCTTCACCAGACATCATGCGAATCGCTTGGTGGCAAGACTTTGTCTGGTGGGCGGTAACTTTTGTCAGCAGCCGATGTTGTGGCCTACCACCTAGATATTGAACCTTATGCCATTGACAAAAGTGCATCCGTAACAAATAATGTTGCTTGTTTAATATACTTGGTCTTAAAATACATGATACACGGGTTACAAGTGTGGTCCTAGTGGACAGTCTTTTTTTTTTTAAGAAAAAGAAAAAAACAACGAATTGAGTTATTGTGTTTATTGAATAATAATAATAACGATGGTATTTACATGCAACACACTGAAATTTATTATAATGGGTTTAAAAAGGACTTTTTTAACACAGTTGTGTGTTAGAATAACAAAATTATCATAGGTAGTCACTAATATTTTTCATAATATACCATTATGAAATGAGATAGTATAGTGTCTTTGTGATGTTCATATAATTACAGATGTGTAAATAATGTAAATAAGAATCAACAAATTTATCCAACAAGTTGATTAACAAAATTGTTACAACGAAGGTAATGACGTTTTATTTAACATTAGACAATTAATTGTTACAATAGGCATGATGACAGGGTTAAAAAATAGTGATTCTAATTAGTCCGTTAGACAAGCATAAAATAATGGACACATATTTTTTGTTTTGACAAAATAATAAGAATTGAATGAGATATAACGCATTAAAGTTCAGGAGTGGGAGCTTATGACGTCACGTTTGAGTAAAATTTGTACCCAGAAGTGACGTCACGCAACATTTTGACGTGCCGTATCTTCGTTGTTATTTGTTTCTGGGAGAAAAGAAAAAATACGTGTCCAATATTTTTGGCTAATCTAAAAGACGGACTAATTACTTTTTTTAGTCACCATGCCTATTATGGGGTCTGAACGAGAGCCAATAACAACAACAAATGTAAAATTCCCACACTATAAATACAATATTTTTTGTGATAACGACATAAAAGTATAACCCAATTATGCACACATTCAATATTACAACAATTTACGAGTATTTTTTTTTTGTGATTCCCCGTTTTATTTACACAAAACAAGTCTACGGCTAACTATAATACTATTTATCATGGCTTATTAATTTTATCACTTATGGCAAGGAATGAGAAACATTGTGTAGTTTTGTTAGTAGAATTTAAAAAATAATTGCTATAATAATGAACTTTTTATCAAAAATATGTTAGTTACCCAGTCTATATGGCATCGCAACAAAATTGTACACTGGCTTAATTTTAATATGTGTTTTAATGAATACTTACTGTGAAAAATACCTCTTGTATTCAGACAAGTCTTCCGTTCATGGAGTAGGTTAAACACCTTTCGTAGTGTGACCAGCGTGTGTGGGTAGCTCCCGCACGCCCATTGCACCGGTCACCACGTCTGAAGATTACCCCGGTACACGGGTAATCCTCCCTTGGCGCGGAAGCCGGCCAAAATAGGCCGGTAAGCCCTGAGAGTGGCACGGAGTCAGATCTTCGGGCCGAGCCCGTGTCACTCTCAATGCAGGGTTCGAGGGTAACCGAGTGGTTTTAGTGGGTATTTCCGGCTCCGGCCGGGCGAGTCCCACACACGCCTGTCGCCAGCTAGCGGCGGGTAGGTGCCTAAACGCATTCCCACTCGTTAAAAAAAAATGGTTAAACACCTTTCGTAATGTCCCTATTAATATTTCATATAAATTCCGCAATATGAAGTTATCTACCATTACATAACCTATTTTTTGTTCTGAGATTGATTTACCTTTTTTTAAACAATAGCCTAACTTCTAAACACGGTACAACATCGATTTAAGGCTATCTAAATACTGTTACATTACCAAAATGCGTATGACATTTGTACTCTTAACAGTAATTTTGAAAATATAAACCCTATTTTTATTTTAATACATGCGAAAAAGAAGGTCTATGGATATTATCTAGTTACAATACGTTACTAAACCTAATTTCATTTTGTTTTGAGATTATTACATTCGAGTAATAAAAATACACGTCTTTGTAATATGCATTGTACTCTTGTCCGATGAAGGCCAGCCCGCGCCGCAGCTGAGCCAGTAATATCATAATGTCCCAACAATGGCCTCTGAGTTTGTTTCGGCGTTTCTTCTCAGAGCTAGTACTAGGAAACGCCGTAGTCATCAAACCATTAAGAATACATTCGATCCAGCCGTCCCTTGCTGTCCTCTCTAGCGACGCCCTAAGCTGAGGTTCGTACCCCACAGTGGGTGCCCTTAGTGCGTAGTCGCCCAATTTTAATTTAGTTTTAAGTGCCCCTGGCTGGAGGCTTTAATTTTAATTAAGGCATCCACACGAAAGTCCGGTTAAGTAGTTACGGCCTCGATTGGCCACCTACGAGACGCCATATAACAAAAAAAAAAAAAAAAAAATATGCATTGTACTTTGAGAAGTGGCAGGAAAGCATCGTTTAAGACATTTGAATTCTAGCGACCGCCTACATAATCAGCTTTTAATGTTGCACTGTTGGGACACAGTCCTCCTTTCGGTGAGAGGGAGTGGGCTATAATCTACCACGCTGGCCCAGTGCAAGTTGGTAGATGTCACATGTCTTCGGACTTTTTTGGCTCTACGACATGACGGTTTCCTCACGATGTTTTACTTCACCGTTTTGAGAGCAGTGGTGATAAAATAATTTACAAAAAGTAAAGCGCCTGATGAGGTTCGAAACTCCGACCTACAATTTGTATAACCCGCGCAGATAAAGAAAAGATCTGTAAATGGCGTTCGCTCGCATGCGTTCTCGCTCACTCTCTATCGCTGTCTATACTAACACAGTGAAGTAAGCACTGCAAAAAAAAAAAACAAATCAATCAATCAGGAATTCAGGATTCGCTTTCCAAGCTACTTTGAAGCACTCTGAGTTATCGTTAATTTCGTTCCGCCAAAGTCTCTGTTATTTTGTTGAGTTTGATTGTTATTTACAATGTAAAGTTGACATTTTACTATCTTAGCATTTGGTTTGTGATTGAACAATGACATGTTTTGTCAACCGTACCATAAGTATCCGCCGCCATTTACAGATCTTTTCTTTATCTGCGCGGGTTATAAGTCGACAGATACCATTAGGCCACCGCTGCTCTCGGCGACCGCCTAATTACTAAATAGATACTATATTTTAAAAGCGAGAAGGCGTAACGATTTGGCTGCTACAACAAACTACCCTCTTCAAAATTTCAGACGAACAGTGCTGATAACCTAGATTAAAGATTTCATTAGAATTTATTATTAGTACATTTTATGAATCGATCTCATCTGTCGTTAATATAATTACAGTGTACTTTATATGGCGTATAATTAGTGTGTAGGTATATAGGGTGCATTCACACTGAGGTGACGAGGTTAGTGCGCCTGCGCGCGGTCCTGTGCTAGGAGACGGGTTGCTTCCTCTCGCCATCAAGCAGTTTGTCGTCTGTGCAGAACTTCTCTAGCTGCTTCGCATAGTATGTGTTAAAGTTTAATCTGAAATTAAAGTTTTTGTTGTTAATAATTTGTTATTTAAAGCAACAATTTTAACGAATGTTATTAAATCAAATCTATTTGTTTTTGTGAAAATAGGGTAATAAATTATTTGTAGATGTTTTGAAAACATTCCAGGAAGCACATAAATTTTTTGGATACTTAAGTTCTTTTTTGTTTTTGTTTAAAAAAAAAAACGTTGCCCACGCTAGGAATTTCTCCTGTATCGTGGGTGCGTTTACAAGCATATAAACTCACAAACACAAACAGCCAGACCCGGAACAACTACTTGTAGGTAGATCTTACATAAAGGGTGTATCTGACATCGACGCACAAACGAGTACCATGGATCCAGTACATGATTCTGAAGCCCCCAGTGGTGGAATTTTTCGTCGGCTTTTTCATGATTAAAAAAAAATAAATGTAGTTTTTTTTTTCACTTCAGAACATTCACAATTGCTATACTTTTATAACCCAATAAGATTTTAAAGTCAAAATTAAATTATTCGCTAATTACATAAAAAAGCGCAATGAAAACAAAACCCGAAAAACGATCTTATCAGCTGATTTAATAGAGTTCACATCAGGGATCAACGGGATCAGGATCATACCTACAAACTCGCACGGCGGCACGCTTGCAACGTTCAAAAGCCGAGCCGACACTTTTTTTAAACACTGTGTATTCTGTAACCGTTCATTAACGACATAAATGACTATCATAATTATATTAGTGGCATGCGGTCTAGCCTTTTCGCGAAGTTTGCGTTACGATGTCAGATACACCCTGTATACATATTTGTTCCGTGCGAGGATCGAACCCGCGACACGCAGCGCAGCGCGCAATAGCTTAACCACTGCTCTAACCGTGCTGTCAAGCTTTAGTAAATAGATATCCCAAAAAAAAAAAAACATAAAATTGTCTTTTTGCGATGTTTATAGAGAAAGCACAAGGTCTGCACAGAGAATGCACAAGGTGCGAGATGACTGGCACAAATTGGCAAAGATCAATGTGTGCGTGAAAAGGATAAAAGAGGCTCACTTTCTGCAGAGAAATAAAGCCCAAACAGATATAGTCATTAAAAAATCATAAAGAGGTGTAGGTTCCTCACCCTCCATAGAAGGGGAGGATGCTCCAATCACGTACCTAGCAGATATATTCAGCAGTTTGTTGGTATTGTTGTCCCTTGCCATCCTCTCGATGATCGCGAGTACAGACAGCAGCGCTGCCGTGAACCGCAGTCCGTAGCGTGACACCGAGCGAGAGAATGAGTCAGCGGACCCACTCGTTGCATTTCCCCCACAACCGGCGTCCTATACATGTCAAATTAGAAAATTTTAGAATAAAATATGAACCTACATTAAATTTAGTTTTGTTTAGAACTAAAGATTATGAAAATAATCTTTAGATAAAAATTTAGTTATAGTACCACGGAATAAACTCTGTCATTCATGACAAAGAGGATTAAAAAATATCTTTAATATTTTTTTATTATTATTAATGCTCTAAAAATAAATGGAATAAGATAGTTGACTAAGTAACAGTTGATTGTTACATCAAAATCTAAGATTTCCAATTCCTATAATGTTGTTAGCACATGATAAGACTAAAACAATTTCCTAGGTTCTAAATAAATATAAGAATGTTTTTATGCCTAGGGAGTAAAAGCAAGAACAGCGAAATGGAAATAAAAAGCTACAACATAGATCCCGCCATTTTTTTTTCTTTTGTTTTTTTTGTAGCGCGTATTTGAGTTCTAAATATAAGACAGATATTATACAATTACATAATAAATACTTACTGTAAAAATCTAAAACAGAAAAGTCATGAAAAAGAATGATGAATAAAACATAGGTTAATTAATGATTTTGATATATCACAAATACTACATGGAAGCAAGATGTACTTATTAACAAATTCATTAGTTTTTAGTACAATATTATTGTGTAATTTACCGTTTAGAAGCAGTGTGAAATGTTATCGTGTGATACCCAATCATATTACACGATTTAGTGAGCGCGATTTGTGATTGGCTGAAAATTTGACGTTTGATATGTCGCCATGTTGCCAAAGATCAGTGAGATTCTATGATACTTGTGATATTATTTACTTTGCACCAGTGCACTAGTGTTACAGATTATCTACTCGGTATATACCTCACTATAGTCTGTATTGTCATACGTCGATCCAAGCATACTGTTAAGCTCTGCGTCCACGAAGTACTTGTGCATCTCCTTTTGCCAATTAACGTGATTTGGTAGCGTTAAAAGAAAATACAATAATAAATTAATGTTAGAAATAATATAGGTATACTAACCACTGGAAAGCCTAGCTAAACATCAATAACAAAGTATGTATATAAAATATATAATTGCAGCGGAAGAAAATATATAACATAATATTATGCAAGTATAACAATTGATTACTGCAGGGATGCTATTATTGAAACCTTCACCAGATTTTGAAACATACATAATATTGGATACATATTTTATTACTTAATAAGTATTATAAAAATTACTACATTAACTAATTTTACAAATAGCCTGCAAGTGCATTTCTAAAAGCACTGTTACTCCTTCTATTGAACCTTTTCTGAATTTCTATAATTAAAAAAGTATAACCACGATGAAAAGTGGTACTTATCTAATTTCTATTCAATAAGCAAAACATTTCAGTTGTATGTCTGTAAATAAAAAAAAAGAGTGATTTAAAGTTTTCCTTTCTGGAATACGTATAGCGTGTCACCTGTATGAATGTGCAGAACTGTACGCAGACGAGGCACAGCGTGGTGACGGCTTTCAGCAGCTGCGGGCTGGTTAGCATGCAGTCCCCGAGGCACGACTCCAAGAAGTCGTTGTGACGCTCCAGCACTTCGTCCACGTTGTGCACCTGAAGAAGATAACAGTTTCAGATACCTACCCACTCTTTGTTCTAAAATTGTAATCATTAGACAAATATATTACAAGACTGTTTCAATGGCAACGTGTTGCAATCGCCATAATATGGGAAAACATCTTTTATTTTCTTTAAATAACTCGGCAGAAAATATACAAAGATGGCTTAAAATAAATACACCAAGGGATCTCGGATAAAGTTGTATTTCTTGGCGTTTATTAATATTTAATCTTGAGTACAGAGTCCTAAGCCTCAGCATACGGACTACGACCTACGTACTATAGAACGATTGGTACATTTTCAAAATTTACCTGTTTTTTGTAAATGAACTCGAGTTTTAAAATGTTCCACCCTGAAAACTTTGTTACATAGGCTGATTTTTTACATCTTACATAAACGGCGTCGATTCTAAACAGTGAGTAATACAACCTTGTGATGTGACGCGACCTCTGGTACCTAACTTGTAAGTAGTACCGCCTACAAATTATCGCGAATCCGCTCCGCCCACAGAAAAAACAGTCTTTGTAAAAAAAAACTATAACAATATGGCTGACCAAGCTTTTCACTTTGCGACCTATTACATCGCTTGTTATTTAATTTATCCTACTATCTTGAGGATGTTACATTTACTAGGACGATAGCGGGATGTGATTCATGGCTCGTCGAGATGCTTGCTCTATGTAGGACAGGTATAGATTTAAATGAGACATAAACGATAAAATATCTTGAGCCTCTAAAATAGTTGACCCTTAGATCTTCCTACATAAGAATTAATAGTATTTAACTGCAACCTTCGATTCACAACTCACGTAAAACCAATATCCAACAGTTTAAGTTTTGGACGTGATCTGTAATTGTAATATGAGCAATTAAAAACGTTTATGTACATCAGTACGAACTGTATGGTGATATGGTCAGTAATTGCGTTTGGTCAGCAGTGTTGCAGGATAAGCGAGCAACTATCGCCTCCCACACGAACGGCGCGCGCGCAACGCCTCACTCCGATCACAGAGCCCAGTGGCGCGGCCGTCAGCCGCAATGCGAAACAACGACCAATCCAATAGTCAGTGAAGTGCTTGTGAAGTGAGGACTTTCAGTTGTGAAATTGTGATACTCAGGTGGGTTTGGGAACCATTATCCTTTTAAATTCTAAAAATCATATTTATCAGTGCATCAAAATGATCAACACGAAACAAATTAATAAATCGCACCGTAATTCGAGATCCTCGTATTTCATATCCATGTTTTCGAAGAATTCCGTATCGGACTGCGGTTTATGCAATCAGATACATAAGAATTGTATTAAGTGCATTTCAATTCTTATGTGTGGAAGCTGGTAGACAAAGTTTTCAGTAAAAGCTATCATCAGTGACAAGCAAATAGAAGGGGGTATATACGTCACTTCTGCAAGACTGTTTGAAGATACAAATTCTAGTTTTTTTCAATAAATACAAGCAATAATTTTTCACAAAACCGATAAAGCAACATCTTCGTTATTCAGGTACTACAGGTTTGCCATTAAGATCAAAAGAACAATTACACCGTTTAAAAATATGGGACAACAAAGTGGTCTAAAAGGTCTGTTCAGTCTACATGCAGTAATATAATGATGACAGTGACATACTTTTATTAATTGTACAAAACATATGTAGTTGTAAACATAGAAAAGAGATCATCACATATGCTGGTAGTCCAAGCCCTCGACAAGGTCGGCAGGGGTGACGTCATTATTATTATGATGACGCAGGACATGTGGGTCGGTGAGCCTATACAGAGTGCGGGAAGTTGAACCATGTCGGCAGTAATTGATTAAGTGGTAGACAAATGCATGCGCTGAGCACACCACAGTAATATCAACGAAACGGACGTATCCGGTGATAGTTTACAAATATATTTTTAAGCATACATGCAAAACTCACTGTGTTAGCTACTTTTTGCCAAGTCAAAGCAGACCCTTTTCGTACAGGAAATGGGTTGTCTTTGCAAGCTCACTCTACGGCAGACGACCGTGACTGTTAAGACTAAGTGTAATGAATAGGGATGATCTTCGTTCAGCAGGTTGAAAAAGCAAGACAATGAGGCCATTAAATTGCAAACTGCATCATCCGTAGAGACGTGAAGGTTTAGGAATGGCCGAGAAGTACCTACTTCGCAAAACTAGTTAGCCCAGGTTTCCTATCCGTCGTGTCGGCGTCTGGCTTCGTAATATGAACTCTGGTGCTTTGTACTTTGAAGTAGAATTGAAAAAATAAAAATTCTGCTTATTTGGAATATCTTAATTATGTATGCGATAAACAGCCCGTATATTGGATATGTTTTAGTGACTCATTAAAGTAGGACAACAGTCCTTATAAGACTGGAGACAGGTTGCAATGAGTAATCAGGCAGATATCCGTACAGGTAGACGATAATAATAATATTTAAATATACTTCATGTTTCTTAAGTAGAAATGAAGGGAAAATATTTTTATATTAATGTTAAGAAGCTAATGAAATCTATACCTAATTACAACATGTAGCATAGCAACAATAGATGATTGCTTTTGAAGCCATGGACTAATGACTTGAAAGACAAGCAGTGACCTCCATCCGACCTTTATACTGGACCTTTATTAAACAGTTGCAAAGTAGGTACTCATTGGAAAGTTATTTGCGGACATAGAGAGGGTCCGTCAATAAACATAAAACAAATAAATGAGGTAATATTTACTTTTACCCGTGACTCTATTACCTAAGTAAATAAACAGTCAAATTCAGCGAAAGAGAACAACTTAAAGTCACACTAGGTACATGTTACTTAGAGCGTTCTAATAGAAAAGCTGTTGTGCCGAAGATACGTTGTACGTACCGAACAATGTTTGAATCAAATCCAGTTTCTTTTGTAAAATACGCGTTACAAATAAATAGATGTTTTGTGTGACGAATTCTACGAATCTCGCGTGATAAAACTCACTATAGCCTCACGGTCAACTTTTATTTGTTAGCTTAAACGTTTCCATGTTTTTAATTTTTATTTGTAGAATCGATACTCCAACCGAAATTTGTATGTGACCAATTATTCGATTAATAAAAACCAATAGCCTTTTGAATCGCTTTTAAACTCAAACTCTTGTATTCGGCGTGGTGTGGCGACGCAACTCGGACCTAAATAAATTATAATGGGTCTAACTTGACCGGTCATCGGACATAAACATTGATGCAATCGTTCGACTAATGATGACGGAAGCTCGCCTACATAACTACCTTGTTACCAAATACAGAACATATGTACATAGGTCGCAGTCAGACTATCCATATAATCAAATACATATTACTTCAGTAACCGCTTCCGAATGTGACACAAAAGTCAGCCAACGGTACTTCCATATAAGAAAACTATTTACAATAGAAAATTAATTTATGTATTTAGCGAGTGACACTATTTGTTATGGCCAAATATAGGTTCCAATAATATGCAAGTGTGAATATGGAGGTCCACATATACGCCAGATAGCCGTCCACATAGAGCCAATGGTGAACTAAGGTTCAATGAGCAACATATTGGTGAAATGAAATCGTTTATTAAGCAAGTAGGATCACTGATCACTTTTACACGTCATGTTTATTTTTTATTTTATTTTTTTAACTAGATGAAGCCGGCATTTCCTAACTGAGTACCTCTGAGAAGAAATAGCCGAAACAAACTCAGGGATCATAGTCTTTTTTCAAGTCCAGACATTAAAAATGAAAATGTTTACAATAATTTACCTTATAATCACGCATATTGCTTAATAACAATGCTTAACAGAGCGAGCAGCTCAGTCCCAAGCTTTTTTGTCTTCTAAATAATCTGTGATTTTATAATACCCCTTTTTGCAAAGTTTGGCCTTTATATGGTTCTTAAATCGTCTAATGGGTAAGTTTCGAATGTCCATGGGAAGCTTGTTGTAAAAGTGTATACATTGACCCATGAACGAGTTGCCTACTCTGTGGAGACAAGTGTGATGTACAGCAAGATTGTGTTTGTTCCTGGTATTTACATTATGAATATCGCTTATTTTCTTAAAATTCGAGATATTTTTATGAACATACATAAGATTTTTAAATATATATTGCGAAGCTACAGTCAGAATGTTTACCTCTTTGAACTTTTCTCTAAGAGAATCTATAGGACCAAGGTTGTAAATGGCTCGAGCAGCCTTCTTCTGTAAAACAAAGATGGTATGATGTCCGCACAAGTTCCCCAGAGAAGAATCCCATAAGTCATAAGACTATAAAAATAACTAAAAGAAACAATTCTGGCTGTATCCACATCAGTATTCTGCCTAATTTTCTTAACAGCAAAGGCGGCAGAACTGATTGGTGAACTGACTGGTTTGGATAATACTCTGGTTGGGGATTCTACACAAATTAGAACAACTAATGAAGAAGACAAATATATTAATCAAGTAATTTTCCTTACATAAACAGTTATATACACGATAGGAAGCATATCATTAAGACTCTACATTATACATGACTTAACCACAATTGACACAATAAAATGTAATTTAAGCCAGCATAAAAACACCCATTACGCTGAATAATACTTCAACATAAGAATGTGCATTTAATTTAGAGTGAGTAACAAAAAGTCTACTTAACGACAATAAAAACAGGGAAATTAGAAAATCCGAATCATATACAAGCTATACAAATGTTTAGGGTATGTTTTGTAAATTTTCAAGTGTCGTCGCCGTTTTTGTGTAGCTTCACTTAGATAAGTGTCGACCCGAGATATCTATCTATAGTCCATTCGCGTTAGCTTTAGTCAAAAATGTTCACAGAGGCAGAGATGTACCACATGTACAATTTCAACATGTAAGGATAACAAAATAAAAACAAAACAGTAAAACAAAACTAAATGACGAAAGTCGGCCAAAACAGGTAATATAGCATTCACAAGTTTGAATTGACAAGCGATTAATAAACAAACACAGCTACGTATTTTGGTGAAAGCCATTATAACCCGGCAAAATTAAAATAACCCTGCCACCACAACGCAGACCGGCACCCTAATTGCGTAACACACTATAACTATCAATTGGAATCATTTTGAAGCTTATTGCTATTCCATTGCTAAATAATGCAATTATAAATGTTGTTAAACTGTCAAAATTAAACCCATTGCTACTGATATAACGTGTTACGCAAATATCCTGCAGGTTAGGAAACATTTCAGAGTTGGTACACCTAAATTAATATGCGTTCCAGGAACTTGCCCTTTTTTGTGTAGATGGGAAATCATCAAATGACCTCTTCTGCTCTGGGCGAAGCGTAAGAGACTTTTACTAAATAAATTCTCCTGCTCTGAGCGGGGCGGAGCGTAAGAGACTTTTACTAACTAAATTCCAATCGTGTTCCTTCACTTGCCTGTGCGCCAGGGCCACGGTATCTCTTTTGATTAACCCGCAATCCTGACCCAGGCATCAATCTTCGTGGGGTCCACGAAAATCGATGCACTGACATTTCTTTGAAGCGCGCGTGAAATGCGCCATCGACCCGTGCCTGGTCCTTGCAAGGCGACAAGCTGCCCAGATACTGAGCAGACCTGATTCTTTTATTTTTTTTATCATGGACACTGGCAGTTTACGAAAAAACTAAATAATTTATTTAATTAATAGTTCAAATGAGATAATTTCCGTATAAAAATGGAACATTATACAAGTTGGTTATAATAAATTCAGCATGCAACATCAATATACATACATATTGTATAGATCGCGCCAAACATCTAGTCTGCTCTGAAGTTGCTTCGCGCATTTGTACAGTCACGCGTACTATTTAAATATATATATTTATACATACATATATATTTAAATATATGTATAAATACGCATACTGTATATAAATATATATATTTATACATATATATGTATAAATACACCTGCAATACAATTGCGTGAAGCAACTTCAGAGCGGACTAGATGTTTGGCGCGATCTATACTTTTACTGCAAACCCTAAGAACAACCTTTTCAACTACTGTGTACTGCTATTGCGAATGTAGTATAAAATAATCAAGAAGATAACATACAAAGAACATCTCAAGTGGCTATAGGTTTATTATCGATAACAAACATACATAAGCTAAATATTGAAAAACGTTCAAACCATTGGCATTGCATTGCTTTGTAAAACGGATGAATAACCAACTTGTTTCATCTCAGTGCAAAGAAAGTAGTAAGCAAAACTGCAAAAAGATGAAATAAACGGAAGCGAAACAGTTTGAAAAATAAAACCATGATAAGAACAAATCTGTTAGATATAACCAAAGCGCAACGAGCGGAAAGCATTCAACCCAAGTGCGAAGCTGTGGCTGCGGAGATCTTTGTAAAAACTGTTAATCGGCGGACGCGGGTCGAACCGCTCCACGGAACAGAAATAGCAACACGAAATGATCTTTCTAAGTACATCAGGGTGTTGTAAATGATCGATGTTGATTTAATCTTTAGTGTTCATTAAGTACTACATACAGAGTTCATAGCTTTCTTACAACCGCCCCACATTGCCAATTTTATGCGTACTTATCTCGAAATAAATCCAGTCGGTTGTTTTATAGCAAACTTCTGAACGCCTTTCGTATGTGGTCATGAGCCCTTCGTCGTGCCTTTTGCATAGAAATTATGCATAAGTATATTGTAGACATAAGGAAGAAAGCGAGGCGAAAAGTAAAAGAAACGCGTCTTGTCTTCTAGGGCGAAGCAAATTAGGCACAAAGTTCACAAAAAGCGACGTTCAACGGGCCGACTAGCTGTTGAAACGCGCGTCCAAATTGAAATGTTATGTGCGGAACGGAAGACTTTTTACTGTTTAGTTGGTCAAGTACCGGATGTGAGGCAATACTGCCTGAGATTACTGCCAATTCTCCACACTTATTCTGACCACATATCTGCGGGTGCATCGACATTACGATACGCATCATCTTCCTCTCATGAGAGAATTGGTCACGTTCATCCGTAAGCAATCTTTATGGTAATGCATACTTGAACATGGTACGGGGAACACAATTTAGTATTATATGTAGATATACGTATTTTATGCATGTTTATATTTGATCGTCAAATCTCAGTTGGAGTTTGTAATAAAAAGTAAACAAGTTCTTGATGAGACTAGTTAAAATTCATAAGAGCTCAAGGAACCGTTACCGCGATGAGAGTAATCTGGTATTTCACAGAAACCTGTTTAGTTAGGAAATTTTATGTTTATTTATTATGTAAAGCCATGTAAGGGCATAAATAAAATTAAATCTTACAAATAAGGAATTAACTGATTAGAATGTGGGCATGATGGTTAATAAGCTAAAGTCGAAGAAATAATGACCGAATACGGTCACTGTAAAATTTATATCATAACATACTAGCTTCAAAAAGTTCAACTTCTAAAACATACACTTAGTCTATACATTATAAAAAGGATCCGTATGGTGGATGAGTCCTTGTATTATGGCGGGTAGGTCGGTTGCATCAAGTCTAAGGCAGACCGGTAGCAGGTGACAATGCACAAGATCATTTTTAGTTACGCCTACGCGCTGTCTGCGTTTAGCGTCTACCCATCGATTCAATCATTTATAAAAATTGCTAATATTCTTGAATTGTTCCATGATCAGCTCTTTTAATTTAAAACTTCAACGGTGAACGGTCTATTAAATAACATGTATAAATTAGTTTTTCATCACAAAAACGACCTCAATATTACTAATACCTTTTTTAATTAAATTAGTTGCAGCTTAGCTTTATTATTATTAGATAGGTACTACAGTGTTTTAAAAATAATTTTGAGATTTCTATGCATATTAATTGCCTACTTAGATTTGTAGGTGTAAATGAGCTCATATAATAACTTGGATATATTTATTTCATCACCAATTCCACACTAACCGCAATGTATACCTAAAAATACAACTTGACCATAATACATTTAATCTCTTAAACTGTTTAATATTGGATCACGTATTCGATTTAGAGAAACCATTCAATTTAAAAGATTTATCTAAAGCTCAGTGATTTTTTCCGTAATTACATTTACCCTTTCACTCAAATCCAGAAGTGTCTGACCTTTAATAAATACGTTTTATAAACATTTTCACTTATGTGATTATGTGTTATCAAGGAGGGTTTTAAATTCAAGTAATTATATATTTCTGAGTAAGTTATTGGAGTTGTGACAATCATTGGGCAAGTCCTCCAGCAGCATTTTTTCGGCTGAATGATTTTATGGGTGCTTAAAGGGATAACTTGATATTCAACATAACCCAAAATTAAACCAATAGGAACCTAATCTTATCCAATAAATTCAAACCGCGTGCGCAGCGTTTGATCGTACTTAATAGTTTTTTTTTTTTAAGCAGTAGTTTTCTCTATAAACTAAGGCGTGTCCGGCAATTAGAGCGAAGCCGCGCTCGCCACCGTGCACCGGTAGCGTGCAGATAAAACATATAACTATGTACAACTATTTATTGAGAAACAACGGATACGCCTAATTGCTAACACCATTATAGGTGTTTTTTTTTTGTTTTGTTTAGTTTAGAATAACTTTCTTATGAGTTCATTTTGGATGCTTGGAAGAGATAACTTTTGGTCACGTGAAGTCGGTTTATTTCCAAATTTTTACTGTCTTTAGTTGGGTCATAATTATGGAGAAAACCGAGGAATATGGGATCATAATTTAACTGTATAGTTTTGATGTTAATTCTATTTACTTAGCGGAAATGAGAGCGTTGTCGTGCGTGTTCCATGTCCAATATGTACATAATTATAATCATCATCATCAACAACCTTTTAGCGTCCCACTGCCTGACCTGGAATCGAACCCGCGCACTCATACTTGAGAGGCTGGTGTTTTAACCCCTATTTTTTTTTTATTTATTTAAGTTCAGTGCATCTTACTCCTTATATTTCATTATGAAAAGGACAGAAGATAAACTATTATTAATTTAGTCCTGTCATCCTGTCAAATTAAGATAGTCCAGACAGTTTAGACGTGATTAAAAATATGGCTAATAAAAATACCTAATTTTAGGTCAGGCGCTGATTATATCATATTCATCTTCTGTCCTTTTTTTAATGAAATAGAATAAATGAGTTGCACTAAACTCAAATTAAATTTAGTTTGTGAACAAAAGAAATGGGGCCAATGTACACTTACTAATTTATAAATACGCTGTTGGTCTGAGGTTTGCTATAAGAACATCCAGTTCTGAATGATTGTAGAACACAAAATTAATGCAATGGTAACACTCATATCTACAATTTAAATGGAACAATATTCGTGGATGTATGACCTCAACAGAACGCTTACATTAACACAAGAATCACACTGACATTTAACATAAATACTCTCCAATCTCCATATGCAAAGTATCCGATGGGGGTTACTGATAAATAAAATAATGTAAGTGATTATTGACGTTGCGTTCTGACTCGAGGCTTACGTAGCGAAGTTTAGTACTATGTAGTTTGCATGGAATTAAAATCAAGATAGTATCTATTGAATGTACTATTTATCTTTAGCATATCCAGTGAGATTTAAAGACTGGTTGTTTTATGTTTTGTCTGTACATCCTTACTAATATTATAAATGGGAAAGTGAGGTTGTTTGTTTGTTCCGCTTTCACGCCGTAACTACTGAACCGATTGCTTTGTAATTTTGCAGACGTAAAGTCAGAAGTCCGGATTAAATAATAGGGTACATTTTATCCCGGAAAAATTTGAAATTCCCGAGGGAAATCTAAAAAGCGCGATATAACCGAACTTCCCGCGGGCGAAGCCGCGGGCGGAAAGCTAGTAATGTTATAAAGAGGTAACTACTACTGTTTTTCTGTTCGGTTACATATCTATTAAATGAAAATAAAATAAATAACATGTATTACTATGTAGAGGGTACTTAATTTCTGGTAGGTTTTGAGAAGTTATTTTTACTTTCGTTATCCCAATTCTTGAGGAAGATTATGTTATTTACCGAACAAAAAGAAAACGGACTGCAATAATTCCAACCGAAAATCAAGTAATAGTGGAGCGAACGATGCGATGCGACGAAGAAATTGCACGTTAATGAAGATTTTAATAAAATACAAGGGATTTCTCATACTTTTTTAGACATCCATGAGTACCTATGATTTATGAATAAAATCATGGCGAGATATGGGTAACACTTCTGGCATGTAGTATTTTGATTTAAATAACGGTGTAACATTCTCATTCCAATAATATGGACTCACTGTTACACAAACAGTAGCCACAGACAATGAATGAGTAAAAACCAAGATGCGTGGTTGGTGCATTTTAGATAAAACAAAGATCTTGAAGCTTGCTATACATATGTGTAGGTATTATTTACTTAATCAGCCTATAATGTTCCCACCTGTGGGACACAGGCGTCCTCTCGGTGAGAGGGAGTGGGCCCTAATCTACCACACGGGCCAAGTGCGGGTTGGTAGATGTCATACGTCTTCGAAGTTTTTACTGTTTCCTCACGATGATTTCCTTCGCCGCTTTTTTTGAGAGCAGTGGTGAAGAAATGTTAACACAAAGTAAAGCACCTGACGGGGTTCGAACCTACGACATGGGCGATACCTATTGTCTGATTTTTAATTCGAGTCAGAAAAATGACAAGGGCAACTGTCACTGATACGAAAAAGGGTGACCCGCTACAATAGTGATGTTCGGCAATCAATAGACTTAGACATTTAGTAGTGCATTATTTTATTAGGTATCAAAGCGGTTTTTTTTTATTCTAAATATGTAACTTCCGCTCTATATTGCAGTAATGCCAGAACAATGAAGGATTGCATTACGGATGATATGGTATTTAGAAATGAATTCCCCTTTTGTATTCTATCGAAAACAATAAGCAGTTTTAATCTACGTACCGTAATTATATTTTTTTATCATTATTTTAAAAATAAACGTACTTTTAGTCCACCCTGTATTTTTATTTACATACGTATACGCAATTTGAATTTGAATAAAACAAAATGCAATTTCGACTAACTTTTCATTGTAAAATCTCGATTTACCACATCACTATTTCTTTGATACAAAAAACCTGCAACACTGGAAATGTCTTTTTTCTGACTCGAATTAAAAATCGCAGTATAGGTATCATTTACCTTCAACATAATAACTTATATGTATCAATGTTACATGAGTTTAAAATAATAGGCACAGGGCCTATCTACGCCCATTGTTTTAATTAACTCATTTTTACCTTCAGTAGGAAGGAAATACTATTTATTGGTAATAATAAAACAAAAGTAATAATGGTTATTTATTAAAAACACTTGTTATTGTGGTCAAAACTATAAATAATGGTCAAATAATATAGTCCATTAAAATCTGTGAAAACCACAATATATATGATAAAAACGCTTGTTATTGTGGTCAAAACTATAAATAATGGTCAAATAATATAGTCCATTAAAATCTGTGAAAACCACAATATTGCTATTTATGAGTATGACACATACGTATCATTTAATTATATATATTTTAGTAAATGATATATACGTATCTACATTACCTATTAAATGAAATTCTCCTGTCACAGTGTTTGTCCTCGAATTCCGCAAAATCAACTGAACCGATCCTTTAGAACATTTATTCTTTTCCTGTCCTAAACTATCTCATCCTCTATATGATCTGCTTCCTAAACATATCCCTCATCCTGTCAACCTACCTTTCCTTTTAACATTGGCTCATACCCCATTTATTAAAATCTTATATAAGTTTATTTCCCTTAACAAAATAATAATTTAATCTTTTCCAACCTTTATGTTTACTAATATTTGTGTCGTCTTGTTTGTTTTAGCCCAAAGAAGAACCATCGCTAATACTACCGATCAACAGTCAATATCCACAACGTATAATATTATATTACTTTATTTCTCTCCACCTTGACGTTGGCAGAATCATCGGTCATCGATGGAGCCATATTACTAAAAAAAAAAAAACTGGCCCGATTTAAATGAAATTTGAATTTGAAATTTGTTAGGCATGAGAATAGGTATTTATCTATTTTTATCTTACTACTACTTACACGGGTGAAATCGCGGTGTGCGATTATATAATTAAATAAATAATTAATTCTTTAATTGAATTTTTATTTAAGTGATTATTATTAATTAATTATAAATAATTAATACTAATTATTATAAATCATTAAGTATATAATATGTAACATTACTTAAATAGGGCTTAGTTTTGTTTAGAATTGATTAAAGATGATGAAGTTAGTTGTAGTGAGCAGCATATTATGTGATGATAAACACACCTAATTTAAACCCTGTAAAAACCACAGGCAAGTACCAATGTAACTTTTGTAAAGTTATATGTACTTTCTAAGTACATCTTGGACACCAATGACTGAAGGTGAAGGAAAACATCTTGAGGAAACCTGGACTTTAAGTCTGAAATCGCCAACCCGCATTGAGCAAGCGTGGTGATTACGCTCAGTCCTTCTCTGTATGAGAGGAGACCTGTGCCCAGCAGTGGGACGATAAAAAGGTTGATGATGATAATGATGATGAAAAACCACGGAACAGATCAGTAAAAAACCATAACAAACGATCCTATTTTGCAAGTTATCTTACTTGGCGTGTATTAGGCAAATTAAACTTAACCATTTAGTCGGACAGGAAGAAAGATATTGATATCTATTATAGGTTTAGCAATTATTTAATTTAATGGTAAATGTAGAGTGAAGTCAAAGGCCATTAAAGTTTAAACAATAATAAAGGTCACCTGTACTTTATGTCATGGGACACGCCCATGGCTATTTATTTTATGAATAATAAATGCCAAGGATTTTGGAAGGGTGTGCTGGAATTTTGACAAATAAAAGTGGCAAAGGGCAATGGTTAGATGTTATCTTGCATTGAGCAGATTGAGCTCACGGCACTCACGGCTTATATAAGCCTTATCAAATTAGGTAGCTTTTAATACTATGATAACATCGCATATTTGTTTGTGCAGACCAGCAATTCATTTCCGCAATGTTCGCTAAGAAAAACACCTAGACTATAAAACGGTAACGTTCGAGATACAGTACAAAAATACAATACTGTTTAAAATATACAAACGGAATTGTTTAACGACCGGCGCCAGCACTGCTGGCACTGGCACATTTGTCAATCAATCAATAGCGCACTGAGCCATCGGCTATTCGCCTCCGAACAGGTGATCCCGATGTGAAACACAATAGCAAACATCGTTTGTGCCTAAAAGCAACGGACATGAAAGCCGTGATATATTGTATAGTTCAATGTTGTACAATATAGCCGGCGAACATGTGGAGTAACTCATAGGCGTTCCGATGGGCGCACACATCCATTGTTTGGTGAAAACGCTTTGTTAGTTTCATCTTCATTTTGGACGTACGATGCAGCAAATGGTTCCGTTAAAACGCGATACTAAAATAGCAACAATGTCACGAATTTCAAGTTAATGTTTACAATTCACTGTTTACGTTGGTGCAGTTTGATGTTTTCCTATTTTACTCCTTATACATTGCTTTAAAATGATAATATAAACACTTAAAGCAAAGCATTCCGTTATATTTACAATGTTGTATCCGAGAAATATCTTAGAATTAAATAAACCCACCGTATGTTTTCTTTTTTTTTGTGTTTACAGAAGCTATGGTCTCTAATAGGATTATAATATGAGCAATGCCCAAGGCGAGATTTAGTCATGGTGTATTCAGAGCAAATCCAAAGATAAATATTGTCCCAGGCAG
Organism: Sesamia nonagrioides; assembly: GCA_017933935.1. Lineage (NCBI taxonomy): Eukaryota > Metazoa > Arthropoda > Insecta > Lepidoptera > Noctuidae > Sesamia > Sesamia nonagrioides. Next base: position 271,742 of record JADWQK010002419.1, read on the forward strand.
TCAGACAACCGTAACAAATACAGAGGTAGTTAGCGGCTTTACGTATCTCTTTGTCACGATTTAAACATTTAATAGAAAAATCGTAAGCGGATAAAGTCTCAATAATATATGTATGAATCACGATGGTCAAACAGCCGGATCAACAATGTGTAGATATAACTAAACTAACATGCGGGTGCTTAGTATGTAAATTGTAAAACAACAAAGGCACACAAAGTATTGTGAGTACTCTAACTTCATTGGTTCATTAATGCTCCAAAAATCAATTATGCAGTAATAAAATTCACAAATTGGGAACTAACAGCATCGAGATGGGTACTTTCGAAAATACCATTTCTGCCTTGCATTTAAGGTACTTTTTTGAAGAACGTCGATGCTAAGTTTTACAATCAAGTATAACATAATAGACAGCGCAAATCAATCCAATTACTCGATAGAGGCATGGGCATGCTGCACGCGCGTAGCATTAATTTTATGGTAGTGAGAGAAATTCGGAATAATTGCCCCTTCATTATGGTGGCCAGTTAGGTAAACTCGACTGATTTCGGTACAAAGTAGCTCATTTAAAACTATTGCAGGCAATTCAATATGAGGTTATAGTTTTGTAGTTGTAACATGGAAGTAATCAATAAATCTCCGTATAATGTAAAGCTTGTTCATTGAAGGCAACAAACAGCAAATTAACGTAGTAGGTTAAATCTTTGATCAATGGTAATTCTCAAAACAGGGCACGACTCACATAAATGGATTGATTTGTAGTTAACGGAACATACGAGCAACGATTATCACATTTTCACAAAAGAGTTTGTAGATACACTTAGCGTGGTTAATCAAATAAACGTACGAATTTAGGGTATCCTCATTCATTTACATTTCTACATCTTTGGAAAAGGTTTAAGGTTTAAACAAACACGTGAAAGTTCGCCAGATGTTCAAAGGCCAATCTATTTCAATTGAATCAATTGGCACTAACTATTAGTTTTGGAGTACTACACTTGAGGTTCATAACAATTTACTTCAATGAGAAAATTGTAGTGAGTGATAAAAACAATTATTTTACGTTTCAGATGCCAGTGCTGTGTGCGACATGACGCGGGACACTTACGAGATGAAGCCCAACCGGTTGTCACGCGGGACCTCCCTTTTCGGCACGGACCCTCAAGTCCAGCTGAAAACAGCGCTAATAAACAACGAATTCGCAACATTTAAAAAGCTTGTCAGCTATGGCTCAGTGAATCTTGAGCATGTGTATCAATATCCAGATTACAAGACATGTCTGGAGCTTGCAGTTTCTGAACCTAAAAAACAAGAATTCGTGAAGCTTTTACTACAACATGAAGTGGAAGTCAATAAACTGAATGAGACACATGCCGCGGCTCCTATTCACTTCGCTGTTGAAAGTGGAAATATCGAAGCATTAGCAGCGCTTCTAGAAGACGACAGAATTGATGTGAATATTAAAAGCAAAGGCAATACGGCATTATTAATGGCCATCAAAAAAATAGAAGACTTGGATGAGGACCGAGAGCGTGATTTGGCCACCTATGAAGAAATGGTTGAAATGCTACTAAAAGCAGGTTGCAATGCTAATAGTCCCGATTTAAAGGGTATAACTCCAGTTTATTGTGCTGCCGAACAAGGACTGGAAAGAATTGTAACTTTGATATTAGATTACGCTAAGGAACCGATACATTTGGACACATACAAAGACAGAAAAGGAAAGACGGCGCGTGACTATCTCAAAAAAGCATTCCCGCATCTTTTGGCTAAGTTCGAAACTGAAGAACTCGAACCAGAAATAATTGATGTCGATAAATTATTTTCGTATCTTAGCAGACATGAAGAAGATAATTTTATCCGCGACTTCACTAAACTCGTGAAGAAAAATGACCATCGTCCAGTTTTAGCAGCTAGCAATGGCATGAATACTATGCTGCAGATGGCTACAGAAAAGGGATTACATAAAGTAGTTGAAACTTTACTGAACTCCGGGGCAGATCCAAACGCTACGTGTTCAGGTAATACCAGTAGACCTATAGCAATCGCTTGCCAAAATGGGTACCCAAAAATACTTAAAATGTTTGTGGACAACGAGTCTACTCTATTTGACACAGTGAATAGTGAATCTCTTCTCCAAATAACTGTGAAAGGTATGCGCTCTTATTCCAAAACACCAAAAGAAAATTTCAATGAGTGTTTAGAATTATTATTAAAGTCTCCTAAAATTAATATCAACATTAACCACCCTGATGTTAAAGACAACACTGCTTTGCACTACGCTGCTAGGAATGGTGACCAAGAAACTGTTTTAGAGTTACTAAGGAACGGAGCCTGTGTTGGTCTTCGTAACAAATTTAATGAACCACCTTTAGCAGATATTAATGCTAAAACATTAGAAACATATTTGGACGAATGTATAACGACTAATGGCGAACGACCAAGTGACGACGATTACGAGATTCACGTGAAATATAGCTTCCTTGTTTATCCAAACAATTCGCTTGAAAATGAAGTCTGCAAGGTGCCCCTAATGGATAATTCTATCAACAGGGAAAAGGAATTAGATTCTCTATTAGCGCCTGAAACAGACGCTTTACTGTACATGACAAGAAACGAAGAATTACGACCACTTTTAAAACATCCGGTCATCACTAGTTTCTTGTATCTAAAGTGGCAAAGAATAAGTTGCCTTTTCTACGCAAACATAACATTTTACTCACTGCTTTGGCTGTGCTTGATCCTTTATATAATATTGGGATACGTAGAAGAGAAGAAACCTCCAGGTTCAATAGAAGCGTTAAATGTTGTTACTCATACTGGTGCGGTAATTGGGTTGATCCTATTAATATTTCGAGAGTTATTTCAGTTACTTGTGTCGCCGATAAGATATTTACAAAGTATTGAGAACTTAATGGAAATCACATTGATATTTGTTACCGCGCTGATAGTTAGCAACGGCTCAGCGGAAGAATCTACTAAACAACAATTGTCCGCAGTCGCCATATTATTATCATCCGCTGAATTAGTTCTACTCATTGGTCAGTTCCCTACTTTATCAACGAATATTGTTATGTTGAAAACTGTCTCATGGAATTTCTTTAAATTCTTACTCTGGTATTGTATCTTAATAATAGCGTTTGCTTTGAGCTTTTACACATTGTTCCGGCAAGACGAACAAAAAGAAGAACAGAAAGCACCAAACCCTAATAAAGAAGGAAAGGAAGAGGAAGAAGATGAGGACTTCTTCGAGAATCCAGGCGGATCGTTATTTAAAACAATAGTTATGTTGACAGGAGAATTCGACGCTGGTTCTATTAAGTTCAGTACATTCCCAGGTACAAGTCACTTGATATTTATTGTATTTGTTTTTATGATTCCAATCGTACTATTTAATTTGCTTAACGGTTTAGCTGTAAGTGATACACAAGAAATCCGAGCTAATGCTGAACTTGTGGGCCACATATCCAGGGTAAAGCTAATATCGTACTTCGAGAGCGTTCTGATCGGTAACGCCAGATCTTATTCCCGGCCGAGTACTTGCTGGTCGTGGCTACCCGCTAGCTTCGAAAGACTTAATATCATAAAGCCTAAAATGTTTTGCATAAAACCTTTTGCAAAGCGTATAAGTCTGTTCCCACACTTTCTACCAAGATACAGGATAATTGTGAAACCGAATCAAGATAACAAAATCGAAATCCCTCACGCAGAGCCACTAGGGAAATTCGGGGATGATTATGAAGACATAGAAAGCGGCGCAGGCGCTTGTTGTTTCGAACGCTGTCAAAACTATAGATTAGATCGCAAAATAGTTAAGAATGCAAAAATTGTTATTAGCAAAAAGACAAACGTTACGGAATTTGACGAAATAAAGGATCAGCTGTCGAAATACGAAAAGAAAATAAATAGTCTTGAAAGCACGATGAAGAAGGTATTACAGGCTTTAGAATACCGTAACTAATCATATATTTTAATAATTTAAGTGATATTTTATAACATTTTATTTTAAGGCTTTTAACAAATAATTGTCTACATCTGCTTTGTTTTATGTATGAATATTTTATTTATATTATGTTAATGTATTAGTTAAGTACAGTATTAACTTTAAGAGGCATTTATGTGAGAGGGAAGAAGTGAATACGAAACTGTTTTTATCGCGTCCAATATTTTATATTACGTGAATCTAATTTTATTGAATTAAAAATATTCCAATAAATTTCATTATAAATTAAACTCCGTTGTTTGTTTCTTATTCAAAACCCCACCATATAAAACATACTTATATCACGAAATAGTTAAATGTAAAAGGAATTTCTGTTTCAATACACAGATCTGGAGTTTTTGGCGGAAAAGCTAAGATGAGTGTCACACTCATTTTTCATTGGACTTTTGAATTATTTATAGTGTCGTTTACTAAATAAAAGCGTGTGATTTATGTAGTAAAAGGTGCATTCAGTAAATAATGCAAAAAGAACATTCAAATATCACAGCATAGTTTTCACATCATGACTTTGCCTCATACCTCCCTCGTAGACGGATCACACGGTCTTTTTCGACTGTCATTGGCGATATCCGCCAATATTGTGAAATAAATTTTTCAAAGAATTTCTATATTTTGTTACACGTGTTATTGGCAAAATTGTGGTATCTATTCCACAGGGGCCATTGATGAAGAGTTGAAGTACACAGATCTGCTGTTTTCCTTCAGAAAATAGCCAACAAATCGTACAGTTAAACAGATTTCTAACCTAATTCTTAATAGACTGCAAGTCCTTGTGTCCAACACTTTCCAACCTAATCAATTCGCTTCACTGATCTCATGTAGCTGATACCGTAGTAATAGTAATGTGTACTAATTGCATAAAATAATAAAAGACTGCTAGACAGCTTCTGTGGTGTAGCGGTAGTGAACGCGGCCGCTGCGCATTGAGGCGTGGGTTCGATCCCCGCGCAGTGCAAATATTTGTATGCATGAATATGAATATTTGTACTGGTCTGGTCATGCCTCGGAAAGCACGTTAAGCCGTTGGTCCCGGTTGCCATACAAATATCTAATGGCAATCGTTACGGGTTGTTGGAGCCTTCAAAATGACCAACAATTGGTCTAACTGCAATGCTTCGATATCGCCTTCGGGTTGTGGAGGTCAGACGGCAGTCGCTTCGCGGAAAATGTCGAAGTTTAGTCAAAATCTTAATTAGACTGGTAAAACGGACCCCAGAATCCAAAGCTGAAAAAGCTGCGGATGCGACTGGGATTAACGCTGAGATGATGATGATGAATAAAAGACTGCTAGAGATATTGGATGTACAGTATAGCAATAATTTAATTAGTCTCAATCTCTTATCATCATCAACCTTTTATCGTCCCACTGCTGGGCACAGGTCTCCTCTCATATAGATATACTCGATACTGAGAAGGATTGAGCGTAATCACCGCGCTTGCTCAATGCGGGTTGGCGATTTCAGACTTACAAGTCCAGGTTTCCTCAAGATGTTTTCCTTCACCTTGTAAACAGTCATTGGTGTCCAAGATATACTTAAAAAGTACATACAATTTAGAAAAGTACTTGCCTGACCTGGAATCGAACCAGCACACTCATATTTGAGAGGCTGGTGTTTTAATCACTAGGCCAATCTCTTACCGCTTTGGGTAAAGAAAGAATCTACTGTTTGTCTGCCATCAAGCTGTTTCTCATGAAACGTGCTGATTTTAGTATGCCTAGTTTGAGTTTTCTTTACGAGACTCGATCATCGATATCGACCGCGTTTGGCGCTCTCATTGGTTGAGAGTTCTTACAACCTTGAAGCGGACCAATCGATAAGCCAAATGCGCTTGATATCGACGATCGAGTTTCGTAATGAAAACTCATACTAGGCTTACTGCTGCCGTTACACACGGCTTTTTTTGTAATTGTGGCGCACGAAGTGTATCTACAAATACCAGTGGCGAAGGGTGAAATTTTGACAAAGGGAAGCCGGTCCAAAAAAATAAACACTTAAACACTTACCTACTGCAGGATATCTTGGAGGAGGTCTTCAGATAAGAATAATATTGCCGGTAGAATAATATAAGCCATAATAACAAACAAAATCCACAGTATTTAACCAAATCTGCGATTAAATTACCTTACAGAATCAGTCACAGTTTAAATAACACAAATATTAAAATATAACAAACGAAATTATCACGCACCAGTGGTATAGCAACATGTCACATACTAACAATAATTTATTTTCAACCAAACGAAATGGAACACGAAAATATGCCAAAATAAAAAGAATATGACTTGCGAAGGATTTCATTATAACGCTAATTCTTTTTAATTTTGTCGTGTTTTCTTTCTCCCGTGCCGAGTTCCGTGTTCGAGTGGTTTCTTTGTCTCTTTCTAATAGAGGAGAGGAGAGAACTGCAACCCGGTCGCCATCAGCCTATCTTTCTGTAAATTTTACGTACGGTTAGCGAGCATTAGAAAGAGATGGTTTGACGCTCTGTCTCTTTTCGCCTCATAGTAAAACGTTGGCCGAGATAAGCTGTAATTCGTCGAGTTACCTTTAATGTAATTTAGGTACGAAAAATTTAAGCGCTGATTAATTTACGACTATAAAATGAAATGTGATACTTAGGGTATTGCTAAGAATTACTATTGCTATTGTAAATCGCGCAGGCATTTAATTAATAATACTTTGTTAATGAAATAGAATATAAATACTTTTGTATGAATATGGAACTGATGTTTGAAAGGTAACCCGGTGGGAATCGGCTTGTATGGACTCTTCGCCACTGACAAATACACTTCGTGCGCAACGCCGACTCGCACTTGGCAAAACCTTAATTTTAATTAATGGGCGGTACCTAATAAAGGATAACCGCGATATAGTGTTGTTTGCAGATTACACTTCACTTTTATTTAAACTGAAACGTCAGCAGCAGGTTACTGATGATCTAAATAGCGCGATTTCCAAAGTAGTCCTTTGGTTTAATGTTAATAATTTACTCTTAAACGAGAAAAAAACCAAATGCATTAAGTTTACTCTACCTCACGTTAGGCAGGTAGAAACTAAAGTGTTGATAAAGGGCGAAGAATTGAAATCTGAAGACAGCACAGTATTCTTGGGTATAACTCTGGATGCTAGGCTTCAATGGGGTCCACATATAGAAACATTGTCAAAAAAACTAAGTTCTGCTGCATACGCAGTTAGGACAATTCGTAATTTGACTAATGTTGAGGCGCCCCGTTTAGTGTACTTTGGCTATTTCCATAGCGTAATGTCGTACGGCATTCTGTTGTGGCGAAATGCCGCCGATATTCAAACAATATTTGTTTTGCAGAAACGAGCTGTTCGTGCATTTTATAAATTAAGTCCGAGACACTCTCTCAGAGAAAAATTTAAAGAGATTAATGTACTGACCGTGTCGTCTCAATATATTTATGAAAATCTTTTGTATGCTCATAAAAATATAAAATTGTTTAAAAAATACAGTGATGTCCATAATATAAATACTAGGAACAGACACAAATTTATTGTACCTACAACAAGGCTCAAGAAAATAGGTGGCTCTTTCAGATGCCAATGTATACAATTTTACAATGTATAATTTTACAATTTTACGTAAGCTGTGTCAGAAAGCATTTTATAGTGTGAAGGATTATATTGAGGACAAAAAGGCTTGGGCTTGAGCTGCGTCCGATTTCTATACACCGATTGTTCTTTGATTTTTCCCCTTGTAGTTTTAATATGTAATTGTTTATGTTATTAATTCAAAGCCTGTATTACACACTATGTAGCCAAGCATATTGTACGTTACGGAATTGTATCGCTGACAGAGGTGTTCGGCACTTGTACAGCTATACAGGAGCTAAACTTAGTATTCGGGAACACTGTTGGAGCTGCTGAACCTTGGACAATACTATCTTAGCATTGTGTAGATTCAATTTCTTAGTATTGTATAATTGCATGGCAAACGTGTGAGCACAATGTATGAATGTGCTTATTTTTTTTTTTTTACATATTATAAACTAGCGCTTGACCGCAATCCTGCCTGATGGTAAGCAGTGACGCAATCGTTGATGGTAAAGCGCACTAGTTTATTAAGAGCCTATTCACTCTAGCCTTGAAGACACTCAAATTTAGCCTTGAAGACACTCAAATTGTAGTCCGACGGAAACACCGCCGCTGGCAAATTGTTCCAGTCCCTCGATGTACGCGGTATAAAGGAGGAGGCGAAACGCTTTGTCCGGATCGTAGTGGTGTTAACAACGTAAGGGTGGAAACCAGCCGTACGACGGGTCGTCCGCTGGTGGAACGGAGATGGGGGAATTAAATCATGCAATTCCCTCGCACACTCCCCGAAATGCATCCTATAGAACACCGAAAGGCTGGCTACTCTACCAACCCAATCACCAACTGGACCTGGAGACCAACTGGAGTTAGATCAGGGTCACCAATCAGCCTCTTTGCACGTCTCTCCACTGAATCCAAAGTGGCCAGGTGACACTTGGCAGCACCAGCCCAAATGTGGCTGCAGTACTCCACACACGAACGGACCTGTGCTTTGTATAACATTAGAAGCTGCCCAGGTGTGAAGTACTGCCGGAACTTTGCGATAACGCCAAGTTTCCTGGCAGCCACCTTGGCCTTGGACTCAATGAACCGCCCAAAGTTAAGGTTCGAGGAAATCTCAACTCCCAAAAGCTGAAGGCGGTCGGAACACTCCAAGGACACATTTCGAAAAGTAGGAGCCAAGGTGAACGGGCTCCTTTTGGCGGTGAAAAGACACGCCTGTGTTTTGGCGGCATTGAATGCTACAAGATTGGCATTGCCCCATTCGTAGACTGCCTGCAGTGCAACACTCGTTCGCTCAACCATGGCCTCTCTTTCGGACCGGATTGATTCCCTACTAGCCCGAGCATCCGGCAGGTATCTCTCAACAACTGTGCTGTCATCTGCATACCCATAAATACCGGGCATCAGCAGATCGTTAATATGCAGCAGGAACAGAGTTGCAGAGAGAACAAACCCCTGAGGAACACCGGCATTAGTTGACGTGGGCTCAGAAGAGCATCCGTCGACAACAACTTGGAGGGACCGTTCAGTCACGAAGTCTTTTACCCAGCCAGTCAGGCTAGGGGAAATGCCGTACACTGGAAGCTTACTCAAAAGGCCAGCGTGCCATACCCGGTCGAAGGCCTTCGAGACATCAAGGGAGACAGCAATCGCTTCCCCATTCTTCTCGAGGGCCTCGCCCCACAAGTGAGTGGCATACACTAGTAGGTCCCCAGTTGACCGATTGCGGCGAAACCCGTACTGTCGGTCACTGAGGAGATCGTTACCTTCCAGGTATGCCAAGAGGCGCGAGTTCAATACACGCTCCATAATTTTGCAAAGTATGGAGGTGATCGAAATCGGCCGATAGTTGGCAGGATCGGCACGACTACCCTTCTTGGGCACGGGCTGCACGTTAGCAAGCTTCCAGGACTTGGGCACTATACCAGTCCTAAATGAGAGGCGATACAAGCGCGTCAATACAGGAGACAACTCGGGCGCACATGCTTTAAGAACAATCGCTGGTATACCATCCGGACCACTAGCCTTATTCACGTCCAGACGACACAGTACTCTCAGAACCTCCTTGTTTCTAATGCGAACCTCAGGCATTGAAGCTTCGCAATGAGGTAAATTAGGTGGAGTAGCACTGCCAGTATCCAGACGCGAATTATGGGCAAAGAAAGAAGCAAAGAGACCTGCTTTCTCTCTCGCCGTATGAGCCAGTGTTCCATCAGACCTAACCAGCGGAGGCAGTGAGGGCCGACAGAAGTTCGCCTCAACCGATTTGGCAAGGGACCAAAAAGATCCGCTACCGGATGGCTGCGCAGATAACTTGTTGCCAATATGGGTAATGCGGTCGAAGCGAGCCTTCTTGAGCGCCTTCTTGTAGGACTTGGCAGCACGGTTAAAGGCTCTCTTCTTTGAGCTTAGATCCGGAGCTCCGCGGTCAAGAGCGTCAACCCAGGCGAGAAATGCCGTGTGCTTACGCTGTTCAGCTTGGACACAATCGGCATTGAACCATGGGCGAGCCGAGCCACCGACGGGCACGTCATTGAATGGGATAAAATACTCCATAGCTTGACGCACCACATCGGTTACAGCGTCCGCACCGCTCGACGGATTGTCAGAAGAGAAGCAGACCTGCTGCCAAGGATAAGACGCAAAGAAGTGGCGCAACTCATCCCAATCCGCTGACCTGTATCGCCACATTCGCCGATACAGGTCAGTACGATACAGACTTCACCAGACAGTGGTCTGAAGTTCCCAACGGTGAGGAAACTGTTACAACACATCTGTCCGGATCAGTGGTCAGCAGAAGGTCCAAACAGTTGGCAGTATGGCCAACTACATCAGGCACCCTAGTCGCTTGCTCTACCAGCTGGGAAAGGCCCATAGAAAGCGTGAAGTTTCGCGCTTCTCTCCCAGCGTGGTCAGTCCTCTGGTATGGGAAGAGCCAGTCCTGGTGGCAGGCGTTGAAGTCCCCCAGAGCGACGAACTGAGCGTCAGGGTGCCGATGCAGCGCATTGTCAGTAGCCTCACTGAGGTGGTCAAATAATCGAGTCGTCTCCTGATCACCGCTGTGCGATCGGTAGACACAGGTGTAAACAATTTTGTCCACACCAGTGTGAACCAACAGCCATAGGGACGAGAAGTGAGGGTCTTCGAGGTGACGGAGGCGCCGGCAACAGATGTCATTGCGGACATACACACAGACCCCGGCACGCTGCAGGAAATGATGCTCCAAAGAGTATCCCGGGTAGCCGAGGTATGCCGCATCAGACGGACATCTGATCTGGGTCTCCGTCAAGAAAAGTAGATGTGGCTTTTCAGTCTAAAGGTGGTGATGTACTGCAATGAGATTGGAGTGCAGACCTCGAACATTTGAGAGGTGCACTTGGAATGAGAGGACGTGCGCCCGCTGTACACATCTACTTTTCTTTATTAACCTTTTCATAAAAAAAAAAATTGAGTGAATAGGAAGGAAGACGGCAGTTGAGTGAGGTGATGCAATGATAAACCCAACAATGCAACCAACGATGCTGGGCCAGAGGGAGATTGATCTGGAGACTGCGGGGACTCCCGAACCCCCCCAGGGCTCGCCATCGGGTCCTCTCGTCCGGTCGCCAACCGGCACGATGGGGCCACCCTGGGATTTTTCGCAGTTGGCGGGGCAGCCTTTCGTATGTGGCTGGCACACTACTTGGGCCCCCAACTACCTGCGGTCGGCCAGCGGAGAACCGTGCTTCGGATCCCGCTACCCTCCACGAACAAACTCCCGACACAACAGCATCTGGCGCATCGCACCCGGCACACATCGCAACACAACTGCTCAGACCCGTCCTCCGAACGGCTTCACCAGACATCATGCCGGAACACGACGAATCGCTTGGCGGCATGTCTTTGTCTGGTGAGTGGTAACTTACGCCGGCGGTCGATGTTGTGGCCTACCACCGAGAAAAACGTGCTGTAAGGCATTTATTTGTTGGGTTAGTCATTTTTATTAACTTGATTGTGCTCTGGCTGTTGAGAGTATGTCATGCTCACTCAAATGTCTCGCTGATGGTGGCGTGTGTGTTGGGTTATTAGGTTCCCTTCAATATGGTTGAGCTGAATGATGCTGATCCATACGTCATGTTCGCTCATCTCTTAGCTGCCATGGCGTATTTTAATTTCTGAATTGATTTTTGTGTGTTTGCTATGGACGCTCTCAGCGTACAATATATTTCTGCATCGTTCTCACACGGTTGATTTCAACATGAATGATGTAATCAAATATTTGTAACAATAGCTTGAAATTTTAAAAGAGTGTCCATGGAGTTTCTTGCCCGTTCTTCTCCATAGGTACCTACTCTTTGGAATGGGCGACTAGCTTCATCTTATTGACTGACCGACCTTCTGACAATTCAAAAGTGCCTGTAACTGGTTTATTTGAAATAAATGATTTGATTTGAAAAATAATACATATTCATGGGATTTTTTATTATTTCAATTTTGAGAGTCTAAATAATGTTTTATTTTCATAATTGACCAACATAGTATTAAGAGCATTGTTACTAACAACTTTGTGTGGAAGTAGCCTGCAATAAACTGATTTATTATTATTATTTATGCTTTTAGATACAGAGTCCGAATAAATTACAAAAGCATCAATATCAGTGTTCGCATTGCAGTCTAATGAGACCTCGACGTAAGAGTAGTTGGCGGCGTAGTAATAACATCCATCATTAAAATCCCCTATTTAATGATGGATGTTATTACTACGCCGCCGTTGACGACCGTTCGACGACGAATCGTTTGCAAAGACCGTTTTGCATTGTGCAACTATGCAACCGTTTTACGTCCTGGGTTCAAACAGTCTTCGTTGCACAGTCTTCAACTTACTTAGTGCGATTATTTATTTTACGCTTATGAAAATGCAGTAGAGAATGCAATAGCTAAATTCTATCACACTGGTCGTTCTTGTTGCGCGTTTGTTACGTTAGTTTGTTTAGTTGTTTCAACTCGACAACGAAAACGTCGAAAACTTAATTCTATACCACTTTGGATAATTTTCGTCCTTCGACGTGTTCAAACTAGTTGCAACGACGACCGTTTTCGTCGACACTACATTTAGGTTCCACTAACCTTATCAAGGCTCTGTATAAGTTGGCACCAGGAGGGCTCGATGACCTCGACACACATATAGTACTGCAGGTGTTGTATACAGCTTAGCATGCGCTGGCGCAGGGCGAACGCGTCCGCGTACAGCCGCGCCTCCGAGAACCGCTTCACCACTTTGTTGTACAGCCACACTCTGTATAAACAGATTATTGTTATATTTTATGAGTACATAATAACCAAAAAGGTAAAGACGTTCCTATCGGAACATGAAATATAATCTTATGTTCATTGCTGCACAAGCTTCCTCTCGAAAACATTTTGCACAAACTAGTGCTTCACCGCAATCCCGCCTGGTGGTAAGCAGTGATGCAGTCGTTGATGGTAAAGCGCGCTAGTCTATTAAGAACCTAAACACCAAAAAAAAAAAATGAGTTAATAGGAAGGAAGCCAGCAGTTGATCGAGGTGATGCAATGTTAAACCCAACAACACAACCAACGATACTACGCCAGAGGGAGATTGATCTGGAGACCCTCCGCGACCTTACTCCCTACACAACAACATTTGGACAACACAACACATCGCAACACAACTCCTCAGACCCGTCCTCCGTACGGTTTTACCAGACATCATGCCGGAACACTTTGTCTGGTGGGTGGTTACTTCTGCCGGCAGCCGATGTTATGACCTACCAACGAGACCACTACATATCTATATTACGTTTGTTATATCATGAGAAACCTAAAATTTTTTAGACTACGATCTTCAACTTTGTTTCAACATACATAATGTTGATAATTGTTTGGCAAAAGACATCGTCCTTTTACGTTTATAGTTATATATTTATTTTGTTAGTTTACCTTCACAGAAATCACAAAACTTCACTGGGTAATGAAATATAATTATAAATAAATACATAGGTATATAAAACATCGTTATTTGCCTTATGCCGCAGACATCGCGCTGGTTTAAATTCTGTACAGACAACAGCACTTCAAGCTACTGCAATCTGTCAAATTTCTTCATTATATTTTCGACTTTATAGGTCATCAAATCATTAAGGGTCAAGGTTGATTGGGAATTTTTGTGAGTTTCGGGTAGGTTGACCTGCTGTTGTCCTTACATATCTATTTTAATAAAAAAAGATGAAAACTATGTTTTTTTTTTTTTTTTTGTTTAAAAGAATTTGAAGAATTCCTTGCGCATTTGATAGCCCATTTAAACCAGGAACCGGAGCAAAGGTCAAAAAAACACTGAGCGAAAACGAAGTATAGCAGTAATAGTAATAGCATAGGTAGGCAATGCAATGCAATGAGATGAGTCAAAGGATCAGAAATTTAAGGATGAATAAGCAGACGTAAGTCAACTGACCTGCAAAGTAACCTCTCAACATGTTTGCAGTAGAACAGGTGTCTAAATATCATCTGGTAGCAGGCGATAGCTTTGTGGTTCAGTATTAGCGAGACGGGCCACTTCACTTCCATACCGAAAGAAAATGTCTCGATGCCAGTCAGCGGTGGACAGTCTTTATTCTGTTTGTAGTCTGAAATATAATGGAGATATAAAATATGTTTGTATCATATTATTTTGGCTTCCACTGCATGTGGGTTACAAAAAGAGAATTAGGAAAGAAAACAAATTGCGATAATTGTATGTGTAGTTTTATTTAAATTATAGGGTTTGCTCCAAAGTTTTTGAATGTTTTCCGAAGGGCCAAAGTGTTTCTACCTCCAGTATTTCAGCACTGGTGGTAGATGGGTAATTGGGTTCATGCGTTAGAGAATAGGCCTCCTGATGAAGACGAAACTGCTTTGTAAAATGTAAGTACATAATTGTGGGTTTATTAAACTGTGGAAACTATTTACCTTTTTCATCCTCAGTCTCAATAGATAGAATTTTAAACATTTGAAATTGCAAGTCGTAGGGAAGTAGTTCAATCTTCATATCCTCATTGTACGGATCGTGACTTGCTGCGGAAAGCCTAAAATACAGATCAGTTATATGAATAAATATATCACTCACTCCAAAATCTATGTAGGATATACAATATGTAAAGGATAATAAAGGCTAGGTAAACACATGACCAAATATAATACGAAATATTACATAATCATCATAGTAATAATACTAATCATTTTTTAAATAATCTTTTTTTTTCCGCGAATTAATTCCAACTTCCTCAAAATTTGGTAATTTTTTAATAAGAGACAACACCATTGTTGACCTTATTATTATGAGCGAATAGCGAATAAGGATGCGACCGCGTGCCTTGTACCCCATGCCCCCATATGTATTAATTTACCACCTTTTGCGAAATAATATTTTTTAGGGGGATATTTTTTTTTTATCTTTAGCCCGGCTTTGTAGGCATTAGTAGAATCAGTTATCAATACCTAACAATCAATACCTTCACGGGCTCGGGGCCAGCCGGACCGCGCCAACGCGTATGTATACGTACATCCGTGGTGGTGCGACCCGGACAGCCGGGCACTTCTTCTCATGCAACCGAGCGGGTGGGCAGGTTGCGGATAGCCCAACTCCGGCTACGGGACCGGCCAACGTGGCTGGTCCCGCATCTGGGGCATCTCGAAAGAGATCCCGGACAAGATAAGTGCCCGAACACCAAACCCCAGGTTTAGGGTAACCCTCACACCTCATCCCATGTTCCGAAAGATCCACACAAACCCATCCCAGTCCTTATCCATGAATTCCCGTCACTCCTCTCAAAATCCCTAGGTCAAATCCCAGACCTAAGGGTGACCTACCCTCCCCCTCTTCCTCCTTCCTACTACCATCAAACACCTCTCCTTGATTCCTTCCCTCCTATCCCCATATCCCGTCGGTCCCAGAGGATGGGCAACCTCTATTCCAAAAAAGCCCACCACCTCGAAGAACAATGAACATGCAAGATGAGGAAAAGTCTACCCAGGTGGGTCCCGGCCAAGCCGGGGAATCCCACACCGCCACGGCGGTCAGCCCCCAACGTACTCTGGGGGGGGCTAAACCTTGCATTAGTTTGCCGTGCACTTCAGCACGGCCGGCTGCTTTAGCGCCCATAACACAGGCAGCGACCAACGCGCCCACTGACACCATCCCGGCAGCGACACACGCGCCAACACCCGACAAAGGATGTACGCCCTCCACGAGCCTCTGGCATCAGAGCGTCGTGAGAAACAGCGTCACCAACCCGAGCTTGACTAATGTACTGACGGCGTCTGGAAAGGTAAGCGAACCTGGCGGCCCTACCACTCGCCCGGCAGAGGGACTACGCCTGCTACCTAAGCGCGGAAAACCTACTGGCCGGGGGAGGAAAGTAGGCGACCGAAAGCGCAAAATCCGCGAAGGCATGAGCCAGCGCGGAGCACAATCGGACGCCGAAAAGGTGGGGAGGCCGCAAGTACGCGATGAGGTAACTCAACGCGAAAAGCGGCCTGACGTGGGACCAAGCGACCAGCCTCAAGTACGCGAAGGGGCAACCCAGCGCGAAAAGAGGCCAGACGCGGAACCACTAGCCCAGGGGCAAGTATGCGAGGGGGCAACCCCGCGCGAAAAGCCCTCATATGCGGCAGAGCCAGCCGGGGTCGCAAGCCGATCCTTGCCAACAACAGACGGACACAGACACAGAAAGACCAGAGGGAAACGGGGCGGATCTTCGCACAAAAAGCTTGCTACCCTAACGGACGTCTCTGCGGCGCAGCCAGGACCTAGCGGTACGGGCTCGTCGAAGAGGGAGCGCCCAGACGACTCGGGCTCACCGAGCACGTTTCAGGGGGATGCAAAACGCGTGAGGATCCACCCTGACCAGGGAGAAACGAAGACCTACGCGCGGGCCACCAGGAACATTCCGGAGCGCCTCGCCGTAGCAATCTGTTGCTCTCCCCCCTCAAGCGACCTATCTCCAGAGGAAGCCGAACAAGTCAAGGCGGAACTGGAACACCTGATCCTCTTTGACGACGGCGACACTGACACAGAACTCCCTAAATTCCGCAGATACCCACGGGTAGCTGACGGTGGTGGTGCGAGAACGAATACGCCTTGACCTGGCTGACCCAAAATGTGCCCCGAATAAACCTCCCGGACTCCGACATCAAATTGACGGTACTCAGGCAGTCGGACGTGCCCACCCGTGTCAAGGCCTCCCTCTTTGTCCCTCGTTACACAGGTGACATACGGAGGCTACAAAGGACTCTGATACGTCAAAATAAATGCTACAACTTGGCACAGTGGTCGCTGTACAAGGCAACCACCGTCGGTGGGGACAACTATGGGTCCTATTTGACCCTGGGTGTGCCACCGGAGGATGTGGAAAGGGTCCTGGCTCAGGAGCGGCGTTTGTCGTACCTCTTGGGGTCGATATACGTGCGCTTCTGGCCCCGCACCCGGCCCTCTGACGGCAATCCAGACCCAGTGAGTGAGACTCGGACAGCACAGAGCGACAACGCAGACATTGCTCAACTGGAGGAGGACATGGCCCGGGCAGTGATGGCAGACGAACAGGAAGCCGGGCCATCCACACTCCCATCTCCTGACTGGGCCATACAGCTCCTGGCATCACCGGAAGACCAACACGGAGCGTACCGGGATGGGGCGAGAGAAGGATGTTCTGATGGATCAGACACCGACTAACACCCCACCCCACTCATCATCGTCGACGCCACTCAACATCATACAGGCTAACCTCCAACACAGCCAGACTGCTACGGCTAGCTTACGCAGAGCGCTGGAGGTTAAGCCTAACACCATCGCACTGATCCAAGAGCCGTGGATCAGGAATAACAGAGTATGTGGAATCAGCAACATCGGAGGTAAGTTAATACTTAACACACATAACACGGATAAACCTAGAACCTGCGTCTACGCACCCAAAGACATCCCCACCACACCCCTCACCCAATTCTGTTCCAGAGACCTGACGGCTGTCAAGCTCGGGACCGAAGGCGACGCCGCAGACGTCATTTTAGCCTCGGTGTACATGCCAGGTGAGGACACAAACTGCCCGCCGAAGGAGATGGTCGACCTAATGCGGCACTGCGAGGATGCTGGGCTGGGCCTGATCATCTGCGCCGACTCGAATGCCCACCACCCACTTTGGGGCAGCGAGACAACAAACCCCAGAGGAGAGGTATTATCCACTTATTTATTTTCAACTAACCTTAATATTATTAACCGAGGCTCTGAACCCACTTGGGTTACAGTCCGAGGACAAACAATCATAGACTTAACACTAGCTTCAGAAAACGCTACGGGCCTTATCACGAACTGGCATGTGTCGGGCGAACCTTCTTGCTCAGACCATAGAAGGATACGCTTTACACTGACCACTAGCGTGAGAGGGCCCGTACCGAAACGTAACCCGAGGCGAACCGATGTGCCCGGGTACAGGCGCCTTCTAGCTGCCCTACTAGCTAGGCACTTGTCACAAACAAATATAAAAGAAATTGCACAACTGGAATACACTGTAACAAAGCTCTCAGAATACCTAATAGAAGCTTACCACGCTTGCTGTAAATTAAGGACACCGCGAGCTAACAGTAGGCGAAGTCCGTGGTGGAATCCCGAGCTCGGTAAGCTACGTCAAACACTACGTAAGCACTTCATCAGAGCCAAAAACAGTAGGCTCACAGAAGACTGGGACACATACAAAGAAACCCAATACACCTACAAAAAGCAAATCAGAACCGCCAGAAGGACTGCATGGCGGAGATTTTGCGAGTCTATAGAAAACAACAATGAAGCTGCAAGGGTAAGGAAAATACTATCAACTGATCAGGACCGAACCCTTGGAGCGCTGAAAAAACCCGACGGCACTTACACACAAACGGATCAGGAAACCAGCAGAGTCCTCCTGGAAACACACTTCCCGGACTGTAAACTCCTGGAAGACTGTACCAGAAAGGAAGGACCTGGGAGGCTGTACCAGAATGGACTCCGACAGAGCAGGACTGGTCCAATGCCCACAAACTAATAACAGTAGACCGGCTAAAGTGGGCTATCAACACCTTCAAACCATACAAGTCCGCGGGGTTGGATGGTATCTTCCCAGCCCTACTACAATGGGGGTTGGTGTACATCGCTCCATGCCTCGTAAATATCTTTCGAGCATGCATAGCGTATAGACACATACCCCATGCTTGGCGGGAAGTGAAGGTTATCTTCATACCCAAGCCTGGCAAATCAGACTACACGCAACCCAAATCATACCGACCCATAAGCCTTACATCCTTTCTACTAAAAACCCTGGAGAGGATCTGCGACCGGTATATTCGCGACGGACCTCTCCGGGCAAATCCACTCCACAAACAACAGCATGCGTACTCCACGGGCAAATCAACAGAATCCGCGCTGCACAGCGTAGTATCCAAGATTGAATGCGCCGTGGACCACAAATGCTCAGCACTAGCAGTCTTCATCGACATTGAAGGCGCCTTTGACAAGACCACCTTCACGAGTATCAGCACGGCCTTGAACAGGCACAACATAGACCCGTCACTGAGAGGCTGGATCGCTAACATGCTCGGCCAAAGAGCTGTACAAGTTACCGTGAACGACACCACAAGGGCCATCGTGGCGAAGGGATGTCCGCAAGGGGGCGTTCTTTCGCCGTTACTATGGAACCTGGTTGTTGACAGCCTAATAAATACATTAAATAACAAAGGCTACTATACCGTGGGTTATGCCGACGACATAACAATAATAATAAGCGGAATGCATGAAAACACCCTGTGCAATTTAATGCACCAGGCCCTGAAAATCGTAGAAAATTGGTGTAATACACACCAACTTTCTGTGAACCCAGATAAAACCGAGCTGATTCTCTTCACAAAAAAGAGGAAGCTCACACCGCTAAATCTACCAAGATTCTTTGGCACCACCCTAAGTCTATCCGCTGAAACAAAATATCTGGGTATATACCTGGACAAACAGCTGAATTGGGCGAAACACACCAACTACATCACAACTAAAGCCAGCATATCAATGTGGCAATGCAAGCGGATGCTTGGGAAAAACTGGGGAATTAGCCCCAAGGTCACTCACTGGCTTTATACCACAGTCATCCGGCCAATTATAACATATGGCTCACTAGTCTGGTGGCCAAGAACTAGTCTGAGCACAGCCCAAAAAGACCTCGAGAAACTACAAAGGTTGGCGTGTGTGGCAATCACCAGTTGCATGAGAACCACGCCTACTGCCGCCCTGCAGGCGATGTTGGGACTGCCCCCCCTTCACCTCGTTGTGAGGGAGGAAGCGACATTGGCTGCCTTCAGACTCCACCTATCGGGAACCCTGAGCAAAGACTCCAGGGTCAAACATACACGCCTGATGCTGGATGCAATCGAGAGGCGGCCAATGCTACAAGCACCCAATGACAGGGTACCAAAACAGTACTGCTTTCAAAAGCACTATCAGATAGTACTTGAAGAAGAGCAGTGCGACCACTCAGGACCGGAGGAGTTGAGAGTATACACCGACGGATCGAAATCCGATCAAGGAACGGGCGTTGGAGTGTTCTCACAAGACCTCAACATAAATATATCCAGACCGCTAGGGATGCTCAACACAGTCTATCAAGCAGAGTGTGTGGGCATAACTCTGGCGGCCCTAGCCATAAAAGCCAGAGGAGTTGCGGACACGCGTGTCCGCATACTCACTGACAGTGCTTCCGTCCTCCAATCCCTAAAGCAGGGATGCATCACATCAAGTCTAATACTTGAGTGCCACGATGCATTGGAACGGATAACCGTACCAAACCGCAACACTGTGACACTACAGTGGATAAAGGGTCACAGCGGTTCACTGGGCAATGACGCAGCTGACGAGCTGGCTAGAAGGGCATCCAGCGCGTTGGTCAGCGGACCGGAGCCCATTGTGCCTATTCCCTTTATTCAAATACGCAGATGGCTACAAAAGCATACCTACGAACAAGCGGAGATTTGGTGGTCCTCGTCACCGGGCTGCAGGCAGTCCAGGGAGGCCATGCCATCTCTGGATGACAGGCTAACCAAAAGGTTGCTGCGCCTGGATAGGAGGAACCTACGATTGATGACGGGGATCATCACGGGCCACTGCTTGCTGAATAAGCATCTCCACACAATAGGCATAACAGACAGCCCTCTGTGCAGAGCCTGCATAGAGGCTGACGAGACAGTTGCGCATGTACTCTTCGAGTGTACAGGCGTTACGCAAATTAGAAACGAAACCATAGGAGCACCAAGATCTTATACAGATGTTCTCAACAGGCTAGGAGACCTGATGGGCTTCTGGAGGGAGGTGGGCTGGTTGAAATAACCGCCAAAGGCCGCCATGGTCCACGCACAATGGTCCGCTGGAGGGACTGAGTGCGGAAACCAAACGAATAACATAGAACATACCTTCACGGGTCGGACAGGGATTTCTTTACATATTGTATAACGCCTTTGATGTCCGCTTAATTCTTCTAACCTACACGATGGATTTTGATGCCTTCTCACTTACAAGTTAGACAATGTATTTCATAAAAATGTGTGTTTCATGTACTAGCTGCGCCCGGTGGCTTAACCCATATAGGTAAGTCTCAATCCAAAAGGTTTTCTTATGTCATAATCTACCCATGTTCAAAATTTCAATCAAATCCATTCAGCCCTTTTAGCGTAAAAAGTGTAACATACAAAAATCAAATCTAATTTCGTTCGGTAATCAAAATCAAAAGTCATTTATTCAAAGTAGGCTGAGAATCAGCACTTTTTGAACGTCAATATTACATAAGATAGTCCCCCAAAACGCCCGCCCTTCGCTACTTCCTAGTGCTTTCGCTGGGAAAAAAAGTGGCCGAACAAACTCCCCAGCAACAAAGCTGTCTGTTCATTTAAAAAAAAGATTATATGACTTTATAATTAGGTTTTTGGTTAAGTTTTACATATTTGACTTACAGCTCAGAAACTTTGATGTTTTGAAATGTTATAATATCAATAGATGTGAATCAGAGGTAGCACGCTAGTTTATAACAATGTAAAGCATCATCAATTCAATAACAAATTGACACATTACCTCAAGCACAATCCCAAAAGTGATTCAAGTTTGGAAGGTATGATATCATCAATCTTCTTGGACAGCTCTTGTTCTGTAGCATCCATGAACTGTACAATGAAATCTCCTTGGCTCATTAAAAAGTAATTCTTTACCGACTTGAGTCTTCCCATGAGATCATACTCCTTTAAAAGGAGCTCTAACAATGACTTGCTAGCATATGCATATGCTTTCTGTATGATGGCACCATAGTTCTGTTCTCTTAGGGAGTATTTTATTTCTTCCGTGTTCGTTTTTGTGATTGGTTTACCTGTAAAGGATTGTTTTAGTTGCAAATTACATTTACAGTAATTAGATACTTTCATGATAAGCATTCATAATTGCAAGCGCAAGCGCAGATGCACTTTTATTATAGTTATATGCAATCTCTTACACTGAGTGAAGGTCAAAATGGTCAAAATTACCTATATTATGTTATGTGCCGTGTATTTTTTTTTTTTTTGTAAATAGATCATAAAAAATATTATGTTATGTGCTGTGTATTTTTTTTTTTTTGTAAATAGATCATATAAAATATAATGTAATCATAACTTACCACACTGACTTATAACATTTAAATATTTCCCAGTTCTAAGGATGATATCAGTGAACTTATCTAGGAACTTTGGCACTCTATCTCTCTGAATACTGTAGCGTTTCTCCCAGTAGTCGGCCGAGTAGTCCACTGGAAGCTCTTCTTTATTGATCAGCTCGTTATCTTCTATCATGAACTCCTGAAACATGTAGAAATGATGATTATTGAAGACCCCAAACACATTGAAAAACTTAAGCGGAACGGGTTTCAACTTTTAACGCCAATGTCGGCTATACTACTACAAGCGCAAGCGTACCCTGTGTGCTGTGGTTGTCTACACTCAACAGAAAGAAATCAAAATAAAGTTTATAAGTTAATTTAAAAATGTAATAATAATGGTTATTGATATAAAATTGGAATCCCTACATTTTACGTAGGTATTTATATCAATTTTCGGGCTTGGCGGACAGGGCACGGATATTCAGTTCTGGCGTGGCGTTCAAAAAGTTAATAGATGGCAAAATACCAAAAATATGTAGCTCAACCCGATCAAGTCAAGAGCTGTATCGGAGAACCGGAATGTGTTATCAAGCTGCAGACTGTGATTGTGTGTCAAAATAATAATTTTAAAAACATTTCATGGCTGGTTTAAAAAGAGAAACTTAAAAACTAAAA
This sequence comes from Sesamia nonagrioides, assembly GCA_017933935.1. Lineage (NCBI taxonomy): Eukaryota > Metazoa > Arthropoda > Insecta > Lepidoptera > Noctuidae > Sesamia > Sesamia nonagrioides. The sequence goes on from JADWQK010002419.1 coordinate 294,637, forward strand.
AAAAATAAATAAAATAAATAAAAAGGTTTATTTTTGGAACATAAACATATGAATAGATGAAGGGAGAAACGGTGATAGCTGCAAAAGTTAAAACTGTGTCTGTAAAAACTGTAGCTATTGTTTACTAAAAAATGTTGCTTGAAAAAAAAATACAAAAGCAAAGCTTTTTTTTTTAAATTGTAAATTAGTGCTTGACCGCAATCCTGCCTGATGGTAAGCGTGATGCAATCATTGATGGTAAAGAGGCTATTCACTCCAGCCTTGAAAACACTTAAATTGTAGTCAGACGTAAACACAGCCGCTGGTAAATTGTTCCAATCCCTCGATGTACGCGGTATAAAGGAAGAAGTGAAACTCTTCGTCTGGAGCGTAGTGCGCTTTGGCATGCTTAACGCAACATAAACAATAAGATTCATTATAAACAAGTAAAACATTTAATTTAATTTAATTTAATTTAATTAAAAAAATTTAATTTAATTTAATAAAATTAAATTAAATTAAATTTACCTGAAAAGGATCAATAATTGTGCCTTTATGTATCCACTGGTCTAAAATGGAAAGGTATGGTCGGCAAGCTCGCTCGGTGAGGAACAAAGATATTTCCTGGGCTCTGGCGTCGCCCATCAATGTGTTAGTTTTGTCGTGTAGAACTGTTAGGACTGCTCCGCCGCGCAATTCACTCTGAAATTATAATTAATTGAAATTGAAGATCGGTTGAAATAGAATAGATTATACAATATGTTAAGAAAACCCTGTCCGACCCGTAAGGATTGTAAAGTTTAGGTAAACACATGACCAAATAGCATATGAAATTTTACATAATCATCATATTAACCATACTAGTGAATTTTGAAATTATCTTTTTTTCCCGCGAATTAATTCCAACTTAATCCCATAATTTGGTAATTTTTAAAAAGTGACAACATTATTTTTGGTGGTATAATTCTGAGCGAATAGCGATGCGACCGCGTGCCGCGTGCCCCGCCCCTCTTCGCCCGCCTCGCCGCGTCGCCTGTATGGCCTACCGCAAATGTTTTAAGTTACCTCTTTTTGCGAAATAATATTAATTTTTTTAGGGGGATTTTTTTTTTAGGTTTAGCCCGGCTTTGTAGGCATTAGTAGAATCAGTTATCGATACCTAACAATACCTTCACGGATCGGACAAGGTATTCTTTACATATTGTAAATATCTTAAGCAAGTATAGCACTTTTTTTGTTTTGGATGGGAAACCATCAAATGACCTGTCCCGCTCTGAGCGGAGCGGAAGGGCATGTCAGACTTACACTGAATAAAACCGTGTTCCTTTACTTGCCTGCACGCGAGGGCCACGGTTTCTTTTTTAACCAACCTGCAACCCTGGCCCAAGCCCATCTGTTCATCCTTAAGTTACTTAGGAATTGACCTTTTTTAATAGATAGTGAGATCAGTGTGGCTAACTGGCTACCATGAGTTTTCATTACGTGACTCGATTATACGTATCGACTGCGTTTGGCACTCTCATTGGTTGAGAGTACTTATAACGTTTTGAAGCTGGCCAATCGATGAGTCAAACGCGGTCGATATCGATGATCGAGTCTCCTTAATGAAAACTCATGGTAGCCACACAGACAGGACTATCTGTTAGTTAATCCAGACTTATTTGATTGTAGTAGAACACTTTGAAATATTGATTACAGACAAAAAATTTTGCATAATTTTTCCTTAAACTTCAGCTACTTTTATGAATTTAACTTAAATAATAAAACTACAAACCTTCCCAATGTTAGTGACAATAGCGGCAAGGACTTGCATGGTATGCATTGTAGGCAAGACAAAGTACCACAGCTTTTGTAGTGTGAGGTTTGCAGACAAGTGTTCAGTCTCCAACTGAGCTATCATGGTCTGAAAACAGTAATAATAAACTTTTAATTAATGCACAGAAGAATTATAGTAGATTAGTAGCCAAGGGCTGTAAGGCATCAATCCAAGATATTTTTTTTATTTCAGCCCGAGATATTTAGGCGTGCGAGCGCAGCGAGGGGGCCTATAGTTCGAGGGTGTAATTGATGCTTACGCCCAAGCTAACTACTCTGCTTTACATCTCGATTGTGAGGTAAGTAGAAAAAACCGGCATTACAAGAATTTTAGAATTTTCAGGCAAAATATTGTTAATTGCTGCATCAGCTTCCATTTTCATTGAATCGGGAATGCAGCATTCAGCATATACCTTCATTACTTGCAGAACTCGTGTATTTTTCCTAATTAGCACATAATTATAAAAAAATCCCAAAAACAAACAACATTTAAAGTAAAAGTTTTCTACTCCCGCCTTTTTTCATCTTTATTTTTTTATAATTTTTTAAAGAACTAAATTGAGCTTCGCCGTTCGATATTTAAAATTGATGACTATTATACTCATACGAAGAAAAGGCTGAATTGCGAAGCGACCTCTTTTGTCATTGGGATGAATGGATGATGGCAATTGCCAGTATGTTTTTTTTAAAATAATAATAACGTTTATATATCATGAGGTTTTGGCGGGAAATCCAAGATGAGTGCCACGCTTATTTTTCATTGAACTTTTAAATTATTTATAGTGTCGTTTACTAAATAAAAACGTGTGATTTATGTAGTAAAAAGTGCATTCAGTGAATAATTCATAAAGAACATTGAAATATTGCAGCATAGTGGCCAATTCACGCGGGAGACGAAAGGAGATAGGTTTAGTTAGGATGTTACAAAAGAAGACAAGACTAACGAAGAAATCGCTCAAAGAATATAATTCAAGACGAGGCTATCAAGGTCTGAGATAACTTTGCCTGCTTAGTATAATGCACTGGCAAATTGAACAAACAACATTATTCAACATGATTAAATGTAATCAAACTAAACCCATCCCAACTAAACTAAACCCAGCCACCCCATCTAAACTATACTCTTTCAAAAAGCGCGTACATCTAATGAGATGTACGCGCTTTTTGAAAGAGTAAAGTTTTTTTTAAATTATTTACTGCCCTAGGGCTTATCTAGCTATTTTATTACCGTAGGGCGCTAACTGGTCTCTTACAAGCCCCATTTGTGGGTAATAAGGACCTACTTACTGAATATGAGAGATGTAAAATAACTTTATGATTAATTTAGGCAGTATGCACTTTGCAGCAGGTGGTAGGTGTTTGTTTTGTAGTTATTAAAGGCCAAATAGGTTGTTACTTACATAATAATCCTTTAGAAGGATTTCAATGGCTGCAACCAGAGCATGCAGCACCTGGCCGGACCACATATTGCAATGTTCAATAAATCTTCTCACTATAGAATAATTGGAAGCCAAGGGAAGCATTTGTTGAACAATTTGTTTCAGTGCATCATCCACATCATCAGATATTAGGAATGTTCGAGGGTCGAAGGTGTCTTTAACTGGTTGGTGCACTATGTAGTTACCAGGAACACCAGAGAAGACATAGAGCAGGTCATCTATGATGATGTTCTCTTGAGATGCTACTGGCACACCAGCTGAAATGGATATATTGTTTAAATCTTAATATATATAAAGGTCACAGATCTGGTAGAAGTGGCAGTGCTGAAATTATAATGATGATATATAAACCCTGTGTTATTTGAGAAAACCAAAACTACCAAACCAATTTCAGTGGAATTTAGTGAATGTTAGGTTAATTTCGAAACAGATAGGTTTACGATAAGTATTTGTGTGTATAAAATATGTAAAATACATTACATACAATAAAATACATTTAAAAAACTTTGCATAATGTAGATATGTTGTATCAAATCACGCTTTTTGGGTAAGCCAGTGTGTAATTGTTATTTGAGCACCCAATACTTAATATTATCATCTTACTGGTCTTAATATTACCGGGCTTAAGGCAAGATGTTTAATGAGCAGTACAATATGTTCTCTTAAGAATCAAATGCATAGTTACTAATATAGAAAGGAGTATAATTATGAAACTAGTTTCATTGTGTAATCTTTATACTTACCCAAGGAAGAAATAATTGGAAGTGGTTCTTTTGGAAAGTCCCAGGACATGGCAGGATGGTCCTTTTGCCAGCTCGGCAAGTCTAAACTGCTGTACCAGTTAGGTCTAAGCTTTGTTTCTTTCTCTTCAAAGGACTTCATTACGAGTTTCTTACTCTCATCAACTGCTTTTAGGAGTTTATCCTTGATCTGAAATATAAATATTATGATTTTTATAAACTTTCAATAAGAATTTGAAGTAAGTAGTCACTTAGAAAGTTGAATTAGAAGATTGAAGTCTAATATTAAATGTTTTCTTTGGATTTATTTTGTAGTGAATATTCAGGACCCATAAAATAACAAAATGAAGCTTCATTTTATTTATTACTAGTTTTTTTATCAGTAACAGTTTTAATTTAAATTGTATTCACCATATTCCAGGCAAAATGTGCCATTCTAACCTGAAGTACATCTAACCACTGTAATATTAAACCATGGAAACCATTGTTAATACCATTATCTGAATAGTTATACATACTTACACCATGTTGCCATGACAACTATTAGGATATAACAGCGCTGGGAGAAGGTAAAGAACAATTTTTTACTAGTCAAGGCAAAAAAATCCATTTATAATTTATTTAAATATGTAGATTATCCAAGTAGTTTGACAAGTAGAATTTTAGATTATTATTAGTCAGTTTTGTCAGTAATTTCCTCATCTGATAAGGCCCTTCAGACAGAAATAGAAATGCTATTACTTTTCAAACATAGAATGACATTTTCCTCTGTATGCCCATGTTGCTTATCAGTGCTAAATTATCTTGATATAAAAATAACAAAAGAACTTACTTGTGGAAGATCGTCCTTAGTGATTTGATGTTTGTTGTCACCAAGTATTGGTTTAGGAGCCACTTTAGGTTTGTATATTTTTGACTTCTTCTCATCACACACTAATTTGTAGAACAGAGCTATGATGTCTGCTAGGTTATCAGTACTAGAAGAAAATAAGAAAAAAAGATACAGTTTTCACCAATAATTTGAACAGGCTGCTTTATGGTGCTTTCGTGTTTCATGCATCATTGTTTTAATTACATGCACATTTAAAATATCAAAAAGTAAATAACCAAAAGATTTTTCAATAAAAGAACTTACTTTCTGTTCCTGAGTTCCTCGTATTTTTTCAAAAACGACTTGGCGTTCGAAGCTTTTAGCGCCAATCTCTGTGCGTATTCATTCACTTGCTTAGAGGATAAATTACTGTTACCATAGTTGGGATCGTTCTGGATGTAATCTAAAACAGTATCTGCATCCAAACTACATCTGCAAATTCAATAAAAAAGACATTATCATCAATTAATAGTGCTTAAATTTCAAGTACACAATTCTTAGCACAAGTTCTATAGGTAATCAAACTCCTAGCTAACCCTAACGCGTCAAGAAGTTCCTTGATTGTGCCTTGCATTTTATCTTTTGAAAATATCCAGTTTTGTAACATTTATTAGCAAAATATTTTTAAAAATCTGTAAAAGCTTCATTCATTTGTGTTGAATTAAATTTGACAGTTGGAGTTGGTTTGTCATAATGTTTTTTTTTTTGTTGTTCCATTTGGAACAGGCTAAGGTCAGAGACCATACTGCCATGTCTTCAGTAATTAATTTTCAACTTTTGTAACTTATCCTATCTCTTATCCTAATTTAATCTAACCTAAATCTATCTCCTTTCATTTCCCGCGTGAAAAGACACTAGGAGGAAGATTTAGTACAAAGCCATAATGTGGCCACTATGCTACAATATTTCACGGTTCTGAATTATTCACTGAATGCACTTTTTACTACGTAAATCACGCGTTTTTATTCAGTAAACGACACTATAAATACTTTAAAAGTCCAATGAAAAACGAGCGTGGCACTCATCTTGGCTTCCCGCCTTTTTTTTTTTGATATGGCAACTCGTCGGCGGCCATTAGAGGCCGTAACTCACTGATCTCTATAAAATACGCATAGAGGTCAGTGCCGTAACTACTTAACCGGACGTTCCTGTGGATGCCTTAATTAAAAATTAAAGCCTCCAGTTAGGGGCACTTAAAATTAGGCGACTACGCACTAAGGGCACCCCCTGTGGGGTACGAACCTCGGCTTAGGGCGTCGCTAGAGAGGACAGCAAGGGACGGCTGGATCGAAAGTTATACTTAATGGTTTGATGACCGCGGCATTTCCTAGTACTAGCTCTGAGAAGAAACGCCGAAACAAACTCAGAGGTCATTGTTGGGACATTATTATAATTACTGGCGCAGCAGCGGCGCGGGCATGTTCATTGGTTCTTCAAATTCTTCAATGTTGTCTGCAGGTTGTTAAACTTGTTATATTTTTGGTACCATCCTAAAATCATTATGACAGGAGGAGTTTTGCGGGAATGTCAAGATGAGTGTCTGTAATCTATCATGTAAATAAGAACCTATCACGTTGAGAGCTTCATTTTCGACACCGTAATGGCGGAGTTTACACAAAAGTATATCATGGTGCACGCAATCAATTGTCTTGGCACCTAAAAAGTATATTTTCTACTAGATACCTACCGTATATTGATTGCTAACCGTAAATGATCAGGCGTTTATTATTTTATGAATGTATCTAATTATACGTTTATTTTTCTGAAACGTTAGTAACCCACCAAAAAGTAAACACCTTCAAACTCTGAAAATTCATTTTAATTCCCACAAAATTGTTAAGTTCATAAAAATGGTACACCCACTTACAATGTATTATTTGGTCTGTGTCAGGATTACAGGCATGTTGTATAACTAACCTACTACAAAAAGGTCGTGTAATGTTACACACGACACGACGTAATCGGATTTATATAAAAAACATACAATCCACTGGGAAACTAACATGTTAAAAAAGCGGTTCCTTCGTAAATGTTCTGTCATAGGCGTAAAACTTTTTTCGCTCGCAGGGCGGCATGTCACAAAAGCTTTGACAAAAGTTCGGCGAACCTAGTACGACAAAGAAACGCATTCTGTTTTGATTTTTTGATAGCAAAACTAAAGAATCGGCACTTGTGTATAAAACTGTCGATTCATGATCCAAATGGTTTCGATTGAGTATAATGGATAATATGATATGTTGGCAAAATAAAAGTTGCCGCCTGTGTTTCTTTTCAAGTTTCTCACGTCTCAAATTGCTAGAATTACCGCTGTTTAGCGCAACGCACCTGTTTTCAATTTTTTTTTTTTAATTTGAAGCAGCTTGAATTTGCTTAAATAGACAAATATTTGAAATAAAAGGACCGCCGTTCTGCAATCTTAGTCTTAGTTGTACAATTATAAATATTTCAACATATAAAAGGGTCGATAAAAAAATGCGAAAGTGACAAACCCCATAAACACCTGAGTTTATAGGCCCAATGAAAAACGACGTGCCTTTGAAATCTGTTCCTGTGATGTTGGACAGGGTACGCCATTCTTTTGGCTTGGATTTATGTGTTTTACACACCCAGTCTATAAATGCCGCACTTTTATTGGCCGCGAGACGTTTACTGATTAATAAAGTGGGTGGAGACGCGGAAGATGCTAACGACGCTGCTTCCTAGAAACGACGTACTGGATCAGAGTCAATCATTATGTACTTTCAATTAAAAATAAGTAAGTTAGCTAGCCATTATACTTTTCATATTAATTTATGCGATAGGCCAGTATAGCTATTATATATAGCCAGTATAGCATCTGTAAGGTATAAAAAGAGCTATTTAGCTGGAATTTTATGACTTTGATAGATTATTTTAACGTTTTGTCATGTTCGTAAATGTTAATGTATTTAGTGGACATACGGACATAGCAACGTATAAGTCAAAGTTCGAGCGACCGAAGCATCCGCATAGTTGCATGCCGACTCGTGCGTTTCGACATTCAATCTGAATTACAATGTAGGGAATTTACAGACTCCAACCGGTCGAAGCAGTCGCCCCGTGTCCGTATCCGAGCGGAATAAGAAGCAGTTTTACTGTTAACTCTATTGTTCACGGACACACCAAACAATGTATTTTTGCCGAATAAGGAGGCGCTATTATGTCAACGGGTGTGTTCTGTTTTTAAATAATGACCAACGTTACATCGCTGGCATCAGAAATAGCCGCGAGGTACATGCTATCGGCATTTTAAATTCTAAATGATAATGATTTAAATTTTGAACATGGCAAAAAAATTTTTGTAGAAAGAATCAGGTAGTTTACTACTGCCAGTTTAACCGCAAGGATATTTACGAGTACCTAGAACTAGTTGGCTTAGTTTAGTAGTAGTTTTTTTTTTGTTATAATCCTATGGATTAATGAAGCTTGCCTAACTCCTAAGAGTGTTTCTTATTTGGTGTAGGTACGTAGCTGAGATCCTTCGAAATGAACTACTTACATAGAGAGAGTGAAAGCATTTCGTCAATCGAAGGGTAGATTGAGAGTAGCGGTAGGTACTCAAATCTCTTCAATCAACAGTCGAAGATAGGTTCTTAAAGAGTCATACTCTTATAACCAAAATAGAGTACCTATGTAAATGCTAACATATTGGTGCCACCAGACCGGTTTAAGTCGGCATTCCTGATAAAAAAATATGTGCCATGGCTTTAGGTGCGATGGTCTCTACCTACAAATTTTATATTCTTAAGGTAACAACGTAAGGATGTACAGACGACAACACAACAGGCTACTACAATCAGTCAGATTTTTTTATTAGATTTTCAACTTTATCTCTGAAGCTTTAAGGCTCAAGGCCGATTGGGAATATTTGACACATACATACTACTTTACTTATATTAGGATGCAATAAAACATTTAAAAAAGATGGAGCAATATAACGGTTGTGAGAAAAGAATTTAACAAAAGGCAAGTCTGAGAAAAGTTAGATTTTTAGGGTCGAATGATTCTCTGCTATTTTGTCTTACAAATGACACAAGCATGTAGTGTAGTCATCAGCACCATCATCATCATCATCATCAACCTTTTTTATCGTCCCACTGCTGGGCACAGGTCTCCTCTCATACAGAGAAGGATTGGTCGTAATCACTACGCTTGCTCAATGCAGGTTGGCGATTTCAGACTTAAACCCTCAAGATGTTTTCCTTCACCTTCAGTCATTAGTGTCCAAGATCTACTTAGAAAGTACCTACAATAACTTTAGAAAAGTTACATTGGTACTTGCCTGACCTAGAATCGAACCCGCGCACTCATACTTGAGAGGCTGGTGTTTTAACCACTAGGCCACCACGACATACTACAAGCACATCTGCATTAAACATTATGTATCTGTAGTGTAGTGTGTAGGACAATCACGGAATAGATAAGTAAGGTATCTGTTTTGTGGGGCAAATAGGCGCAAATGATCCTGTATAAGTCCCCGTTTATATTTTGATAAGTAAGGTATTTGTTTTGTGGTGCAAATAGACGCAAATGATCCTGTATAAGTCCCTGTTTATATTTTGATAAATAAGGTATATGTTTTGTGGTGCAAATAGACGCAAATGATCCTGTATAAGTCCCCGTTTATATTTTGATAGGTAAGGTATTTGTTTTGTGGTGCAAATAGACGCAAATGATCCTGTATAAGTCCCCGTTTATATTTTGATAAGTAAGATATTTGTTTAGTGGTGCAAATAGATGCAAATGATCCTGTATAAGTCCCCGTTTATATTTTGATAAGTAAGGTATCTGTTTTGTGGTGCAAATAGACGCAAATGATCCTGTATAAGTCCCCGTTTATATTTTGATTAGTAATTAGGGAAGTTTATACATGTTCTGCGAGATTTCTAGGAGGTGAGTTACACCCATGGGGGCAAGTAATCAGAACTCTTGCAGATAAGAGGTAGGTTTCTAAGCTAGCGAAACTTATTCTGTAATAATTAGGCACTCCATAAGTACCTACTGAAGTGAAGTGGTCTGCCAATCCCTAACGGAATGACAGCTCATTGCACATAAGTTTTCACCTAGAGATTTGCACAGAATAGATGGGCAGGTACGCACGACAGCAGGTCAAACTACCCGAAACTGTCAAATATCCCCAATCAACCTTGAGCCTTAATAACCTAGAGATAAAGTTGATAATCTAATAAAGAAATCTGACAGATTTTACCATCCGGATGTGATGTTGTCTGTACCTAACCATCGTGTCGTCTGTAGTTATATCACCCTCAATGTCTCATTGCAGTAGCGTTCGGTCCTCAATCTGAAGATGTCTGTCACTATCCCTTACATGTCATTTACTGTCAGATATGCAGGGTGGTCCTAGGAGACCACCCGGCACAACAGGCAAATACGTAATATTATAGATAATGTAATCTTTACACATTACATTTCGGAGTGTAATCATAATGAGTGACGTAAAGTATTCTAATTATTTCCGTGTCGGCACGACTGACACTGTTGGAGCGTCAGAGTTGCAGGAACAGCTAGTTATTGCGTGAGCAGAAAGGTTGCGGTACGGTTACATCAAGTTGCCTATTGCGTCGGCGCCCCGACTGTTACTCAACGGATCCGGAGGCAAGTTGCGGTCCTGCTCCCTCATGCTACGAGTTATAGAGTCACTAGGGATGTATCCAAGGTGTGAAATATTATTATCCAAGGTATATAATAATTAGTCCGTCTTATAGATACCTAATAAAAAAAATTGAGACCAGTATTTTTTATTTTGTCGAAATTTTAAAAGCTACTGAGATATAGCGTATTAAAGTTACAGAGTGGGGGCTAATTACGTCATCCAGTGCCGTGGCACGGCGTGACGTCATGCGACATTTCAAATCAATATATCTTCCTAAGTATTTGAATGAAAGAAAAAATAAAAAATACGTGTTCAAAATTTTTTATAAATCTATCTGATGGACATTAAATTATTTTTTTTAGGGTACAACCCAATTTGCAGTCAAAAATACATATTTTAAGTGTTTTAGTACCGAAGGTAGAGTAGACCTACTTAACATAATTGGCACTTTGTAAGAACTAAATAAGAAAACACCAAGAAAGACATGTAAAATATCCACTTAAATGCGGCCTGACGAGCAATAACTCATCAATATCGACAAAATAATTTGGTGAACGTTCAGAGTTCCGGTATGTTCGTGGAAATGGTATTTTCACGGTAAGTATGCGCCCGGCGCACGTGGCCTGGAGGCAGCGGGGGCTGAGGGAGGGCGCGGGAAGGACGGGAGGCCGCGTCTGGAGTCGGTGACCGCACATGCGTCGTCGTGCATAAGGAGCCGCCTGTCTTTGTATTCCGGTAAGGTCGCGGACTCCCCAACTAGCGAGAATGGTGCAAAACTATTCATGTTGACACTTCTCAAGTACCTGTTAACAATTGTCATTTTTTTGTCATTGTCATATTGATGAGTAATGTAAGTACAGTGCCGTTCCATGAAAACAGTGCATAATTTATTTACAACATAAGTTAACATAATGCGGTTTCGCGACAGTTGTAAAACTGATACGAAACCGCATTATGTTATGTTAGTTAGCTACTTAGCTAACGTTTTACCTATTTCTAAGAGTTCCAAAACTGAAAGGAACAAAATGAACTCAATGAGGCTTATGTAGGATTAAATTATTAAATTAAAATTTAAAATAAAAATAAATAATAAATTAAAAATTTAAATTATAAGATTAATTTTTTTTTGTTAAGTAATAAATTTTAATTTATTATAAATAAAATTTAATATTATTTTATATTAAAAAAAAAATAATTTAAAAAGATTTAATATAATGATAAAATTAGTATATACCTACAACCAATCTATATTACATAACGTATATTTTGCTTGTACTTACCTATTATATCTCTTGGCTTGTGTAAGTATCTCAAGTCCAGTTATTAATATTTATCAACTGTAATAAGGGTTCGCCGTTTTTTTAACATTTTGATTAGCATTATCATATGATAATGCTAATCAATTGTCATATCTGGAGTAGTAATGGGTGCATTTTTTCCTCTTCCTTCTATTTTCCTCCAATAATACTTTAAATTCCATGTCTTCGTACGATTTCGGTCTTCCACTACGTTCATTGTCTACACAGTTTCTAAACTTTTGAAACCACTCACGAGAACTTCTCTCGCTTAAAGTAGCTTCACCATAAGCTTCTTTCTACAAGCGACAGATTTCTTCAAATTAAAGAAGTAACAAAAGTTCCCGCAAATGACGATTATTCGGCACAACACTTGACATTTTTACACAAAAATAAATATGTGATACTGATACAGGGTCACTAATACCCTAAGTATATGTTTTTACCAGATGTCCGAACTTACGATATCACATTTTACACCTGACAATTTCAACGTAACCCATTACGTAACCTATTAGTGAGGACATCTTTTGATAAACGGCGGAAACTTATTTGTACACCTAATACATATTGAGGAAGATGATAAAATCAAATTGTCTAATCTCTATTGCTGAGGGTAAGTACTTACAGTTAACCAAATTTTAGGTATATGCACTAAATGGGAACTCTAAATGAGATGCGACCATGGCCGTGAAGTCATGAAAAACTCATTTTCTCAGACGAACCATGGTTTACAATATCTTGGACTGGACCACGACATATCTACTACTTTTGTTTTGTATCTACTTATCCATTTTGAAATATTTCTATTTGAAACTCATGTTTGGTAAGTTTGGTTCAGAACTACTAGGTAGTAAGTAGTTTATGATACGTAGGTACATACAGTGCATCAAAAGAAAAGGTAATAAAACTCCATTGTAGGTAGGTAGGTAGATGATTTCATTAGAATTAGATTAACCGGGTAAGTAGTTACAAATAAAAAGGGTTGTAGGTATTTATTGCGAAAATTAAGTAAGTATACTGGCTTTGTTTGGCCTTTAGAATGAGAGCCATGATTTGGTTGGTACCTACGTAGGCGCCAGGGTATCCAACTCTCAATTGGTTCCATGACGTTCTTGTATTCTAAATTTGGAACGTTACTATAATGTAAGTAGGATCTAATTACTTAGATACCTATTCCATTCCTGTTTATTTAGGTTTACCAAAAGTTCTCATATTATCACAGTAGGAACAACAACAATAAAATTCTTCCATTTTGTATTGAAGTGCGCCACAGGTAAACACATTTTTTAAAGTTTTTTTATACTTCTATGGAGGCGCCTACTTCTATCTATAGGTTGAATTTATTTTAAATGTCTTTTTTATTACAGGCCTGTTTCGCAGATGAAATAAGTAAAGCCATTTTCAGCAGAAGAATAAATAAATATTAAATGGCATCCTTAATTTTTACCATTTAATGACAGTTAAAATAGTTGTTAAAACTACAACAAAAAGTTTGCACTTCAATAGGAGTTGAATAAAGCCTGACTAGAGGAGTTTTGGCGGGAAAGTTAAGCTGAGTGTCACGCTCATTTTTCATTGGATTTTAAATTATTTATAGTGTTGTTTACTAAATAAAAGTGCGTGATTTATGTAGTAAAAAGTGCATTCAGTAAATCCTTACTAATATTATAAATCGGAAAGTGAGTTTGTTTGTTTGTTTGTTCTGCTTTCACGCCGTAACTACTGAACCGTTTGCTTTGAAATTTTTCAAACGTAAAGTTAAAAGTCCGGTTTAAATAATACCTAGGGTACTTTTTATTCCGGGAAAAAATGATATTCCCGAGGGAAATCTAAAAAGCGCGATATAACCGGTCTCCACGCGAGCGAAGTCGCGGGCGAAAAGCTAGTAATTCATAAAGAACATTGAGATATAGCAGCATAGTGGCCTCATCATGAGTCATGACTTTGCCTCAAACCTTCCTCGTAGACGGTTCACGTGCCGTATTTTTCGACATTAATGAAAATTCATTACGTGACATTGGCTAAATGCAAACCGTGCGAAGCCAAAGAATAAATAAATAACTAACCCTGACTACCTAGTAGTCCAGCTGTGAACTGCTGTAGGCTGATGATGACGATGATAAACTTTTGAGCTGATGATGAAAACATTTTTATTCCAAATCAAAGGTCATAATTATATGTCTTTTTTAGGCCTAAATCATCATCAGTGATGTTTGCTGTCCTTTGTATCTTTGGTTTTCTTTAACAAAAAAAAAAATATAAAACTTTTCGTTTGTGTTATTGTAATGGAAAAGTTAACCTGTCCGGCATATACCTAAGTAACGTCATGCCAAGACACGTGATTGGTTATGAAAAAAAAAAACCATTACCTTTGTTTACGTATTAGATATGTTTTATAATCATCATCAACCTTTTTATCGTCCCACTGCTGGGCACAGGTCTCCTCTCATACAGAGAAGGATTGAGCGTAATCACCACGCTCGCTCAATGCAGGTTGGCGATTTCAGACTGAAAGTCCAGGTTTCCTCAAGATGTTTTCCTTCACCTACCAAGTACATACATATAACTTTAGAAAAGTTACATTGGTACTTGCCTGACCTGGAATCGAACCCGCGCACTCATACTTGAGAGGCTGGTGTAGGCCACTACGACTACTACTACTTACTGTTTTATAATGAGTGGCTGATTTGATGAAGTCTGAAGTACTGACCAGAAATGATTGAAAAATACTTTCTCCTTCTTCAATCTTTAAGTTGATTTTCAATGACAAATGCTTTTCATTTTTAAAGGGCTGCCATAGAATGCGTTTAAGAATAATCATCATAATAATTCTTGTGAGGGGTAATGTCTGAGGGCTTACGATTACAGAGACAAAGCGCTGCATCAGTATGCAGCGGGGACAGCCGCTTCCTGCTGGCCGCGTTCCCGCAACCGCTATGGTAATTTAATTGTACAATACGACAGCGGAATGGATTAGGTGCCTCCGACATAGTAACTTCGGAGTAATGGGGGAAAACCGACTGTATTGTTCCCGAGTTGCTGAGTAATTCGATTTGACCACGTAGGCTCTAAAGTTTGGCCAAGCAAGTTATTGAGGATAATGTTTACAATATCAACTTGTTCTTCTATGGGTATGTTCAATAAGCAATAAACGGAACTATAGTTTATTGGTCAGGCCAATAGTCAGTTGAACTTCTAAATACCTATGGCACTTGCCCCGTCTCTCCCGAGTTACCCTTTGGTTTTCTTTTTGCATTAACAAGAAGAAAGGGAAGAGATGGGGTGTGTAGGATAAAAGCATGGACGATAACAGACGAGTCGTAGAAGTCCAGGTATTGGAGTTTTGTTAATGATTACCTATGTATTCGATTCACTAACATAAGTCTTCCTTAAGTTACATTATTTAGGTATACAATTCTTAGGCCAAGGTTGCTGGTTGGTTAAAAAAGAAACCGTGGCCCTTGCGCACAGGCAAGTGAAGGAACACGGGTGGGTTTTAGTCAGTAAAAGTCTGACACGCCCTTCCACTCCGCTCAGAGTGGGAGAAGTCATTTGATGCTTTCCCATCCAAAACAAAAAATAAAGGTATGTAATTCTGCTATACCGCATTCGTAGGCGCAAGCGCAGCCTTTCCACCTAAAACAAGTTCCTCGAAATAAACATGAGCGAGTATTTTCGGCATGATGGCACCGCATAACAAACATCCTGACACTTGCTGAGTCATCATATCGGTTCGCTAGCGAGTAGCGACGGATGACTGATGATACAAATGTCAAGAATGCTGAAGGTTATTGCATAAAAGAAGGGAACTGGAAAATGTAAGTCACTTATGTTAAAAGAGTACACTATAGCTCATTGGTTACAAACACTCACGGTTCCAGGCAGGTCGCAGGTTTAAGCCTGCTTGCTGTTAACAAACATGTGTCAGTATTTAGACATTTTAAGAGATGAGATTCATTGATAAAATATGGGTACATTGACATTACTAATACTCAACCTATCAACTCTACAATTTTGTCAAATGCTGCTGTAACACCAGCATAAGTTTCCTCCTTACGCTTACGTGATCTTCCCTGCATGATGCAAGGGCGTTGACACCGCGGGCCAAGTCGGCTTTGTGCCAAATGTGAATAATAACTATCTACTGACGACCCACACGTGTTAGAAGCACCAAATTGTATTCAGATCCTTGTTTGACAGCAGAATTCAAATGTGCTGCGATATTGATCGGAGCAAGTATGTATTTACAGAGATACCTACCTACGTCCTTATAGTCATGTTTAGTCATTTCAACTCCGTTACAAGTGCAATATACAACGTGTAACATAAAGGGTATATACATGCCAAGGGCATGGCATCTTTAGATGATATCAAACTATATCGGAAGGGTTTCAACTCAAAATAAAATACTCAAAAAATTGGTACCAAATTTTCGGTTTCGTGTGTTTCTTAAAATCAAATCATAACAAATGTGGCAGCACACTACATGCGTTAATAACTACTCGTTACCCGTCACGTTACTTGCCAAAATCCGATAAATGTCTTCAATATCTCTGTGCGACTAGTATGATAGTAGCCTATCAGGCTATCACAGGCGGTGTTTATCCTCATAACTTCCTAACATAAAGAGATAGGATTAAAAATCCCTTCCAATATCGTTTGATATCATGTAAAGATGCCATGCCTTTGTTATGTATATACCCTTTATGTTACATGTTGTATACCTTGAGACTTGTCATTCTGGCTCCCAAAGCACTTATTGTTTGATTCTTATAATTTACCTACCTAACGGTTCTAAGCACCTGGCAAGTTCATTTCAAAGAACATAAAATAATATACAATACGTATGTTATATGTAAGTAGGTAGCCATAAACAACTTGTGCCTTATGTTTTATTAAAACACACCAATAAATCGACCATGAAGAAAATTCAAGCATTCAAATTAATTCAGCCGGAATGTTTAGAATGTACATCCTTGTTTAGTGCGTATGTATTACAAGTTATAAAACAATAGGGTACTCACCGTTCTATACGGCACGAGTACTTATAAAGAGAATTAATATTCTTTATTTAAATATTATTATGTTATAATAGACCGACAAAAAATATTGCGAGCCTTATGTGATATGAATTTGCATCAACTATCTGCACTATTTATTTGACTATAAACTAGTTGATTGATATGTTGCCTATACAAAAGAGTTCAAAGACTTCGTTTAGTCAACCATGATTATGTAGCGAACATAATTCATTCATGTATCTACAAACAGGACATTAGAATTAGATAATTTTTGAAGAATCATATCCGAATAATCATCAACTTTCGGATTTTCCATTTTGCGTACATTTTCCCTCAAACCATCACTTAGTGATCTAAGTAAATTTAAACGCGTAACCAGGTAAATAAAGGAAAATCTATTTTTATACGAGTGTCCGGAATATGATGAATTGTTATGAACCCTAAGGAAGTTTTTGAAAAACCCGCTCATGGAGGTAAACTCAAGTAGTAGCTTCGATGCGCACTTGAGAGTCCATGTTGAATACAAATTACGATATTTGGCGGTCAAAGCGGGCACATACTGAAGTAAATTTATTACTTATGTGTACACAGCAACATTACACCTACGTATCATCACGTAGACGGCATGTGAAAATGAGTTTATAGCTATTGATACCTGGAATGTTGCCGTAACTGCTTCCGGTCACATACATAGTTAGGTATTTTCTTGGAAATTATATTATTACTACATGTGTGAACGTTGGTCAAGGCAGTTGCTTCTTACAAGAATTTTTATTTGGAAAATTTGCAATTGTCTCATATAGGAACTCGGTGAACAGTGTAGTTCTTACCCTATTCCGAGACGATACAAAATTGAATTATTAGTAGGTAGCACCATCTTCACCTATTGCCGCCAATTCGGTAACGTACTCAACTACCAAAGTCTAATTTACATCATTCTGTTTTTTTACACATGTCTTCTATCTATGAGCGAGAGTCTGCTAAATTCAAACAGGTGTATTTGGTAGATTTTTTGGAGTCTCTTATAAGATGCCATATCCTTTTTGAGGTCCCGTACCTTGACAGGAGAAAACGGAGCCCTTATAAGGTCACATAGCCCCTTTTGTTCTATAATCTGAGACATAGCCGTAGAACCGATGACCGTTGGAGTAGACCTGTTCTTGAGTGGAGACCGCGAATCTGTAAACGTAAAGTGGGCCGATCTCAAGCTAGATGGATGGATGAGAGCTGAAATCGATTGAATGGCTTGAAATTGGAGTGGCCTATGTCCAGCAGAGGACTGCAGATGATGATGGTGATACAATCACTTTTTTGTCCATCAGTACGTCTATTTGTCAAGTCAAGATCCTTTTTCTCAGTAACCAGTGGAAGTATCAAGCTGGAATTTATATCAAATAAGTACTCAGGTGTACTGTCCCTTGCAGCTGAAAAATAATAATTAAACTTCTAAGCCAATGAAATCAAGCAAATTTTCGATACTCACATGGAAATGAACACTACCCTGAAATCAACAACTTGAAATTTGGTACTCTTCGGTTTTATAGCACAAATAAAGAAAAAATTGCGTAAAGTTACACCTTCTTCTTCTCAGCCTATTGAGGTCCACGGCTGGACAAAGGCCTCCCCTAAGTACAATTTGAGTGTCTTCAAGGCTAGAGTGAATAGGCTCTTAATAAACTAGTGTGCTTTACCATCAACGATTGCGTCACTTACCATCAGGTGGGATTGCGGCCAAGCGCTAGTTTATAATTTATAAAAAAAAGGCTTTCCACAATGTCCGGTCTTGTGCTGTTCGCATCCATCGGTTTCCCGCGACCTTAACCAGGTCATCGGTTCACCTTGTTAGGGGCTTCCCTACGTTGTGTCTCGGAAGCGGGAAGAAGCAACATAGGGAAGCCCGTGGCTGCCACTCCAGAACCTTACTGCTTAACTTACTGGTATTAAATTGACATTCATAACAAATGCTAAGGTCTATGACACCTTTAAGCTGTAACATAAACAAAACAAACTTCTATCAGGTTCGTAAGGAAGCCTCAGTGCGCGTTTGAATCGTACTACGTATTATGTAAAGTAGCCGGTCTTATATAGTTTTATTAGTAGACCATCTAATTCAATAGTTTTTCTTTTTGTATATTGACCAACACTGTAACTATGTTGTTCGGGTAAATAAATATCCTATTTATAAACAAATTAGGGATACAAATTGCCTTAAAAAAATGATATTACTGCCATCTGTTGCAGAATAGTAGGCAACTTCACAAAGTTGTTCCTCTACCTGTCACTAGAGGGCGCTAGCATAATTAAAAGTGTAATGTTTACTTTGTACTGTTCGAGCTATGTTATATAGGAGAACGAGAAGACTTAGGTAATACGACTATGAAAGGTATAAATAATCACTTACTATTTAGAAAATAAATTCACGGTTCATTAGAATCAAGAAAAAACTCACTACTTATCATAGTTATCATACTGATGAACTCAATGAACTGTATTCTGACAGTACCTATTTCCCCAAAAGGCTTTGTACATTCCACCCAAAGAGCATAACTAAGTACTACCTATACTACAGTACACTCACATTTCATCGGTTCACGCGTTTATGTGAGTTCAGTTCCTTATATATATTTATACAGAGTATAACATGATTTTAAACTGGATATGTGAGAAACATTTACAACTAATAATTACAATGAGGGGAAGCTCTTTATAACTATCAGTTATGTAGGTAGGTACTTTAGCACTGAAGTAGGTAGGTACCTGAGTTAGTGGGAAATATCTAACTTTTTTTTTTTTGTTTTTACCTCTATAATTGGGACTTAAAGATAAATAGTCTGGGATAACTATAATATGAATCATTTTGAATATTTGTTTGGATATAAAATTTTCATTTTTACTAACACTTTCAATGTCAAAACCTGATGACTTAGGTCACTTACATTAGTATCACATTGTAAATCATAATATACGGACAACTAAGGGTTGTATAAACTAACACCATAAGACTTATAAATTATTCTAGTCACAGTTGGGAAATATAATAGTAGCAAACAGTTCCTATTGTTATGCAAGGCATCAGGGCTTATGTTAGCACAAAGTATTACAAATACCATAGTGTGCAATATCTATACTTACTTCCTATCAACACTTACAACACTGAAGTTTTAAATGTGTATGTCCTCTGACAGTGACAGCATTGTGGAGGACGACTTCCAGAACGCCGTGCCCTTTTGTTGACCACTGGATCATCAGCATCAACCTTTTTATCGTTCTACTGTTGGGCACAGGTCTCCTCTCATACAGAGAAGGATTGAGCGTAATCACCACGCTTGCTCAATGCGGGTTGGCGATTTCAGACATAAAGTCCAAGTTTCCCCAAGATGTTTTCCTTCACCTTCAGTCACTGGTGTCCAAGATACACTTAAAAAGTACATATAATTTAGAAAAGTTACATTGATACTTAGCGGACCTGGAATCGAACCCGCGCAATCATACCTGAGAGGCTGATGTTTTAACCACTGGATGAACTAAACTAATCATCATCATCTCAGCGTATAATCCCGGTCGCATCCGCGGCTTTCGCGTTGGAGCCCGGGGTCCGCTTTCCTACTAATACGCCTCCATTTCGCACCATCTCTGGCATCCCGTGGTGTGAGATTGTTGGCACGCATGTCATCTCTTACAACGTCAAGCCAGCACTTCTTTGGTCTACCTCGCTTGTTCCGGCCCGGCGGAGGCGCCATGGCAAGACATTTGTTACCCACGTAACCTGCCGGTTTACGTAAGACGTGACCGTACCAGTGCAGTCGACTCTCTTGCAGTTTGTCTGCTATGTCACGGACACGGAGACTGCCACGGATGCGGGAGTTTCTAATGCGGTCTTTCCGCGTAACTCCACACATCCACCGCAGCATATTCATCTCCGTGACACGCAGTTCCCGTTTGTGTCGCTCAAGCACAGGCCACGCCTCACTGCCATACAGAAGGACAGGTCTAATGATGGTCCTAAAGACCTGTCCCTTAAGCTTAACCGGCATTTTGCGGTCACAAATGACACCTGTCACCTCACGCCATTTTGCCCAAGCTGCGGAAATGCGTGCTTTAACGTCGCAATCAATGTCGCCGGACGCGTGGAGCACAGACCCCAAGTATTTAAATTGGTCTGTGCACTCGACCATGTCTCCGCCTATGCACACAGGCATAGGGTCTGTGGTGTTGCTGGCGATGTACACCGTCTTCGCTACATTGAGTTTAAGACCTCCGTTCTCAAGCGAGTTCTTCCACGCATTTACCCGCCGCACCAACCGTTCCCTGTCCGCGTCTGCCAGCGCGATATCATCAGCATTCATGAGCAACCAGGGAGGTTGCTCATGTGAAATTTAAATTTAGTTAAGTTTGTGAACAACAGAATCTCCAGCACTAATTAATTTAAGAAATACAGCTAGCCACAACTTATCAGACAAAAACATAGATTGCATTACACATTTTAAATGCATTCCATAATGGGAAATTGTGAACGTAGGTCCGCGGTAAAGTTATACAAAGGCCATCTCATTTTAGATCCAATCGGGAACCACACAGCAAAGTAGGGCAGGGGAAGAGGTTTTAATTTAACTAATCAGTTGTTTACAGGTAGAAAAATCATTTATTTGTAGTAAGAAAAACAAAGTAGTAACACAAACGGACAGATTTAGAGATTTTCATCCATTTATTTAATGTTCATATTTATAGATTATCGATCCTTGGTATATCCTTAATAGTAATTTAAAAAAATCGTTCTACATGGACGGTATCTTTATAATACTTGCTTAAATTGTTAATCACAATTGACTAATAATCTATACTTACGATGCAATGCCAGCAATTAAAATGTTGAGCGTCCAACGACTAACTTTCATCTTAATTGGACATGGACTGTGTGGCTTACAAATTCAATCTCCTCAATAACTGGCTGCTGAGTGGTGAGGCATAAAGGGTTTTTTGAGCGTCATCACATTTTGTACACGTTTTATTTCCTCGGAGCTTCATGATTGAAGTGGTTTTGGTCTACGGGCACATTGTACGCGCTGCGCTTGAATGCACTTTCTAAGGGACTGTTCAGAGACATCTTATTGACTTTTTGTTTGCTCATTGAGACATCGAGAGCTTTGTTTGATTATTCTATTAACAACCTCGCCAGGAGCTTGTTCTTTATTGGTTTTATTATTTTGTTTTTGAATCTATTGCGATGTTACTTCTAACACCTGTTCACAGATATTAGGGATTATTATTAATCTCATGACGGTCTTATTTAGTTAATATTGTGTGTTGTATTGGATGCTGCCATGGCTACGACTTGCTCAGTTTAAAGATTTATCTTGTATTTTTGTTATAACAAATAAGAAGTTCTATCTGTATTCCTTTTATTTCCAAATCAATATGCATATTAATGATAATTTAAAAAAAAACTAGATGTAGTGAGTAATGTTTGGAACTTCAGTATCGTGGGAGGTGGCACCGTGTTCCTACTTCCTAGCGTGGCGGACGGCTATAACAACATTCGCGACGAGGGAAATGTCAAGGTCACGCCCGTTCACTTCCTTTACCGTCGAACCTCCGTGAGCCTACGATATTCGCGTCCCCACCCTCTGCAATCAATATACAGTACCGTTTGAAGTGAAAATCCAGCACTTTGTATAGTATCAAATTAGAAGATACTTCTGTCGTTTTAAGAGCTTTTTACTTCCACCTAAAGATTTCCGTAAGCATATTGTATTTACAATGTTTGAATAGGTATTACTCGTAATATC
Organism: Sesamia nonagrioides; assembly: GCA_017933935.1. NCBI lineage: Eukaryota > Metazoa > Arthropoda > Insecta > Lepidoptera > Noctuidae > Sesamia > Sesamia nonagrioides. The sequence goes on from JADWQK010002419.1 coordinate 317,218, forward strand.
GTTTCAGTAGCTACCTTTTATTGGATTTTCCATTAGCTTCTTGTTTTTTATTGCTTGTTGCGTAGGTACGTTCTTAACTTTTGAAAAGACCTTTTGTCTTGTATGTTATGGTGGGTATGACATTTATACCTGTTGACCAACCAACATTAATATGTTAAGTGTAAAAATACTCCTTTATTATGAAGTATTTCGTTTATTATATTTGTACCTTTGTATATACCTATTCGCTTACCTTGCCATGTCTGTTTGCAAACCAAATGGTGGTCCAAGCAATAATATTTTTCTATGATGTAGCTGTACCATCTACCTATACCGATCTGATATACCATCATTACCATCTCTACCTTATATACCAACTACTGCTACTGCTTCGGTTTTTCTTACAGAGCCTGTGTTGGAGACTGTGTGGCGGAGTATCAAACATCTTAATTATTATTATTATTATAGATATTTATGCGACCAACAAGATGAAGATATAATATTTAATTTGGCGGAAATTAAAGATTACTTGTAATGTTAAGTTTGGGCACAGTATAATAAATACGGTTCAGGCCCCAAGATTGAACCTTTTTTTTAAATTCTGTATGGAAAACTAGCTTTCCGCCCGCGGCTTCGCCCGCGTGGAGTTCGGTTATATAGCGCTTTTTAGATTTCCCTCGGGAATATCAATTTATTCCGGGATAAAAGGTAGCCTATGTTCTTTCTCAGGGTCTAAAGATTATCTGTGCCAAAGGAGACGGGCGAAATTGGGCCTGAACTGTACACAAATGAGTTATTTGTCAATAATTTTCATTTATTTTTTTGTTTTCAATCATTTATTACTAATTCTGGATTCGTCAGAATAAAAAAGATAATATTTAATGAAATAATACTGACTTTCTTTACTTTCACTTTTCAACAATGTTACCAGATGAAATGCGAATCATTAATAAGTTCTAATCGATAAATCAAATTATTACAAAAATAAAATTAAAAATGAATCAGTACATTTCTATAGATTCGTTTTAGAAAATCTTTTAATATAAGGTCTTAATTATATTACCTATTATTTACTTATTTACAAAAACATCTTAAAAGAAATTGATCAACAGATCGATTTAATAATCAATTCAACTTTTTTATTATACAGGCAACAAAGTAAACTCGTGACAACGTGACGCCAAACGTCAAAAATTATTCCCTTCCGGGTTTGAACTTGCCGTAGTGTATATTGTATTTTGTTGTATTTTTTTGTCATTTTATATTATTTTGCGTCTTTGGCAACGTATTTAGGATTCTGACGGTTATTATTTTGTCGGATGATCCACGCATTTCTCACAACGGACTTTGATATCTTCCTTACTCGACTTATTTCGAAACAACACAATGAGTGACCAACGTGCAACGTCTTCATTGTATCCTATCGAGTTACGACAAATAAAAGCGGAAAGCATTCTTTCAGTTAAAGAGCAATGGATTGCACCTCAAGTGGTAAGTATTTATTTAAAACGTATGTATTTAATTAAAACTTCACGTTGTGATATTTTTCGAGTAGAGTCCAACCAGGATACCTTTACATATGTATACTATTGAAGTAAGTTTCATTAATAATATTCCAATATACTACACAAATACTACACAATATACACTATAATGCACTTGATTTATTCGAATTCCAAGTAAGATTTACGGTTTGATTATCAATTACGGAAGATAGTTCTTTTTATATAACTTACTTGTAAGAATTCAACAAAATCAATGAAACAATATTAAAATTGAATGACCTTTTATGAAAACATCAATATAAGTACTATAATCCTAGTATCAGCATGATCTCAGTAAGAAGTGATGCAATTCTGAAAGATACAGTTTTATCACTGTTTTTTATTTTGTGCAAAGAATATAAACAATGTTCTGCATCATAATTCTGTAATTATTATTTGTGGAAGCTGTAAATAATAATCTAATATTGTTCTAGGTTAATAGATCTTATCACATTTACCAAGGATGCAGAGATTTAGCTGTGAATGCCTTTGGCACAGATGAGCAACTTCCATCTCCAATGATTGGACATCTCCAAGTGTGTGTTCAGTGTTGCGGGCAAGATCTCAATCATTGCACACTAACACCCAACGTGAAAGAAGAATTCATGCAGTCATTTCTGAATGGATATTGCCTCGGACTGTAAGTTTTTATTAGGTTTAGTTGTTTTGTATTTTATACTACCACAGGGTAATCTATGTATACTACTATGTTATTTTTTTATTTTTTCACACTAATCTCTGAAATAGCAGTCAGCTTTAAAGAATCATTTTTGTAAATTAGTGTCACATTCATGAGAAAAAAATATATGGAAATGTTAGTGTAGTATGTATATCTAGGCATTGTAAAAAAACACAAATAATTATATTGCAGCCTTTATTTCCTGAAGGTGTAGATTTGAAGAGATTTGCGTTATTATTATTATTTATTTTCTTAACCTAGTGCACAATACATTGAGATAAAAGCACAAAACCATTTTCATGGTTTGTCTGTAGGAACGGAACAAACAGTGTATCAACAATAATTAATTATTACTAGCATGGACATTTAAATTAGTATCTAGCAAAGAAGTTAGGTCTTACAGAATTGCTTACAGACTACTGAGTGATGTATGTATTACTTTTTTTAGAAAGAGACTCATGATATAATTTTTTTTCCAGATTTCAAGAGCTCGAGCTCTCATATGTCATCATTGCTGGGTGAGAGCTGATAGAAATGCTCATCATTTTATGACTGGATCATCTGGATCTTCAGCAGCAGTAGATTTAACAAGTGAATATGATGGTACAACTTCACAGTCTACCACCGACGTAGCTGTGTCACAGGGCACTCAACAGTTTACCCCCAGGATAAATACATTTATAATATAAACCGACATAGGGCTGATTTTTCTAGAATAAATGTTCAAAATGATAACTTAAATGATTTTCCACAGCTCACACATAGTGATTTAATAAAAGTATCTTTAGGTATTTACCAAATTAAACAGTGAGCACTGCTCACCATAATATGACCTAGCCGTGTGTGTGTGTGTGCTCACTGAGCATATACGAGAAGATGGTAGATCTGAAATAGAAGTGTGTCGAAATATGGACAGTAACTTATTAAGAGAACTGTCAAAATACACTCATTCTTGCTGGCTATTGAGAGGTCGAATTAAATCAAGACATGTTAGTTCAAAAACATATTTAACTTATATTTTAGTTGACAGTTCTTTTAATGGAAGAGAGGCTATAAAACAATATTACTGTAATTTCTTGGTCTAAGGTAAAGGGACTGGTATTTTGGCGTGACTAGCTGGTATATAATAAATAATTTCATTCTTGTTGTGTTTTCTCGTCTTCATTACTATACCTACATAGTATTGTATAAATTCAAGTTTTTTTATATATAAACAGACTGCTGTGTTGCTGGGGAGTTTGTTCCGCTGCTTTTCCAGCGAAAGCACTAGGAAGTGTCAATGGGTGGGCGTTTTGGGGGACTGTCTTATGTAATAACGATGTTCAAAAAGTGCTGATGCTCAGGCTATTTTAAATAAATTATTTATTAATTCTTTTTTTTTTTTTTTGTTTAACCCGCATACCAGCGCCTATGATGGCCGGGAGTTCGATATTGTCTGCCGACCAGGGCGTCTTTTGCTTCGGCTAGAGGCGTGAGGGCGCTGAGAGTCCTACTCCCTCACGAGCTTCGCATCCTTTGCCAGCATTAATTGTATATGATGAATTGGATGTGATTAATAAATCGATGTAAGAGAAATGTGATTTTTATTCTTGCTTACTCTTTTCTATAATCAGATTGTAAAAATGGTTTTCCTAATTCTTTTTTAACCTCCTTCTTTGTAACATTTAATATGCAGTTAAGCGCCGCCGGCCCTTTGGAAACCACACTCACGATTTGTTAATGTCATAAAAATACATTCTGATAAAATCTAGTCTACAAAAAAGTCTGAATAATTACTTAAATATACCATAAGAGCGCTGACAGCTTGTAAGAAAACTTATAAAAAAGCAAATGAGGTTAGTTTTGTGCAAGCTAATAATACCCTATTTCTTTTTTCTCCGTATCTGCCATGCTAAATAAAGTTTTATTTTTTAAATAGTAATAATATTGAAATGATTTAATGCAATAATCGTGGCTGTCCAATCAGGCCCAACTTTGTATGAACATTCGCCCGTCTCCTTTCATCAAAATCGGTTGAGAGGTTTAAGCGGGAAAGCGTAACAGGCAGACAGACAAACAGACAGACAGACAGACAGACAGACCGACAGACAGACAGACAGAGTTACTTTCGCATTTATAATATTAGTATGGATTATCAATTGACCTCTCCCGCTCTGGGCGGAGCGGAAGGGCGTGTCAGACTTTTACTGACTAAAACCCACCCATGTTCCTTCACTTTCCAGAAACCGAAAAGTTAATTAAGAAAAATTTTGGATTCTAGGTTCTTTTTCTCAAATTGAATATTAGATAAAAGGAAAGTAGATGGTTTTAATGAATCAGTGGAGTATTGAAGCGAGAAGATTTCGCTCATTAATTTGTTGATTGATGTCGTGTTTGCTGATGTCGTGGTGGCCTAGTGGTTAAGACACCAGCCTCTCAAGGATGAGTGTGTGGGTTCGATTCCAGGTCAGGCTAAATTATATATACTTCCTAAGTATATCTTGGACACCAATGACTGATTACAGGGTGAAGGAAAACATTTTGAGGAAACCTGGAGTTTAAGTCTGAAATCGCCAGCCCGCATTGAGCAAGCGTGGTGATTAGGTACGCTCAATCCTTCTCTGTATGAGAGGAGACCTGTACCCAGCCAGAATCATCATCATCATCATCAACCTTTTATCGTCTAACACGATAAAAAGTTGATGATGATGATGATTTGTTGATATGGGTGTTTTAAAAGCCAAAAGCCTCAATTAATGTCGAGGCTCTCGTTAGGCGGTTTAATCAAGGGCTTGATTCAGAAAGCATTAGGTACTTACTTCTTGACATGGCTTGCATTGCCAGGTGGTTCCTGCATCTGTTTAATATTGCATGGGTAACATAATAGGGATGTATCCTAGGTATGAAATTAAAAAAAAAAATAATTTGTCCGTCTTATATTATATAATAAAAAAAAATAAGACCCGTATTTTTTATTTTGTCGTAATTACTGCAAACTACTGAGATAAAGCGTATTAAAGTTACAGAGTGGGGGCTAATTACGTCACGCCGTGGTATATTTCGTACCACGGCGCGACGTTATGAGACATTTCAAATCAATATATCTTCCTAAGTGTTCAATATTTTTTATAAATCTATCTGATGAACATTAAATTATGTTTTAGGATACAAGCCAATTAGATAATGGCTAAAATTTCATCACTATTTTTACCTTCACATTAGGTCTATCAATTCTAAAGAATGAAATTCACATAAAGACTTGCACTTTTTGTTAAGCACAACATAACCAAATACTAATGTCGGCTTAAGGCGTCAGATGGCAGTCGTGGGCTCGTGGCGAAGGGCCCAGCGTAACGACGGCGCCAATGGAGCGCGATTCCCCCAAGCCTTTCTTATTATGTGCTCTGATTTAAAACAATACAGCAGTGGAGCCGCTTTACTACTAATATTATTTATAAGCATTTATTTTATGCTCATAGGAAGTATAAAATATGCAGAATTTTAAAATCTGTAGTGACGGAGCGATCTATGTAATTAATACATACTAAAACTAAATTGTGAAAACTTTCAATATAATATTAGGTATTAATTAAAGTTACGGTAATGTTTGGCAAAATAGAAATATATTAATTATGCAGCAGCAGCAGTTAAGCAGGTGATTAACAGCGATTAATACGATATGAGCGGCTTAAAATATTACCTAGAGATAGCAACATGGGTTTTGCTAGTGAGCCCCCAAACTTGACAGTCTGTATCTTGAGCCTGTGTTGCTCGAAGCTCGGAGTACGAATTCCTGAGTGGAGACCAGAGAGATTAGTAAGTGTGCATGTGTGATGTTTGTGTGGTTTGTGATGTGTGTGTAAAGGTGTGTGTTTGTTCTATAAGGTTTCGTTTTATTTGATAATTTGGTTTCAGTTAGGCTCAGCATACCGGCAACAGTAGGTAATCTTTGATGGGATTTGGTGGCAGCAGTAGTTCATCAGGAGAGGGTATCTTTGAATAGGGTTAGGAAGTAGCTGTGGTTCAACAAGTATGAAAAAATCAGAAGAGATTCTAAAATGGATGCAATGATAACATAATTATCTACCACTACCTACTAAACATAAACTACAAAAAGCACCAATATACTACATTTCTAAAAGAGATTACAGCTTAGATAACGTTCGTAAATTCAAAGAATGCTTGGTAAACCTTACTTGGTCTGAGATTTATCAAGATACTGATGCAAATTCCGCATTCAGTGATTTCCATGAACTGGTAAGCCTATTCTACAACCTCTGTTTCCCCAAGGTTAGAGTTAGAGTGAACCGCGATAATAAAAACACTCAAAAGTGGATAAGCAGAGGAATACGTCTAAGTTGCCAAACTAAACGGAGGCTACGTTACCAGTATTACAAAACTAAAAATTCTATTAATAAAATTAGATACAAAAATTACTCCAATTTGCTGAAGAAATGTATTTACGGATCAAAAAGAACGCAAATATAAAATATATTAACACACAGGATAACAAGTGTAAAGCCACATGGACTGTCATTAAAAATGAAATAAATAGTACTACCCTCAAAGACAACATAGAAATGATAAAGTTAAAAGATGCTGTAGTTACTGACCCGGTAGAAATGGCTTCTCTATTTAACAGCCATTATGCAAATTTAACGCATAACGCACGAACTCAACAAAGTGCTGGCCCAAACTTTAGGGAAAATATAAGTGTCAACTCTATGTTTTTGAAACCTATGCTGGAAAGTGAAGTTCGACAGGAAATAATGTGTTTAAGCAATACCAGAGCAGAAGGCTATGATGAAATTAGCACAAAAATCTTAAAAGCCTGCTGTAATGAACTGACTGGGATCTTAACTCACCTAATCAATATGTCATTTACATCTGGGAGCTTTCCCGATAAATTAAAATTATCCATAGTAAAGCCGATATTCAAAAAAGGAGATAAATGTGATATCGATAATTATCGTCCTATAACTTTAGTACCTATCTTCTCCAAAATTTTTGAAAAATGTATGTACAAAAGAATAGTTAATTTTTGCAATAAGTTCCAAATAATAATTGATGAGCAGTTTGGGTTTCAAAAAAATAAATCCACGTCTTTAGCCATTTTCACCCTTATGAAAAATATAGTTTCGAATATTAACAAGAACCAAATCACTACTGGTCTTTTCTTTGATTTATCGAAAGCCTTCGATCTGGTGTCACACAAAATATTGCTGGATAAGTTAGAGAACATCGGGATTAGGGGACCTCCTCTACAGTGGATATCGTCATATTTATGTAATAGACAACAACGTGTCATAATCAATAAAATTACCAAAACTAAAGATATGACATCCTACTCATCGCAATATATGGTTAATAAGTATGGTGTTCCACAAGGAAGCGTACTAGGCCCATTATTATTTATTTTATATATAAATGACATCATAAAAATAACCAAGCATAAATGCGTATTATTTGCTGACGACATAACAATCATAGTGACATCTGATAGAATGAAAAGTACCATTGCAGATCATGAATTAGATATCAATAATACAATAGATATGTTATTAAATTGGCTTGACATGAATAATTTAAAAATGAATTTAGATAAATCAGTTTACATTCAATTTAATCAATCAAATAATAATAAATACAACATAAAATTGAATATAACTAAAATTAAGGAAGTAACACATACCAAATTTCTGGGTGTTACAATAGATAAAGACATTAATTGGAAAGAACACGTAGATAATGTTAGCACTAGAATTAATAAATTCGTCTATGCGCTGAAACAGGTTAAAAATGTAACGAATTTAAAAACTGCTATTATTTCTTACCATGCGTATGTAGAATCTTTACTACGCTATGGTCTTGTGATGTGGGGTAATGGTACAGATGTAAATAGAGCATTTGTCGCTCAAAAGAAATGCATAAGAGCAATATGTGGCCTTCAACCGGATGACTCCTGCCAACCAATATTTAAAAGACTTGGTTTGTTACCGTTACCATCACTTTATATTTATGAGATATGCATGTTTGTTAGGCAACATCAAGATTTATTTGTAAAAGCAAATGACATTTGTGTCCGAAACCGACGAGACCCCTGCAGGCTCGTACTAAGTGATATTCCGAGGCTATCTAAATATAGTAAAAGCTGTCTTGCAATGTGTGTACGTTTATATAATAAGTTGCCCAATGATATCAAAAACGTTAATACTACATTATTTAAAAAGAAAATGTACGAATGGCTATCTGTAAATAGTTTTTATAGTGTAAAAGAATTCATTGACAAAAAATGTTAATGTCAGTTATATTCTGAAAAATTTGCATGCTTATTTTATATTGGCAAAACATGTTCGTTCTAAATTTTATTGATACCATCCTTGTATACCGTGTTTTTAGGCAAATAAATATATTATTATTATTATTATTATTATTATTATCTAATGTGCTCATCATGATGAATATTTAAATCAACGGTTCCCAAAAAATAAAAGGTTCCCTGTTCAAGAGTGCAATAAGTAGTGTTCCCTACAATACTGCCGTCATAAGGAAAAAAGACGCATCTAACATTTTTTTTAATGCAAAATATAAATATATTATTGTATGCTATTTCTTTTACTGATTTAGAATATGCATTTAACTCAATTTGAAAAAAAGATGTTAGATGCGTCTTTTTTCCTTACGGCGGCAGAATAGTTGTGCAGGTGTTATGCGACTTGCTAAATCAAACATATTGCACAATCACTCTGCAGTGCGCTTCTGTAATCATCTCACCGACCACCGTAAAGGTGAAATGAGCCTGGAGTGAGGTCATTCCAACTTTACACTATTACGAACCTGACATTTACACTATTACGAAGAACGGGCGTTTAGGAGACCTGTCTTATGTAATATTGACGTTCAAAAAGTGCTGGTTCTCAGCCTAATTTTAATAAATGACTTTTGATTATGACAGCTCACTTTAAGCTCCCTTTCCGAGATTTTTATAGAATTGATCGGCTGTTTTGCCAGCGAATTTAGGTAAGTATTGTTATGACATGTATATAGTGATGTGACTGTAGTACATCTTACTAAATAGTGATGTTACAACAAGTATATCATCGAAAGTACTTTTCTGAACTTCCATCTACCTAACATAGCGTCGCTATGCTAGAAGCTATGTAAGCTTCATCTAGCATCATTTAGACGTCGCACAGCACGACGTAGACACCGTGTAGCATAGCGAAGCCGCCGCGTAGCATGACGTAAACGCTGCTATGCATGCACGTAGCACAGCGTAGACGCCGTGCAGCATGGTGTAAACGCCGCGTAGCTCAGCGAAGACGTCGAGTAGCTCAGCGAAGACGTCGCGCAGCTCAGCAAAGACGCCGCGTAGCTCATCGAAGACGTCGCGTAGCTCAGCGAAGACGCCGCGTAGCTCATCGAAGACGTCGCGTAGCTCAGCGAAGACGCCGCGTAGCTCATCGAAGACGTCGCGTAGCTCAGCGAAGACGCCGCGTAGCTCATCGAAGACGTCGCGTAGCTCAGCAAAGACGCCGCGTAGCTCATCGAAGACGTCGCGTAGCTCAGCGAAGACGTCGCGTAAATCAGCGAAGTGGAGCGCGGTGTAGGCGACGTTTAGCATGGTGTAGATGTAAACGGAATACGTAGTGATTATTTATAAGAATAATGGTATTCGAGTCGAATATGGTCCCATAGGATCTGCGCTGATTCCGAAGAACGTCATATAAAATCATAAAACTCTAACCACGACTACTCTATGTTTTGATACTCTGGATACAAGCAAGGCAGTTTTCGTGGTCATTGGAGCGTCAAGTGAGTCCAAACGCCTACAGTTTTCCCACCGGGACGATCCCGCACCCCGTCACCCGAAGCCTTATTATAGACTAATTAAGTCACGCAACAGATACGTTAGAAAGAAATCTCTTTGGAAAATAACCAAAAACGTCGCCGGTTTTCGATTTTTAACATTTTGGTTAAAACGAGATTGTTTTATGTCACATCTATTTTCTTCTATGTGCTCGTCGAAAAATATCTAATTAATCGACCGCACGAGCACATACTTATTTCATAAAAAATCATTTACATAATGACTAATATGGAGTGTTTGTTATACTGCTATGATAACTGTGTTATATTTACTGGTCAGCTAATCTGTATATATTAGAGCAGCTAATCTGCCCATAATTATCTTTCTCTTTCAGCTCTATATCGTTTTTATATTTTGAAATGCTATTTCTCTTTCTTTAGTTATACTAGTAATATCTTCTTCTACAGCCTATGGGGGTCCGCACTGCTGGACAAAGGCCTCCTCCCAAGACTTTCATGTCTTTCATTTCATTGGTTATGATATGATGGGTTCATAATAATATGATTTCTTTCAATTAGGTACTATCTGAGAAAACATTAAACTGGGCGAGAGATTCTTTCAGAAACTTTCTGTAATGATTAAGGTGAAATTAAAATAAATTAGATGATGTTTTTATAATGAAGCCGCAATTGTATGGCTTGCGTCACTTGCGTGCAAGCAGCAACCATTGAAGCGCGTGCAAAGCAGCGAGAGTGCATTCCCAGCTATCTAATGACAATGACAGAGCATCCCCGCTTTCCAAGTTCATTGACAACGAAAGTGTTGCGCATGCGTGAAAACTCGCGCCAATTATAAGCGGAGGCGGGTGCGGTGGGCGCGCGGTGGCGGCGGCGGCGGCGCTGGCGCAGCGGTCGTTGCGCGACGACGCGCCCGGCTGCGCGCGCTTCATTGCCAAGGCCGCCGTGCTTTCTCCACGATCCACAAGCTATTACGTGCATTCGGGTCCGCTTGTATAATGTGATGTAATTGGAATTTGTTATGCTTTGCTACCGATAAACGGAATTATGAAAGACTGACAGTGTATTGAAAAACGACGTCATCACGATAGGACACGACCTCCAAACACCGCTTATAGTTATTGTAATTGAACAATGTTACATTTAACGATGAATAATAATAAATTACATTAAAAGCGTTATCGAGTATAATTGTGTGCCACCATTAAATGGTATTTCCGTCGTAATCATTTGAACTGATAAATGATGATTGCTCGTTGTTCTTGACCTAATCTCTCGATGTCACTCTGAGTACCACTGCGTTTCCGCGTCACTATGTCACTGATGGACTGAACAAGTAGGTAAAGAATGCGGACTGATTTACTCCTAAACGTGAAATGAGAAAAGCTCCTCATATATCATCGTATATCTTTCATGCAACTAAAGGGAGGGAAAACAAATTCAATTCTACATAGGTATGTATCTGTTTTACCGTAGGCGACTTAGCAACCATTTTGAGCGTATCTCAAAAACCTATCTATCAATAAATTTAACGACCCAAAATGTTGTACTTAAGTAGGTTCACATAAATAACTTTATGCAAATATCCACATTTTTATTAGACTGTATCGTGTTTTAAGAGGAAGAAACCTGTTATGCATAATGAAGAAGACCTCAAAAGAAACCAAATACTACGTCACCGAAAAGTACTTGTCTTGTTGACACAGAATATGTGTTCACATGACTAGACGTTTCTCCGACAAACTGATTTATGTAATTTGAAATCCACAGTGTGTCTCTAGACGGGATTGTATACCGGAAGCCACAGGTTGTTAGAACAAACTCAAGGTTAATACGTAACAAAATCATTTAACTTGCACAAATTGAGGAGGTGAAAAAAAATAATTGATTCAATTGGTCGAAAGTTACTCACGTGTGACTACCATTCCCCATATTGAATAGAATAAATTGGGAAAATTTCGAAATTGCCAACAAACACATCGGCTCGTAAATAATAATCCCAGTAGTACTTATTGCAGAAAATATCAAAGGGAAAGGTTTCAGAAAGTTTTAGTTAATAGGTTTTTTTTTTTAATAATTATACACTAGTGCTTGACTGCAATCCTGCCTGATGGTAAGCAGTGATGCAATCGCTAAAGGTAAAGCGCGCAAGCTTATTAAGCCTATTCATTTAAAAATCTTAGTGAGTAGGAATGAAGACGGCAGTTGAGCGAGGTGATCCAATGTTAAACCTAACAACACGACGAACGATGCTGCGCCAGAGGGAGATTAATCTGGAGACCCTTCAAGATCAAACTCCCAACACAATAACATTTGGCGCATCGTACCCGGCACACATCTCAATATAACTACTCAGACCCGTCCTCCGTACGGCTTCACCAGACATTATGCCGGAACACGAGGAATCGCTTGGCAGCAAGACTTTTTCTGGTGGGCGGTAACTTCTGCCGGCAGCCGATATTATGGCCTACCACCGAGTACAAGAGAGGTCCAAGTGTTTTGGGGAAGACCCCTACCCAGCTGTGGGCGTCAAAATACTAGTTAGAAGTCGACTATTAATTGGCATAATAATAATTCAAGAAATACGATAATGTTTGCGATTTAGCGGAAGGAGCCTCAATTTACAAATGGGTTTTTATTTGCTGAATAAATTTATCATACTTGAGTTATCATAGCAACAATTAGTGCGCTCTTCCTTATTTAGCGTAGGATTTCCCAACATTTAGAAATATCTGTGTTAATATAACTGAAAGAGGCAAACTTCCTACATGGCATAACTGAATCTCCCGTGCACGTAATCTACCTAATTAGATACAGCACTTCCACAGCCAGTAGGCGTTAAGTCATAGTTTGGTATGCGATCTCATTGACGAGCGTTGAACCGGGAAGTGTCTGACAACTCGACTTGTACTATCACAATAGATATTCCAGACTTGCAGGACACAGTGATGTTCGTCGCATTACATGTTGTATTTCACACTTTATTATGCTGGATGTTGAACTATGGCAAATGAGAGTAGTTACTTAATGCGGTGTATTGAGCAACCTAAATAATAATCAATCTGTCCTGTTACTAGTTAAAGGAAGATACTTAGGGCAAGTCGTGGTGGCGTAGTGGTTAAAATACCGGCCTCTCAAGTACGAGTTTCGATTCCAAGTCAGTCAAGTACCAATGTAACTTTTCTAAAGTTACTTTCTAAATATATCTTGGACACCAATGACTGAAGGTGAAGGAAAACATCTTGAGGAAACCTGGACTTATATAAGTCTGACATCGCCAACCCGCATTGAGCAAGCGTGGTGATTACGCTTAATCCTTCTCTGTATGAGAGGAGACCTGTGCCCAGCAGTGGGACGATAAAAAGGTTGATAATGATGATGATGATGACTTAGGGCAATTAAGTCCATTTGATATGAATTGATGGGAACGATAAATCAAAAATACATGCTTCTAGCTAGTTGTATGGGTGCAAGATTTGTCGAGTAGTTAATTGAAACCACTACATACCTAAGTATTGGACCGCTCAGATGATTAAGCATTTGAGTGGTCCAATGCTTAGGTAGTGGTAAACTATTATGATATATCTACTATTATAATTAATTGTCACACACTTAAGACAATAGATACTGGACAATGAACACGATACTTGTTGGTGTGTATTCAGCTGCAGCTCTGTAGTTACTACGTCATTGTGGCAACCCTACTAGTACACTGTAATAGGAAGTAATAGTTAAGCTGAGATTCGATTCTGACGCAAGCGGACGGTCGCTGTGGGCGTTTGTAGGAACATTTAGCTTCCGTATTAGTCTGTCAAGTTGTGTGCCTATCGTTCTACGTCTCGCACCCACTACTGGCTCAACTTGCTAATTTATGACATCCGTCGGTTATGTGATCCGCAACCGGTATGACGTTAATTCACGCCAAACTCGTAAAATTACATTTTAGCGGTGCGCACTGTTTTGCTGAGACTTGGCGGGAGAAATTTCAACAGAGGTAAAAATATGTAGAGGTCGGTGCGGTTCTTCATGAAGCAAATAAGTACCTAAAAAAACATACCCCTATATTGACTTGGAATGTAGACACACGGATGTAAAAATAAACGCGGTAGTATAGTATACACGCAAAAACTTGAGTTTTGCTCTCAAAATACGGAAGTAAAGTATTATTTAAATTGGTAATGATCGTATAATCTCGCATAGATTTGTACTTCTCCTTAATTCAAAGATGCAAAACGAGAAAAATATTGTTTTTATACCTCTGTATTTTTTTCACTAGAATTCCAAATGACGTTTTCATTTTAGATTGAATTCTATTTTGTTTTCATAAAGAGTATTTACACAAAGCTGCAAATTTTAAAATGTGAAGTTGTGAACTGATTTCGAATTTGGAGATATTAGAAACAGGCGTTTACCAAAAGCCAATGAAGCAACGCGTCACTGGGCGTGTTTACGCAGAATGTTTGTTCATTCACAAAGCCTGCGTTATTGCGCATCGATGAACAGAAAACGTTCTATCTACAAGGAGGTATAAAAAGTGCTGCATAATGCGAGCGCGAGCCGGACACCCACGTTGCGAATTCCCGTCCATTATCACTTCAATCCCACGGGCTCATGTGACGTACAGAAGCCTAAGTTGGGCGGTGCCAATGCTGTGATTTACTTTTTGTGAACGTAGACATTCTTCACAGCAGATCACGCGAAAAAGTATTCACAAGGGGATGCGCATTCATATACCTTGAAGGCAGAAAGTGCATCAAAATGACGTTAGAGGACACATAAATAGTAATTCAACTGGTCGTAAACCAAAAAAGTGCCTGTGCTCTGGTATGAACAGTTTCAGTATATGAAACAGGAAAATTAATTTATAAAGTCCGTTTTATCCGAAGCAGTCTGCAATAGGGCATTTGACTTAAAAAAAACTAATTAGTCCGTCAGTCAGATTTCCAAAAAATACTAGACACGTATTTTTTCTTTTTTATATAAACAAAAAATTAAGACGGCACAGCGAGTTGAAAACTCGTGTGACGTCACTGCACGCTTAATTTTTTAGCGGCCAGTGACGTCACCAGCCACTACTCCTGATCTTTGATGCCTTTTATATTTGTGAATTTTTATTTATTTGATTAAAACAAAATATACCTATCCAATATTTTTCTCTAATCTGAATGACGGACTAAAAGAATCAATTTTTTTACCCAGGTAACATGCCTATTCGGTATAGTTTTTATTGATTACGATAAAATTACAGTACCTACCACAAAACCCGACTCTTCTACTCAGAAAAGTGCAGTATAATGAGGTAATTATATTCTGCGGTAACACGATTAACACCATATGTAGGTGGATTCTCCGCTCGTATCGTAAACTCTCGTCATAACTAAGATAAATAATGCTCTGCTCTGTTATTGTTTAAAGACCACCGGGCGGGGGCTGATGTGTAGGTGCGTAACTCATCTCCCCCGCGAAGTCTCCTCATAATCTCTGCACCTTCGTCTGTATTTTGTTAAATATTATTTTTAAAACATCCTAAACAGGAGTGCACCACATGTGCCACCTGACCTCAGTGAGCTTTCCCACGCCGCGACGCAACAAGTCCTTGAAACATAAACGCCTTAGTTAACGTTAAAGCTCGGGTAACATCTTCGAACAAACTCACGTTGAACTGTCGACTACGTTTTCAATCCTTAGAGACTAATAGGTTTGTTTTCGGGAGCAAATGTCTCGGTTGCAGCGAGGCTTAAAGCTTTTTTCTGTATACTTAAATGATCTGGTGATTGTTTTTTAATTTATTTTGTCGTTCGGCGACGTCATGTGGTTCCAATCAAAGACTGTTGGGGTCTTCATTTTTTTCAAATCGATTATCGATGACTTAGTGGGTTCAGTCGTCATTTTGTTGGTAATTATGTTCGGAAATATTATGTATGCTACGCTACTTTGTGAATATATTGAATTTGTTTTGTTTGAATATATAAATAACTAGCTGACCCGGCGAACTTCGTTCCGCCTTAAAGGCAATATCACATGACTACTTTTTCTCTTCTCTTCCTCAGCCTATAGATGTCCACTGCTGGACAAAGGCCTCCCCTAAGGCTTTCCACGATGACCGGTCTTGTGCTGCCCGCATCCATCGGCTTCCCGCGACCTTCACCAGATCATCGGTCCACCTTGTTGGGGGTCTCCTTACGCTGCGTCAACGCATCGCGTCGATGACTACTTTTTAAATTAGGATAATTTTAAATAAATGAATATTATTATTCAATGATTCTTTATTTGGGAGCACAATCCTGGCGATTCTCCGGAAATCTTTAATGTGCTATAATACTCGCAACCAACATCCATTGGCCCAATGCGAACGCCATTGCGCTATATTATAAACGCTGCCCGATTCAAATCGGTATTTGATGAATTTCTTCTTGTGTTTCGTAAATTATCTAGCGCTTGATCTCTGAGGTTTGCTCGACGATTTCGCATTGCCAACCGAGCCATTTCACGGGCTCTGCTGATTGAGAAGCACGAAGTCGAGCCATACTAAGGCTGCGCCTTCAAGTGCAATTTCTTGCTCTTCTTCAGTTTTTTTTTTGTTGTGGATGGGAAATCATCAAGTGACCTCTCCCGCTCTGGGCGGAGCGGAAGGGCGTGTCAGACTTTTATTGAGTAAAACCCACCCGTGTTCCTTCACTTGCCTGTGCAACGGCCAGTGCCACGGTTTCATTTTTAATCAACCCGTAACCCTGTGGACCAGTCCTCGTGGACACCGTCAAGGTGTGCTGACACCTCTTTGAGGCACGTGTGAAACACAATGGGCCGTCAACCCGGGCCTGGTTCTTACAAGGAGGCGAGCTGCCTATCCCTCGCCGCCCGCAAGCCCGCGCCTACGGCGATTGGGAGTCCGATGTTGCCTCCCGACCAGGGCGCTTCCTGCGGCGGTTTGAGCCGTGAGTGTAGTGGGATTTCCGCTCCCTCACCCGCTCCGCCTCCTCCTTTGCCAGCATCACTGCTTCACAGAAGGAGGTGAAAGCTTGTCATGCACTCTTGCTCCGGACTATGGCCCGGACCAGGGTCAGACGCGAGAGATCGCCGCCGATCGCCGCCACGAGAACACGGCTGTGCTCTATCCAAGCCGGGCAGACCTCCACCTTATGCTCCACCGTGTCCTCAGGGCGATGCACACAGTGGTCACCCTGGCGTTTCCTCCCGCCTTATACGGAACAGGAACCGCCCGAAACAGCCGTGCCCGGTGAGGATCTACGTCAGTCGGAAGGTGAGGACGCCGTGGCGCCTCTCTAGCTACTCCTCAAAGAGAGGACTTGACTCAGTGCTGGATTGCGACAATCACACTTTCCATGTCGCCATGAGACCCCGCCGGAGCTCTGTCCGCTGTACTGCGATTTTTCGCGGCAACAGAGTTATGCCTCCTCTCATCACTCCCACATTAGGCGAGGAATAGTGTTCCTCCACAATTTAATGGATGTTATTATACATACAAACGTTTCTTTTAAATTACTCTATCTATTAAAAGAAACCTCATCAAAATCTGTTTCGCAGTTTTAAAGATTTAATCATACAAAGGAACATAGGGAAAGAGAAAGTAACTTTGTTTTATAGTATGTAGTGAAGTGGTAAATGGCACAGCAATACAATATTAGAAATTTTGAAGTTGAAGGTTGCTTTGGGGCTTTTATTAAAAAAAATAAACCGGCAGAGAGCATTTATATTCCTTGCTTTAAATAAATGCATCAACATTCAACCGGTAAGACTTTTTTTTAATATGCTGAGTAGTGTAGGAGTGTGTTTGTACCATTTTTAACAAATGAACCGCTAACTTATATTTTGACTGAGTTGTTTTGTTATTCCATGTCAGTTGCGTTTTGTTAAACCATGTCTTATGTCACGTCACACGGGAACGACAGGAACCGCGGGAACGGGATAAAAGTATCCTATGTGATATGTCCTTCTCCCAGTTCTTATCTACCTCCCTACCAATTTTGAGCCATACTGGTTAAGCAGTTCTTGAGTTATAAATATAGTAACTAACACGACTTTCATTTATATACATAGACTTCATTCAAATCGGACCAGCCTAGGAGGAATTCAGTGACGTACACACGTACAGCAGATTTAGGATGGAAAGAAGAAACCCATGGAAATCATTGTCATCTACATTTGTAACAAAGATATCATACCTCTCTCTACCCCTAGAGCTCTTGTTTCTGTCTCGTTAAGTAAAATAAAAAATATTAAATAATTATTTATTTCTATTTATTTTTTTCTCTTTTAGTTCATAAGTACAAATTTAGTTAAATAAAAAAAAATATCTTTTTTATTTTTTCGCCTTTTAGTTCTTATGTACAATTATATTTTTAAGTAACTAAAAAAATTAAAAAAAACTATAAACTTGTCTAAAAACAAAAAAAAAAACTTGTGATTGACCGGGTTTGAACCGAGGAACACCAGCCATCGCGAGTAAACCATACCAATATCGACTACGCTACCGCCGCTATGTCAAGCCGCGCGAAATTAGCGCCCATATTATGCGTGAAATATTGCGAAAGAGAAAACTCGAAATTATGCGCTTCCCCAGACATAAGACTGAGCTAGATCGATTTTTCGTCCCCGAAAACCACCACATATTAATTTTCAGCGAAATCGTTAGGGCCGTTTCTGAGATCACATGCTTCTTCAAGCGATTAGCGCCATCTGCCGGGTTGATTTGTGAATCTAAACGATCCAGGTCGCCACTCAAACGCATATAGAAAAAATCATTAAAATCGGTCAAGCCATTTAGGAGGAGTTCAATGACATACACACGTACAGCAGAATTATATATATAAAGATAGAGTTTTTGTATTCTAGTCTTTAAGTTAAGACTGGTCATTGAGGTATTTTGTCTTAAGTATAATTAATTGTGTAGCTATAAGCATACCGTAAAGATGTCCTCTTACAAATTTATATTGAAACTTATAGTCAAAATAAAAGAATTGAGAAGCACTGCTAGCCAGGGAGATAGAAACCATTCAGGTTTAGATGTCAAAGTCTTGCAGTTTCTCAACTAAATATGATATTCAATACATATTTATAACTAGACAGGAAAGTAAAACTTAGCCTGCGCAGCGTTTACTTACATTACATAAAGCAAGTAATAAGGATAGCGGTTCACTATCAGCCAGGACCGGCGCACACTTGCGCACAATTCCAGTTCAAGCGACAATTATTCACTTTCAAAGCGTCAACTTGTAAGTCAGGAACTAAATAAATTTAACTATTAATTACCCTCGAGTCGTTATTCCGTCGGACAAGGAAGCGGCGCAGGCGCAGTCGCCGGTGACGTCACGCACCGAATTAACCCGATTCTGAGAATTGAACCGTTGTATGTCAGTGCACTTGTCTTGATCGGCGCGCACGTGTGGACAATGTACATAAGTATATGGATTTATTATGTTACGAAATGTTCCCTGTTTTCTACAGAAATGGTTCGGTAAGAACGAACATTTGTTATGATTACAATAACGTCACGTTTTATTAATTGCCTCTACTTCGTCTGTTGACTTGATATTTCTGAAAACTAGAAAAAATAATATTTTGTGAAAAATAGCAGCACTACTTTACTGTGTAAAGTATAAGCCACATTATCATTAGACCATTAATAAATGGTCAAATACAAAATATGAATACGTATACGTGGATTATTAAGTAGGCAAAGCAGACAGCTCTAAGAGAGTAAGGTAGAGAGATTAATCAAGAGATGCAAAGAAACTTTGGTACGAAATAATTGAGCCTTGTCATCATCATCCCAGTGTTAATCCCAGTCACATCCGAAGCCTTTTCAGCTTTGGAGTCTGGGGTTCGCTTTACCAGTCCAACTGCTGATATGGCTAAACTTCGACATTTTCCATGAAGCGACTGCCGTCTGACCTCCACAACCCGAAGGCGACATCGAAGCATTGTAGTTAGATCAATTGTACGACTTTTGAGGGCTCCAACAACCCGTAACGACTGCCACTAGATGTTCGTAGGGCAACCGGGACCAACGGCTTAACGTGCTTTTCCGAAATAATTGAGCCTTGTGTTGTTGCCTAAGGGACATCCTACTCTTGTAGCGAGCGATCGTTACTGCTGATTGTTAATTTTAACACCCGCCGCTAATACCGTTAACTATTTAGTTTTGTACGACAAAAACTAAATTTATTCCGAGCTATGTCCTTACTATTGCCAACGCCTGACATGTCGACTCCCTTATACGCGAATTGATTACATCATATCTGTATTTCATATCTTCTTCCTCAATTGATATTCAACAATTCTTGCTCAATACAAGTCAGCAGATTGGGATGAGATGCGCCACTTCTTTGCGTCTTATCCTTGGCAGCAGGTCTGCTTCTCTTCTGACAATCCGTCGAGCTGTGCGGACGCTATAACCGATGTGGTGCGTCAAGCTATGGAGTATTTTATCCCCTTCAGCGACGTGCCCGTCGGTGGCTCAGCTCGCCCATGGTTCAATGCCGATTGTGTCCAAGCTGAACAGCATAAGCACGCGGCATTTCTCACCTGGGTTGACGCTCGTGACCGCAGAGCTCCGGATCTAAGCTCAAAGAAGAGAGCCTTTAACCGTGCTGCCAAGTCCTACAAAAAGGCGCTTAAGAGGGCTCGCTTCGACCGTATTACCCATATTGGCAACAAGCTATCTGCGCAGCCATCCGGTAGCAGATCTTTTTGGTCCCTTGCCAAATCGGTCGAGGCGAACTTCTGTCGACCCACACTGCCTCCGCTGGTGAGGCCTGATGGAACACTGGCCCATACGGCGAGAGAGAAAGCAGGTCTCTTTGCATCTCTCTTTGCCCATAGTTCGCGTCTTGATACTGGCAGTGCTACTCCACCTAATTTACCTCATTGCGGAGCTTCAATGCCGGAGGTTCGCATTAGGAACAAGGAGGTCCTGAGAGCACTGTGTCGTCTGGACGTGAATAAGGCTAGTGGTCCAGATGGTATACCAGCGATTGTTCTTAAGGCGTGTGCGCCCGAGTTGTCTCCTGTATTGACGCGCCTGTATCGCCTCTCATTTGGGACTGGTATAGTGCCCAAGTCCTGGAAGCTTGCCAACGTGCAGCCCGTGCCCAAAAAGGGTAGTCGTGCCGATCCTACCAACTATCGGCCGATTTCGGTAACCTCCATACTCTGCAAGATTATGGAGCGTGTATTGAATTCGCGCCTCTTGGCTTACCTGGAAGGTAACGATCTCCTCAGTGACCGACAGTACGGTTTTCGGCGCAATCGGTCAACTGGGGACCTACTAGTGTATGCCACTCACTTGTGGGGCGAGGCCCTCGAGAGAAATGGGGAAGCGATTGCCGTCTCCCTTGATGTCTCGAAGGCCTTCGACCGGGTATGGCACGCTGGCCTTTTGAGTAAGCTTCCAGCGTACGGCGTTTCCGCTGGCCTGACTGGCTGGGTTAAAGACTTCCTGACTGAACGGTCCCTCCGAGTTGTTGTCGACGGATGCTCATCGGAGCCCATGTCGACCAATGCCGGTGTTCCTCAGGGGTCTGTTCTCTCTGCAACTCTGTTCCTGCTGCATATTAATGATCTGCTGATGCCCGGTATCTATGGGTATGCAGATGACAGCACAGTTGTGGAGAGATATCTGCCGGAAGCTCGGGCTAGTAAGGAAGCAATCTGGTCCGAAAGAGAGGCTATGGTAGAGCGTACGAGTGCTGCACTACAGGCAGTCTCCGAATGGGGCAAAGCCAATCTTGTAGCATTCAATGCCGCCAAAACACAGGCGTGTCTTTTCACCGCCAAAAGGAGCCCGTTCACCTTGGCTCCTACTTTTCGGAATGTATCCTTGGAGTGCACCAACCGCCTTCAGCTTTTGGGAGTAGAGATTTCCTCGAACCTTAACTTTGGGCGGTTCATTGAGTCCAGGGCCAGGGTGGCTGCTAGAAAACTTGGCGTTATTGCAAAGGTCCGGCGGTACTTCACACCGGGGCAGCTTCTAATGTTGTACAAAGCACAGGTCCGCTCGTGTGTGGAGTACTGCAGCCACATTTGGGCTGGTGCTGCGAAATGTCACCTGGATACTTTGGATTCAGTGGAGAGGCGTGCGAAGAGGCTGATTGGCGACCCAGACTTAACTCGAAACGGTCTCCAAAGCCTGGAGCACAGGCGTAGAGTAGCCAGCCTTTCGGTCTTCTATAGGTTGCATTCTGGTGAGTGTGCAAGGGAATTGCATGATTTAATTCCCCCATCACCGTTCCACCATCGGACGACCCGTCGTACGGCGAGTTTCCACCCTTACGTTGTTGATACCACTGCGACCCGGACGAAGCGTTTCGCTTCCTCTTTTATACCGCGTACATCGAGGGACTGGAACAATTTGCCAGCGACGGTGTTTCCGTCACATTACAATTTGAGTGTCTTCAAGGCTAGAGTGAATAGGTTCTTAATAAACTAGCGCGCTTTACCATCAATGATCGCATCACTGCTTACCATCAGGCGGGATTGCGGTCAAGCGCTTGTTTATATCTTATAAAAAAAAAAAAAAAAATTGAATATTGTGTCCAGTTCGAACAAGTCATTACGTAACACCAGATAGGTATTTGTTGCCTACTGAGCTGATATTGATTAAATCTCACATTTAGTTTGCAGTGTAATGACCCCTAGCATTCATGTGTGCATTGCCTAGTTGCTACCGTCTAAATAACTATTACATAAAGTATGTTGGGGTAAGATCGGCCTTGGGTTAAGAACGTACAAATCAAATATCCCAGTTATTATTTATTAATTATTTGGCTTTATTTTTTAATGCTAGCTACATTTAGCTAGCATTAAAAATAAAGCAAGTAAATGGGATATTTGATTTGTACGTTCTTACCCCAAGGCCTATCTTACCCCAACGCACCTTAATTACTAAAAGAATCGCGTTACAACTCATTCTGTTACGCTGCGGTTATATAGTCTGTCATATTAATATAGGTAGCTATTTGCTCTCCCGCCGAGTTCCTTATGAAACTTGGGCCTTGCCAACTTCTTACTGTACATAGATTATACACATATTGCAACGGAGCTGGGTTCTCTTGAACTTAATATAACCACTTTGCTTTAGATAGGGTGGTCGTAAAATTGAGACTTTATTAGCAAAATAGAGTAGCCATTAATATAAAATGTAAGTACTTATCAAAGATTCCGATACTTACTTTATGAGTAGATGATACTTTGCATTTAACTAGTTTATGCGCCTATTTTATAAAGAAATTGTTAATGTTAAATAAATTAAGTGGGTAGTAAATAATAATATGTTTATGAATGTTCAATAAATAAATATGTACATATATTATCAGCTTACAATAATGTTAAGTAACATTATAGATATTATGTTATTTTTAAATTATAATATTGTACATAAAAAGATCATCAATAAAATATAATTATGTAACAGTATACCCGATTGCCACACATTTTTATTGTGACATGCAATATGTTTAATATGGCATCTTTTTGGTCGAGTGGTTCATAAACTGGGAAGTATACTTAATCCACGTGGTGGGCTGACAGCAGACACTTCTGGTTTTTGTAATTAATTATGACTAAGCAATACTGTTTAAAAATTTTATTAAAATTGTTCCTTATCACCATTTGTTGCACTCCCGAATTAGGTATTCTAAATTAGTAGTTTTTTACACACATGTTCAATGTCAATACGAAATATATTATATTTGGTCAAGTGTTTACCTAACCTTTTTTTAGCTAATGAATTTTGAAATATTCCTTTTTTCCCGGGAATTAATTCAAATTACCGAAATTTTGTAATTTTTCATAATAATCATAGTAATTGTTACTATGATTATTATGTAAAATTTTATATTATATTTGGTCAAGTGTTTACCTAACCTTTATTATCCTTATGGGTCGGACAGGGTTTTCTTTAGATATTGTATAGGTATGTAGCCTAACGATTCCGTCAGAAATCACTGCTGTTCTAAAAGAAAGGATCAAGCATTTCAAGTCTACAACGGCCCAGCATCCAAGAGCCAATCTCTAATCACAATTAATTGACCCTAAGTAGGTATTAGATCAATATTCCTTATTCAAAGGAACAGGAACTCTATATTTAGTACATACCTATATTATGTTTCAGGAGTTTCTTGCGCGTTCTTCTCCATAGAGATCTACGCTTTGGAACGTGCAACATAGCTTCACTTTTCTTGGACTGACCGATATTGACTATTCAAAAGCACCAACGGATGGTTAATTTGAAATAAAACAATTTTGATTTTGTAATTAGTAAACTTATCATTTTGGGGCACGGTTCCTGAGCGGAAGGCCTCACGCGGCGACCGCAGTCCGGGAGTCTCCACAATCTCATACATACACAATGTGCACGTGTATCGGTACTTTAGAACGAGAACAAAAATAAAAAAATATCCGAATGACACGCTACTGTGAAAGCAGATTGTAAGACAGTTAAACTCGCATGATCGATCTTTGTTTCTTGGCAATCATCAGCGTCTTTAATTTGGTGTGTTTTTATCGTTTTATTTTAAACTTAATTTCTCGCTCACACATGCGTAGGTACGTACTATGTAGATATAAAGTAGAAAACTGTGAAATTGTATGCTTCTGAGGCATCTTCTGAATGCTATTAGAAAGTATTCAAATTCGATGGACGAACATGAGCATGGACCTTTAAAGGTCATTCCTTTCTTATGAGATATAAAAGGACACCTACATAATATACCTATTATTTAATAATATAATTTTGATTTACCATCTCACAAAAGAGAAAATCGTACCTACAGATAGTAAACGGAAGTCATAGTCCGGAATAGCAAGGACGTCACCGGAAACCCCGCGAGCCCCCTCCCCATACTCCTCTTCTTCCGGTCACCGGACTTCCGTGCCCAACTTTTCAACTGGCGTTAGGCGGAAAACACATAAATAAAATTGCATGCGGAGAAATTGTACCACCATACATATGTACATATACTAATGTGTGTATTAAAATATGTATACACGTTTTTCCTTGATGTACCGTCGATAAACAATATAATGTAGTTTCGCTTCTTCCTCTACCGTTTTGTGGTTTTGATTTGTGTCTTACTCGTTAGTAGGTATATTCATCATCATCATCATCAACCTTTAGGAGGTATATCGGTTTAAAAAAAAATCTGTTCTTCCCCTACAGTAATACATTGACTTTGAATTATTAAACAAACGTGTTAGCGCGGTTTCGTTGTTACTTGACAGGTCTTTATCATTTCGACAATTCTCGGAACAAATAAATCGAGGAAGTTGTGCACATTGAACATACCTATCTATAATTAAATAACAATGAGCCTATCTTAAAATATTAATTCGCATTTCGATAATCTCTCTCTATCTCTTCATTGAGCGATACGCTCATGAATCAGATATAGAAATATGATAGGCACGATGTGTATGGATGTAGTTCATCCATTTAAGTATTTATTGTAGCTGAGTCATAATCAGTTAATAAGATTATTACTCATGAATTATGAATTACATTAAGTAGGTACCTACCTTATATTATTAATTTGTTTGTGTAGTCGTTTGAAATTAATTTATTGACAGCAATAATGCAAACCACCATCACCAATATCGCTGATTTAAATTATAAAATCCTTTTTGTATAATAAAATAAGGTGAAATAAATGGGATGTAGTATCTCTTGGGATCCTTTTTTAAAACTTCAAAAAAATAAATCACTTATAATTCATTCACACAATATATTTCCAAACAAGACTCAATAAACAAACAGTTATCTAAAAACACATCTTATAATTTTCTTTAAATTCAAACCATACTCTGTCATAACATTTTTGCTACTACTGATGCTACCGAAACAATTCTTACACAGAAACATTAAAACATTTTTACCTGTCTCCCTAATCTTCCAAACTAAAATATATTTAATTTCTTTATAAAATGTTAGCTGGCAGAGACAATAATGAAATTCAACCTCAACAATTGTGCCTATTTCTGTTACAGAATATTTTGACAGACATCAACTGAATTTTGAAATTGGGTACATCTCATAGTAGTGACAATAATTGCAGAATAAGTTAAAAGTAATTTAGATGAGATGATCGAAATATTTTTTCTTTGTTTATAAATAACCAAGAACCTTCTGGAATTCCTTTACTATGTCCTTTTTTGAAACTTCAATTTCAACGTAATAAACACTTGAATAAGCGTGTGAATAAGTTTTTTTTACTAAATTATAAACTTGCGCTTGACCGCAGTGCTGCCTGATGGTAAGCAGTGACGCAATCGTTGTTGGAAAAGCGCACTAGTTTATTAGGAGCCTATTCACTCTAGCCTTCAAGACACTCAAATTGTAGTCCGACGGAAACACCGCCGCTGGCAAATTGTTCCGGTCCCTCGATGTACGCGGTACAAAGGAGGAGGCGAAACGCTTCGTCCGGATCGTAGTGGTGTTAACAAAGTAAGGGTGGAAACTCGCCGTACGACGGGGTCGTCCACAGAAATCGTAATAACAAGTTGTTATTACGATTTCTGTGGGGTCGTCCGATGGTGGAACGGAGACGGGAGAATTAAATCAAGCAATTCCCCCGCACACTCCCCAAAAAAGAAAACTACCCAAAGTAAGAAAGATATTACGTATCATATAAATTTTATTTAGTATTGATTTTATGTATAAACCTAATCTTATATCTGTGTCTGTAACCTACTAACAGTTTAATCCAAATAAAATTGTTACTAACCGTACAGACTCCTATCTAAAATAAAAGTTTTCTATTCTATTGCTTCACTAATTAATATGTATGTTACGGGTTTTGTTTCCGTACTTAGTCCTTTCAGTAAACCATTGTGCACGGCTATTTACACTTCATCATCCCACCTTCACCTTCATCTTCACATTCACCTTTTTATCGTCCCACTGCTGGGCACAGGTCTCCTCTCATAAAGAGAAGGATTGAGCGTAATCACCACGCTTGCTCAATGCAGGTTGGCGATTTCAGACTTAAAGTCCAGGTTTCCTCAAGATGTTTTCCTTCACCTTCAGTCATTTGTGTCTAAGATAAACTTAGAAAGTACATATAACTTAGAAAAGTTACATTGGTACTTGCCTGACCTGGAATCGAATCCACACACTCATACTTGAGAGGCTGGTGTTTTAACCACTAAGCCATCACGACTTCATTTACACTTATTAGATACTAATTAGTCATACAAATGTTACAAATATAATTCGTACTATTTACGATAAAAAGTCACATAGAGATCTTATCAAGTCTAAAGCTCGTGCCAAGATAAGTACAATCTGTTAAACATTTGATTCCTACATGAGTATCTACGAGCCTCAGTAATGCATGAAAAGAGAATTAAAGAAGATTTCAAAGCGATCGTTGAATACGTAGTCGGTGTAAGTTACAAGCCTTCACTGTCTCGAGTCGATTTAGCGTGAAAACATTTCGAAGTGGAGTCGTGAGTTCGTCTTACATTTTTCTTATTAAGGAGCCTTTATCAATGTGGTATTTGATACCCTACTGGCAGCTGGCGCCTACCGCTTCCGTAAAATGTGTGCATTCGACTTTAATCGCGGAATTTGATCTTTTGTTGATGGAGGCGAGATTTGAGCATATATCTGACAGGGTGATCGGGGTTGTCTCGTGCGCATGTCATCTTCATCGGTAACTCGAGACATAGGCGCAATGGGCAGGCTTTTGTGGTAGCGATACAAAAGGCAGCTTGAGCCTAAAATTGTGTGATAAAAGAGGATTTTGGATTGTCATCCTCATCAGCCACCGTGTCTAGTGTCTACCTGACGTATTAATTTGCCAGGTGATACCGTATTTGACGTAAAATGATCTTATTAAAATTCTCCTACGTGATGCATGAGGCCCAAAGCACATTAAAATAACATTGAATAACCGAATACAACTTTGTAAGTGTGCGATTTGCCTACAGAAAAATACGATCAGGAACAGCAATAACTGTATAAAATCGATAAATTGTCTATTGCCAACAAAGCTAGAGCGCAATGTCGGAGTCGTCGACTTGCGCCCTACATGCATAATGCGCGGAGTTACGGCGCGTTACGTGTGCTGCGCGGGCGCAGGCCGTTATGCAAGCGGCGCGGAACCGGCCGTGAGAAGCAGCGCAACACCTGTAATACACCGCCACCGCTAAACGTGCATGAGCACGCTTGCAAGTCGCCTAACGGCAGCACAACACACCTCGTTATAACCACCACTGATCAGCCATTGTGAAATCACGTCATTGAATTAATTACGGGTTACGAGCCGCAAGCAGGTTATAGCAGCAGTATCCTAGCAGCATATTGTCGCTCAGTTTACCGCTACGATACCGCGGAAGCTTGAGAATTGAGGTGACGACATTTCAACAGAAATTCTAAAAAGTGTGTTTAATATTACAGATTAATGTCTTATTGCCTACGGAGATGATCTAATGTTGCGTCGTGTTCTTGTAACCTATTATGTTAGACATGCATTATATTGAAAGTTTATCTGCTTACAGAAATAAAGCTCTGCTAACTGCTTAACCAGACGTGATGACCACAATATTCGTCTGCAGAATAATACAGTTTCACAGATTCGCACACACAGTTGACATTTGAACAAAGTAATGCCTTCAATAGACAGATCCGTAAAAAAAACGTTTGAAGAATTGCGATGTCTCACAATATTGTCCCTGCAAAACTACACCAATTCACTCAAAGCTCAAATATCTAATACAATAAAAATGTTAGAAATAAGTATCGTCGCCAGACGCCAAAAACTACTTGTAAAGAAGACGCGTATGTTGAACAAACATGTGCGATGCAGTTCCTTAAAAAACTTTTGTGGCCTGAAAAAATGAAAGAAAAAAAGACACTCGAATGCTGAAGCTTGCCCGCCTGACAGGAAATATGATATTTTATTTTGGGCGTGGGATCAAACCGAGTCGATAATTTGTGTTCCGAATAGAACATCACAAGCAACGGTGAAATTAAATTGTTGAAAACGTTTTATGTTAGGTATTATAAAGAACAGGAGAGTCCCCAACAATAATAAAATAAGTCTTTGAACATAACTGAATACGTAAGATGTCGGTATTTCAAAGCAAGTGTCACATTATGATATTGTCTTTTATTTATGTTTTTATACATAATTTATTAGAGATCAAGTCTATTTACAAAATATTTCCGAGTAGATTATATCCTTCCACGTTTCGTTTAAGAAGGTCCTTTACCCTCAATTTAGCGAATGTATACTTACCACACAATATTAAATGATACTACATATTTATTTACATACATATCTATTCGTAGTCCTATCTTCTTGATGAATATAATCTGTTCGACTGTTAGCGGGACCATACAAGTGCGGAGAGATGTCCGGCTCGGCGCAGGCCCGGCTGCTCAAATCAATATCAATCAGCATCAATCAGCACCCGGAAGCCTTGTAGCTGGACGAACTGATTGTTCGCTGGCGACGATGCGTGCCACAAATTCACATGTTTATTCACTAACCATCAAATTTCCCGACTCTTAGCTTTTTTGCTTGAGTGTTTTTGGCTTCACTTATTTTGCGCCTTCGTCGATTGAAATATTTTAGGTTACTGATGTAGAAAATCTGTATTATTCGGGGCCTTATTTTATGTCAATGACTCTCTGTAGATCAACTTCATCGATAATTAGGGTATTTGGCTAAAAAAAAAACTAATTAGTCCGTCAGTCAGATTTCCAAAAAATACTAGACACGTATATTTTGTTTTATCAAATCAATAAAAATTGGCAAATATAAAAGGCATCAAAGATCAGGAGTGGTGTCTGGTGACTTCACTGGCCGCTAAAAGTTGTAGCGTGCAGTGACGTCACACGAGTTTTCAACGCGCTGTGTCGTCTTCATTTTTTGTTAATATGAAAAAAGAAAAAATACGTGTCTAGTATTTTTTGAAAATCTGACTGACGGACTAATTAGTTTTTTGTTAGTCAAATACCCTATTCAGAAGACCCAACGGCCAACTATATGAAGATTGTGCCTATCACAACGTCAGAATTAGCTCGTACTTGCTCGTACCTACTATTTTTGTTGCTAATAATTAACAATTACAACAACTACTACTAAGATATTGTAAAATCCGCCAGAATATCAACTAGTGAGCATTGTTTTGTAGCTAATATTAATTTCGTGTTTATACATATTTTGCAAGAAAAACTTATGGGAACCACGAAGGCGTTATATCAAAATATTTTCGGAAAAAATTAATTACGGAATTTATAATGTAAGTATATCTACCTACAAAGTTCTCCCCATATCTACCTCCTCTAGGAACCTTGAAATACGGCACCAATGTCCAAGCCATCGATTATGTTCGGCCGGATAACGGCACATTTAATACAAGTAATTCGTTTTACGACTTTATAGCTACTAGGAAATTCTTGTACCCGTCTGTCTCTCTGAGAATCTTTGTAGAATCAAAGAAAATCTACCGCTGGGAAAAGAACAAAGAGAACTTGGGATTTAGAAAAAAGGAAATCATTAGGAGGTTTAACTTTTAAAGGTTCAGTCGATCAATTCAGTAAAAACTCACCGTGTATAGTTAGGTGTAGCTTAAAGTGAGTCGACTTGCCAGCTCTCCCCATGCTAACTTCACCGAAGACTTCACGGTGGAAAAGCATAGACAATTTTAACCAATTAAAAAAACAACACACTCTTATCTTGACCAAGAATAAATTAGAATTAACTTCCAGCAATAAAGATACCTGAATCGGGCACGGTACTTAAGGGTAGCAGTTACGTAATAACGCCGTGGTACTAAAGAGCTCCTTATATGTTAATATGGCACATGACGGTGTCGTTGCGCCTATAAAATCGTCTGAAGTGTAAACACACGTAAATATCGCGCCACACGCACTCGTAAAATCTATTTCTCGCGCTATTGCGGCTCGTAGGCACTATACAAATAATTTTATTCAGAGGACAATCAACATTAAAACGAAAATATCACTGGAACTGATTTATAAACAGGACCAGTTAAATATTCTACTATGTAAAGCCGTATCTGCTTCACCTAGGTACATATGTAGGCAAGGAAGTATCAGTGGGCAGTGTTCTATACTGTACCTGAGGTTTATTATAAGATGGAATTTCGTGCGTTAATGCAGGTATTTTTATAATCCGTGTCTGAATTTTCTTGTTCCAAAGCAAAACAAAATAGCTGCAACACCCACGTTTTTCAAAGTGTTTAAAAATAAGGCGTCTGTTCAACATGAAATCGCTGATGAAACAGCTGAAAATATGTTTTGGTGGGTTATTCATCAAAGTCTCTCGTAATAGTTTTTGCCTACGGTTTGTGTGTGGACAAAGGCAGTGAGTCACCGACCAGATTATTAGATATTATAGCGAGTAGCACGGCAGCGAGTCGACTCCTGCGCCCTGTCATGCCGCGCGCCGCCTCACGCAGCGTGCCCGTCTCTATACAGACAATGCTTTGATTACTATTCCAGTCTTTAAGACATGCGACATTCTAAGGATATACCTAAGGCACGATTGACGCAGTTCTTGAGGAAGTTGTATGAATATCTTTATAGCTTACTGGAAACCACACAAGGAAATTCTTCAACTTAATTCTGAATTCCCTAGTGTTGTCAGGAATTCCCCAATAGAAAAGAAAACCGAGTCTATAAGTCCGTTAGCGCGATATGTCTAGCTAGGGCAATTTATTAATCATCTACTATTCAAATAAATGATAAATAACTCACTTCTTTGTACAAAAACATTCTGCTCCAGTAGCTGTTTCTTAGGAGAGTTTCAGGACAGCGTTCTCGAGCGAAGTGAGCAATTATTGGGAGTTAAAAGGGATCGATGGAGTTAATTAACACTTAACACACATAGGATTAAACGCCTCTCAACGTATATAATAACAATAAAACTTCTAATGTGTCTAATTAGACCTTCAATGGGTTAATTATGAATAAGACCTACACCCTAGTTGCGTACCTAACACACTTTTATCTCAATCTGAATCATTTTAAAGAATATTGCCAATCCAATGGTTATGTTCGCAATATCTGTATGTTGAGCAAACTATTTCGAACATAAATGCTAAAATGAATGTTTTTGCATTGTTAAGGAGTTACAAAATTACCCCGCTGAAAAACGTCAACTGGGGTTTTATTTAAACAGCTGTAGTAAATTTATCTGACAGGTTTTCTAGAATCTAGGCTATAAAATAGCAGAACATAATGGTTTTGCTGTCCCCAGCAACAGGTTCCAATGCTCATCCGGGTTCCTTAAATACCTACAAAAATAAATTAACATTTTAAAACAGTGTTGATGACGCAAATACGTTATTTTTATATTATTATGTTAACAAGATGTTACTGGATTATCATGGCGCTTATGTCTACGGTATTATAAGAGATGGACTTAATTTATATTTTGGAACTAGTTGGAACTAGTTACTAGGTAGTAGGTGGGGGTTGGTCTAGTTAGTTTAGTTAGTTGTTGGTACTAAGGTAGACAAAAAATAGACAGATATGAAATAAAAAACATTATGTGGACATAATGTTTTTTATTTCATATCTGTCTATTTTTTGTCTACCTTAGTAAGAGTCACTTGTGGCTGAGTGATTAGCACGGGTAGATCTATTGGGTAAAGCTACGCTTCTACCAATTTCACATACCAAGGCCCAATCTGTGCCCTGGAAGGCAAGTTAAGCCGTTGCGTTGTTGCAAGTTTGCCGCCAAGCGATTCGTCGTGTTCCGGCATGATGTCTGGTGAAGCCGTACGGAGGACGGGTTTGAGCAGTTGTGTTTGATGTTGTGTACGATGCGCTAAATGTTTTCGTGTCGGGAGTTTGGTCGTGGAGGATCTCCAGATCAATCTCCCTTGGTGCAGCATCGTTGGTAGTGTTGTTGGGCTTAACCTCGCTCAACTGCCGTCTTCTTTCCTATTCACTTAGTTTTTTTTGAGTAAATTTGCTCTTAATAAACTAGCGCGCTTTACCATCAACGATTGCGTGACTGCTTACCATCAGGTGGGATAGCAGTCAAACACAAGTTTATAATTTAAAAAAAAAGCCCGAAAGTTTGACAGCCGCACTTATTAAGCGGTATCGCATTACTCAGCAACTGGGTTGTGGAGGTCGGATAGACACTCGCTCCATGTAAAATACTAGTATTCAGCTGCAAGTTAATTTTAGCTTAACAAAGCCTTAACATAGATGGGAAAAGGCTAGGCAGGTGATGATGATGATCCACAGGGGTCCGTTCTAGGGCCTCTTCTGTAGAGCGTCGGTTATGACTGGCTCCTGCGGGGAATCCTCTTTCGAGGCACGCGCGCCACTTCCCGCGGGAGCACCTTCCGGGAGGCGGCCAGTTTGGCGTCGGCGGGCGGATCGCAGGTTGTTGGAGCCCTCAAAAGTCTAACAATTGGTCTACCTGCAATGCTTCGATGTCGACTTCGGGCTGTGGAAGTCAGATGGCAGTCGCTTCACGGAAAATATCGAAGTTTATCCAAATCAGCAGTTAGACTGGTAAAGCGGACCCCAGATTCCAAAGCTGAAAAAGCTACGGATGCGACTGGGATTAACGCTGAGATGATGATGATTTTCGATGACAGCCTCCGTGGCGTAACGGTAGCGGACGTGGCCGCTGCGCAAGGAGGCGCGGGTTCGATCCCCGCACAGTGCAAGTATTTGTATGCATGAATATGAATATTTGCACTGGTCTGGTCGTGCCTCGGAAAGCACGTTAAGCCGTTGGTCCCGGTTGCCATACAAACATCTTGTGGCAGTCGTTACGGGTTGTTGGAGCCCTCAAAAGTCCAACAATTGGTCTAACTGCAATGCTTAGATGTCGCCTTCGGGCTGTGGAAGTCAGACGGCAGTCGCTTCACGGAAAATATCGAAGTTGATCCAAATCAGCAGTTAGACTGGTAAAGCGGACCCCAGATTCCAAAGCTGAAAAAGCTTCGGATGCGACTGGGATTAACGCTGAGATGATGATGATTTTCGTTATTTTATAATACTGTTAGGTAGTATTAGTCATTCGTATAGGTATTAGTTTTAAGGGATTTTGATTATTTATCGAGTTTAGATTAGTTATGATCAGAAATAGATTTATTGGAGGTAGGTATTTTAATTATTGTTATTGTATTTTTTTTTACTTAGGCTAATTTTATAAGGCCTTCGCCTAGCGTATAAAATTTAATTTCAAGTATAGTTAGTATATTTGATACTTAGTGTGTAATACATAGATATTAGATTTTAGGGATGTTGGTTATTTATTAGTTATGTATATACCTACATATACTTAAGTGTAGATAGGTGCTAGGTGTTAGCGCTCTACTAAGTACAATAATAATAATTATTATTTACTTACATCAGACAATTGTCCATAGTTTTCCTAAAAACACATAACATTCCAAAAATAAAATAAAATTAGACTGAAAAACTCATTAATACATTTGAGAATTATGTTATGTCAGAATAATTAAAAAAAAATGTAAAATTTAAAAATAAAATAAAATGCCAAATTCATAAATAGAATAAACTGTCAAATAAAGATAGTTTAAAGATTTTGTAATTAGCCACAAAGTGCCTGCGCCGGTTCAGAAGTACATAAGTATTAATACCGATATGCTCGATAGATAACGTTTTAAGCACTAACATAAAAAACTCATTGATAAGAATTTTAAGAAACATTATTTTTACCTACTTGTTGTACTTATAGCTATGTAAATATCTAAATACTAGGGCCGCCAGCGACTTCGTTCGCGTAGAGTTAGATATGCTCCGCTCCTATTGGTCGCAGCATGGTGTTATACAGCGTGGCGCCATAATGGTGACATTAAATTAACACACGAGTAGTGCTAGTGCCCATTAATCATATGACATTTGATATTTTAAAATAACTCGAAAAAAGAAAAAAAAAATTTTTCAAACAAAATAAATAATATAAAAGTAACCAAAATTGGGATCACCCTTGCAAAAATTCATTCATGCAATTACTTACCTCGGAGGTGCTCGGAGCTAGAACGCGTCGCTTCGCGTACAGACCTAGTTAGCGGGCTAGCACACAAGCGTAAATCGTACGGACGACAGCACATCAAGCTAAGGTTACAATCAGTCAGATGTCTTTATCCGATTTTCAACTTTATCACTAAAGCATTAAGGCTCAAGGTTGATTGATAATATCTGACGGTTTCGGGCGGCTTGACCTGCTGTCGTCCGTACCTACGTATTCGTAATCGGTAATAAGATTCTTTGTCGGCTTTTATCAATGAATCCGGCGGCGCGCGCGCTGTTTGCTCTAATGGTACCTACAGCGGAACTAGTTATAGTCAAACACTAATCACATCCCACTTAACTGTTATTATTACTTATAAGTAACTATCATCAGTTCATCACTAGTCACTGCTTTTATTTTAAATTTTCTTATGTTCAATGAGTTCACCTTGTTGGCGGACACAGACAAGTTTACACAAGTACTAATAAATAAGATAACACAAATAACGTTCGTAACACGAGAAATAAAACGACCGAACTAAAATAAAACAAAGCGTCTTTATCGCGGTACCATAATCTAATTACTATTCTAATTACACAAAAATAATTAATAAAACAATAGACTAAGCGTCTTTTCCACAAAAACATTCACAGAACTTGTATTTAACGAAATTATGCACAGCCGGTATTATGCGTGTCAAGGACACGCAGACACGCGTTCGTCTAGCATACTAAGGAAGTAAGGAACAAAAAATAAATATTTAATAATTTGCGGAGGCGCGGTAGGGTGGGTCGAGGGGAGGTGGGCCGCATGTCGCTTGCGCGAGCGCCGTCGACAAAGATAATGTTTTGCATCTCTCTTCCGCACGAATGTACCTGTAACCTATGATCCATGACCTCGGCAAATGACCGCTGCGCGACAGCTGACGCTCTCTAAATACAGGTTGCTCTAAATGGTAGTTTCTAAAAATTTAAGTAACTTCGTTAATAATAACATTTTATGAAAATAAAATCTCTTCATGACGCCAAAATGTAACAAATTATATGTGTTTTTAGTTACTGTCGCCATTATCGCGCCACGTTGTATAGCCTAAAGCCTTCCTGGATTAATGGGATATCCAACGTAAAAAGAATTTTTCAAATCGGACCAGTAGTTCCCGAGATTAGCGCGTTCAAACAAACAAACAAACTCTTTAGCTTTACATATTAGTAATAGATTATTTTGTTACAAATTGTTGTTATTTTAAGTTACACAAATATCAACTTTATTTTAATGGCTATTAAGTTTATTACAGAGTTTATAGCACCATTGAAAAAGTCATAAAAATTTCCAAGTTATGGCGTAAACTCAACTTTATTTAGTAGGTATTTAAGTAATTATTTCATAAACTCATACCTGTTTACAATTTTGGCGAATAAGTCGCAGTATTATGTTAGATTGATAAGTTATAATCCATCAATGAATCAATATTTTCCTGAAATTATCGGAGATAGGTAGTGAAATTCACAAATGTAGGTACCTAATAATTTATCAATAAGAAGGAAAAAAATAAAAACTCAAGTTTAGTCATACATCCGGTGCTTTTAAGACAATCGCGTATTATCTACATGTGTAGGTAGGTTGTTATCATTACAGTAATTTCGCAATGGACTACACTGTAATAATTGTTACGAAATATCATTAACAAAGGGGATTCAAACAAGGAAAATTATTACGAAAACGAACGAAGAGAAAATCCGTACACATGAAAGTAATAAATAATAATAATATTTATTTATTTCTCATTTTACAAAAAGTTCGATAAACAATAATTTGGAGTACTTACGTCCTACATATTTGTGTAAATGAACAAAGCATAGGTACCTACTCTGACTTCTCTAAACTAGGTAATACCTGAGACTTAGGAGTCAGTGAAAAACTATTTCAAAAAAAGTCAGCAGTACATACATATGAGTATGTATCTCCTAGAAACGTATAGCTTAACATACGTTGCTCTGCGAACAAAGATGAGGAAGCTGCATATAGCCTGCTTATGATTACAATAATTAATTTAGTTGTATATTAGCGCTGATTCCGCTACAGCCCCACTATACAACTAATTTGTAATTTGAATACATGTTGGCGTCGATTCCCTTATTCATAATAGGTATAAACTAAATTCAATTAGTTAGCGCCTAACGCAAATTGACGTATTTTTATTAACCATGTTTTCAATTTGTCGTGGTGGCCTAGTGGTTAAAACACCAGCCTCTCAAGTATGAGCACGCGGGTTCGATTCCAGGTCAGGCAAGTATCAATGTAACTTTTCTAAAGTTATATATACTTTCTAAGTATATCTTGGACACCAATGACTGGAGGTGAAGGAAAACATCTTGAGGAAACCTGGACTTCAAGTCTGAAATCGCCAACCCGCATTGAGCAAGCGTGGTGATTACGCTCAATCCTTCTCTGTATGAGAGGAGACCTGTGCCCAGCAGTAGGACGATAAAAAGGTTGATGATGATGTTTTCAATTACCTACATCTAAATTGCTTACGGAATATTTTAATTTGACAAAACTAAAACAATATTTTTCTTTAGTCCTTATCTTAACGAAATAGAAAGAATAATGCACTGAACTTAAATTTAGTTTAGTTTGCGAACAATGGAATCGCTTTTCCACTTAAAGAAAGTAAAATTAAGTTTTGAAGAATTAGGTTAAGTATAGAACTTGGTAAGTGCGCAACAAAAGTATCAACACCGATTAAAAACCCCGTAACACTAACAAACTCAATTAAAATTATTTCGGAGGATTCATATGTTCTAAATCTTTTTTTAAACATAAACTTGAGCTTAACCGCGGTTCCCGCTTGATGGTAAGCAGTGATGCAATCGTTGGAAATTCGTATGGTAAAGCGCGCTAGTTTATCAAGAGCCTATTCACTCTAGCCTTGATGACACTTAAATTGTGGTGAGGCGGAATGATCGCCGCGGGCAAACTTTTCCAGTCCTTCGATGTATTATAAGTTAAATATAAGTAATAGATTTTATTCTATATCTTCGAATATATGTCAACTCGAGCGTAGGTTAAGCAATGCATAACGTTAAAATGTTAAAATGAAAGCTGTTGCTATATTATCAGTACCAGTGTGTATAACATTCGTGTCCTATACAAACAGAACTAAGTACTTTTTATTTATTAACTTTATTCGCCATCAGGCGGTGGAGGCGGGATGTACTTCAAAAATTTAGCTTGTATCGGTATTGAAAAGTAGCCAGTAACGTTGTCTCTTAAATACCCAGCAGCTACCTGTATGCTGGCGATAGCGCATTCGATCGGAGCTATTTCCCGGGGGGTTGCCTTGACGATCAATTCCGCCGACAATCCAGAAGGCAGCAAGATCCTTGTGCGAGGATAGCAGCACCAGCTGGCACCAATACGCGCCCTGTCGCCCCACAGCCCGCAATAGTAGAAGTACATGGAATGGTCGGAGCTGTTCCAAATCCTAATTTTAAAGGGAATATAAAGTAAGAGGTTGATACTGTCCACGATAGTGCTAAATTTGATGAGAGGTAAGAATCTAACTTTCGTCGAACTTTACGGTTCGTTTAAATCTTCTCGTATACTTTTGTTATTCATGAGTCATATTAGGCCAGACCGTACCTATGCACATTTGTGACCATTTTGAAAGCAGTAGGCTATTTGTACCTCGTTAAATAGACTTACTGTTTAGTAAGATAGGTGACTGACAGCCTCGGGCGTACTGGTAGCGGACGCGGCCGCTGCGGAAGGTGGCGCGGGTTCGATCCCCGCACAGTGCACGTATTTGTATGCATGAATATGAATATTTGCACTGGTCTAGTCGTGCCTCGGAAAACACGTTAAACCGTTGGTCCCGGTTGCCATACGAACATCTAGTGGCAGTCGTTACGTTGTTGGAGCCCTCAAAAATACAACAATTGGTCTAACTGCAATGCTTCGATGTCGCCTTCGGGTTGTGGAGGTCAGACGGCAGTCGCTTCACGGAAAATGTCGAAGTTTAGCCATTTCAGCAGTTGCACTGGTAAAGCGGACCCCAGACTCCAAAAGCTGAAAAAGGCTTCGGATGCGACTGGGATTTACGCTGGGATGAAGATGACTGTTTAGTAAGATAGGTATGTACCTATTAAAAACTTTCATTTCTTACCAAACTCTAAGTGTAACAGGTTCTTCGTCCAACAAAAAACACAACATCTTTGGATTCCATGTCATTTCTAATGGATACTTGGGTATTGGTACAGGAGGCAGTTTCATGGGGTGTGGAACCGCCTGAGTTTCATAATACTTCTTTTCCTTGTCTTGTACAACTAAATCTTCGAGAGGTACCTTACAAAATACGCAACACCATACTTTAGTCTTTATTACAATTAACTTTATCAAAATAAAGACTTCTAAACTATTTTAGTTATGTAAATTAAGACACAGGCACGGCAGAGAGATTTTTCTGCATCACTACATGCAAGCACATTCTGAAAGTAACGATGCCGCGATATCCTTGGGCTGCCTCGGCAACATCAGTGGAATTTAAGTTTTATTGTAATGCTATTAAGTTATATTTTTAAACACATTAAACTCCCTTGCCGAGCGGTGCGCGGGCTGCTAAGTCGTAGTGATGACGAACGATAAGAGAAACGATGATGCTACACATGATCCTTGTAAATATGCATGGTTCGAATAGATATTGATTAGGTAGGTATTATTGGAACTTGTGCACCAGGGAAGCGTACCTTTGAACTAAAAACAAGCTTTCATCTTTCGACAGCCGAAGGTTTTTAGAGTGCATGTTTACCTGCTCCGCTTCGATTTTCTCTCGAGGGTTGAGGATGATCATCACAGGGAGAGTACTGTGCAATGATTCTTCACTACATAATTTTGATTCCGACATCAGAACGTATTATGACTTCCTTTGTATTTCCGTAAAGTACTTCTTTCTTTCTTTTCTTTAGAGTGAATACTACTTCAACTCTTCAATGGCCCCTGTGGTTAGTTAGATACCACAATTTTGCCAATAACAGGTGTAACAAATTATAGAAATGACAGTTGAAAAAACGGCTGCGTTAGCCGACTACGAGGAGATTTGATGCAAAGCCATGATGTGGCCACTATGCTGCGATATTTCAATGTTCTTTATGAATTAGTCACTGAATGCACTTTTTACTACATAAATCACGCGTTTTTATTTAGTAAACGACACTATGAATAATTTAAAAGTTCAATGAAAAATAAGCGTGACATTCATCTTAGCTATCCTGTCAAAACCCCTTCCGTAAAGTATGTAAGTATATTTACCTGTATATGTTGTATGACGTCTGAAGTTCAAATCATAGACAATTTTTTTTTTTTTGGTTCATTTCTTTCCGTTTCAAATCATAGACAAAGCGAAAAAGACTATCAATTTTTTGCCATGATAGATTTAAACAGATCCAGGTAATCCTCTTTACAGCTTTCTGGGATACGACTACAAAAATAGCCTTGTATTGTAAATAAAATAGTTTTAGAAAAAACCGCGATACCTAATAAACAACATGTGAATGAAGGCCAAATAACGTTAAAGATAAGTTTAGTGTATTATGCTCGAAAATGCGTGCAGATTCTTCTATTGCGTTCGTTTAAATAAATTGTGAGAACTGAAAGTATCCGTAAAATGTGTTTAATAGTGCATACATCGCTCTTTATAGCCCCAACTTCTGTATTTAAGAGCCGCGTAATGTTTAAATTAGATATTTTGTATATTCATATAAATTCTACATACCTATGTATATATTGTGCTAATATGCGTTCCATGTTCGTTCCAGGAATTACTTAGGAATAAATTCATGACCGTTGAACGTTAAACGCTGTTAACTGAGATTGAACGAATGAAATTCTTTTTATTCTATACCTTAATAAGCAATAAAATCTACGGAGCAAATACCTACCTACTTACTTTGTTTAAATATTATTTATAGTTTTGTTGCACCAAACTTTTGTTTTTTTTTTTTATATGTGTAATAGATTATAACTACCTAATCGTAAAAACTTACCTGATGTTATTAGTTCTATGGGGTTAATTGACGACACGGTAGGCGGATTGGCTGAGTGAGCTGAGTGATCGACTGCTGCGCTGCAAGTCGCAGGTTCGAGTAGTAAGGTCTACAGGTAGTTGTTCCGGGTCTGGCTGTTTGTGTATGCAACTTTAAATATTTATAAAATATGCACCCACGATACAGGAGTTATTCCTAGTGTGGAGAAGAATAATTAAAAAAAAAACTATGGTTCTATAGGGATTCGTGGAATAGATACTTTCTATAAGATCGAAGAATATTATAAGATTAGGGTTATATGTTCCCAATGAACAGCAGAAGTTTGTTCCATTTGTCTAACTTATACAAAGGTCAGCACTGGTACTAGGAGAAATAACTTCACCTTGGCTTGCGGGGCTATTATGTTGGCTAATATGGGTCTACCCCACATTAGTCAGTCAGTTCAGTTCATTAAGTCAGGTCAGTTGTCGACAGGTTCTACAGTCCCACTAACACAAAATGCCCGGGACATCTTTGCAGTTGAATCGTCGAATATGCAGCTCGAGCCTGATTCTGTTCTCTTGTGTTGCAGTGATTTGTTCTTAAAATGAAGAATGTTCAGCATTCGTCAGTTGAAGGCGGCGAATTCCTTGCTCAGATAAATATGCATGTATCAATTTAATCGTGTCAAATTAGTCTGCGCCCGACGTAAATTGACGTATTTTTGGTCGCCATGTTTTTAATCACGTCTAAATTGTTTATGGAATATTTTAATTTGACAAAACTAAACTTGTGTTATCTTTTGTCCCTCTCTTAATGAAATAAAAAGAAAACGATGCACGGAACTCAAATTTAGTCTAATTTGTGAACCAGGGAGTCGGTGCTAGTATCATTTTTCATATAGGTACGCTAGGTACCTATTTATATTTTAGCAACAAAATAAGTCTGTACCAAGGCAGAACAAAAATGTAAAGCTCGTACCTACATTTGATAATAATATTAATAAAGAATTGATTTATTGATTCAGAAAGCGGTACTGCTGGACACGGCTCGCATCGTCAGGAAGTTCCTCTCTCTGGAGCCCTGACCGCCGGTAGCTTGGACCCTGTTCCCGATACCGGTGGGCTACTATTTTTTATATTTTTAAATGTTTTTGTTTTTTAAAAATGTAAATTATATGTAAGTAAAATAAATAAACGAATATTAATAATAAGCCTTTATTTAACCACTAGCTTTCCGCCCGCGGCTTCGCCCGCGTGATGTTCGGTTATATCGCGCTTTTTAGATTTCCCTCGGGAACATCAAATTTTTTCGGGATAAAAGGTAGCCTATGTCCTTTCTCTGGGTCTAAAGATTGTCTGTGCCAAATTTCATCAAAATCGGTTGAGGTTTAAGGGGGAAAGCGTAACAGACAGACAGACAGAGTTACTTTCGCATTTATAATATTAGTGTGGATGATTCTTCATGAATTTCTTAATTCCTAATATAATTTAAGTATTTAGAAAAAAGGAATAAATAAAAAAAAAACAATAAAAATGATAGCAAATAAATAAATTTAGATTTCATTACGATTCATGGCCCCTTTCGATATACAATATGTAAAGAAAACCCTGTCCGACCCATAAGGATAATAAAGGTTAGGTAAACACTTGATCAAATATAATATAAAATTTTACGTAATCATCATAGAAACAATATTAATGAATTTTGAAATAATCTTCTTTTCCCGCGAATTAATTCCAACTTCCCCGAAATTTGTTAATTTTTATAAAAGTGACAACACTGGTATTATTACGAGCGAATAACGATGCGACCACGTGCTGCGTGCCCTGCCCCTCGCCGCCCGCGGAAGTATTGCTTGCGCACATGTATTGAGTTACCTCTTTTTGCGAAATAATATTTATTTTTTTAGGGGGATTTTTTTTAAAGTTTAGCCCGGCTTTGTGGGTATTAGTAGAATCAGTTATCGATACCTAACAATACCTTCACGGATCGGACAGGGTTTTCTTTACATATTGTAGGTCTCCTCCAAGTGCCTCCATTTATTTCTATTTTTTTCTACATTTAAACAGACTCTTTTAGATATTCCTGTGTAATTTTCTATATTATTTTTATTTTATTTTTTTATTGGGAATCCAATACCGTAGTGACCTTTTGTCTCTCCTGTGTAACAAAATATATGTCGGTCGTGTTCTAAGATACTGTTCCTGACTTCCGACAGTCCTATAATCATCATCTCAGCGTTAAAGCCCAGTCGCATCCGAAGCTTTTCAGCTTTGGAGTTTGGGGTCCGCTTTACCAGTCTAACTGCTAATCCTATAATATCATACTTAATTTTTTCAAATGCGTATTTCTAAGAGACTATACCTACATTTACTAAACTAAACTAAACACGCTCTAGAGTCTGGTTTATTACGATAGGGTTCAGTTCGTCAGCGCGCCACGCTTCGCCACTTAGCGCGCACATTTCCGATTCCAAGTTACGGAGATTGTTTCTATCAGTAAAATCTAATTACTCTTCGCTTATACAGGGGTTATAAGATTTGTAAAGTCCCGGGGAATACAAAAATAGCAACATAATTTTATTGATGTTATTAAGTTTTAACGTAATTGGCTCTACATTTTGAGACAGGGTGAATTTCGAAAGACTGGCAGAACACTATCCATACTAATATTATAAATGCGAAAGTAACTCTGTCTGTCTGTCTGTTACGCTTTCCCGCTTAAACCTCTCAACCGATTTTGATGAAATTTGACACAGACAATCTTTAGACCCTGAGAAAGAACATAGGCTACCTTTTATCCCGGAAAAATTTGATAGTCCCGAGGGAAGTCTAAAAAGCGCGATATAACTGAACTCCATGCGGGCGAAGCCGCGGGCGGAAAGCTAGTTTATTATAAACGGTGAACTGTGTCTTGGGATTGTAATTTTCAGTTTTTTTTATAAATCACACTAGGAATTTCCCCTGCATACTTTATATGCACTTCACATAAACAAACAGCCAGACCCGGAACAACTACTTGGAGGTCATACAAATATATGTTCCGTGCGGGAATCGAACCCGTGACACGCAGCGCAGCAGTAGCTTAACCACTGCACTAACCGTGCAGTCAAAATTGTACAGTACATCCTTGCTATAAAAGGTGGCATAAAATTTACTAGCCGTGTCAATTAGAGTTTAGACGAACATAATATTATTTTTAATGTCATCCATACGAACAGTAGTCTACTGTCTACCTACCCACTTAATATTAGCAGCGTAGTGTGTAATAGAGTGTCGTGAAAGCCGCAGTTGGCGAGACATGGTTGCGCAGTCGCCGCGACGCGTGACGCTCACTCCCGAGGGAGCGG
Organism: Sesamia nonagrioides; assembly: GCA_017933935.1. NCBI lineage: Eukaryota > Metazoa > Arthropoda > Insecta > Lepidoptera > Noctuidae > Sesamia > Sesamia nonagrioides. The sequence goes on from JADWQK010002419.1 coordinate 361,593, forward strand.
AAGTCTTGCGCACTTCCGGCTGCGCACACGCCGGAGATCCGGTCCACTTGTACGATCACGACGTTCCACCGACTGACGGTTTAACGAAAATTACTTATTATTATTTAGTTTTTTATTTAGCCTTACTGATTTGGTACTATGGTGTAATGTTTTGTCAACAGGGGGGTCATCGCGCTAAATAAAATAGTAAAAGTTCAACTCTTGTTCGTATCTAATCCAGTTAAAGTTATGGTTTAGTTTCGATCATATTTCGTAACATGCTAAAGTTTTAACTTCGATTGAAGTAAAATCAATCATTTCGTCGGATATAATAATATATTTTTTTTAAATCTAATCTTTTAGCCGTAAGTTTGACAAATGGCACAGAAAAAGTAGCTTTGTTTAACTTTTTCATTTGACAGCGGTTACGTTCCAATTGCGATCCAGTTATGGTTAAACCATCTGTCAAAAGGTTAGCGCGATACGAAACATAACAAAAGTTATGGTTTTGTTGCGATCCAATTCTGTTTTGGTTTAATTATTTTAGCGCGATTGCCCCCCAACTATACAATATACAGAAACAGTACAATATAAGGTACTTGGGTGAAAATAAAATCCTTGTCGACTCAAGTAGTGCTCTCTCTACCCTCGATTATGGTAACATCATCAATATTTGTAATTTATAGTCTTTTGCTCATACGGAGTTGATTAGATTTACCGGTTCCAAACGATTTCATCGTACTAATATACGTTGTTCTATTTATACTTCCCACAATTTCGTTTAACTTTGTAACGTAGCTCACATTAACAATCTGACCGCCACATTCCGTGTTCTGCACTTACTTCAGTTACACACACATAGCCAATAAATATCGTCGTGAGTAATCACATAGCTTTGTAATCACTTTTGTTAGGAATTAAAAGCGTTCCCGGGTAGACTAAACAATGAGATCAGCTGGACCTATTGCGGGTATGGCGTTAGGCGGCTATTTAGTCGACAAAGACATCGATTCTATTCAGACCGTCGCTCGCGATCGTGTCGGGTCTGTAAACAAGAGTCAAATTATCCCTGACTATTGTTATGAAGTCAGGAGCTATGCCAAACACGCTGTTAAAAATATCATTTTAGTTTTCAACTAGGCACTTTAGATTTTTCGCTTGATTGCTTGAATAACTAATTAAGTGCAATTCGCGAAGGATTTTTGACACAGCGAAAGTGTTAGTAGGTTCACGAATCATCTTCCGGGGGACACGAGACAGTACTAAGCCTAAGAAGATGATTGACGTAAATCTAGGTAAGTATGTACAAACTACATCGTCATCTTTAGGGCATCTTTGTAGGACCAGATTAGCCGATAAATTATTTAGAGAATTTAATTAATTGAGTTCATCAGTAAAAATTAGTATACGTACTAAATTGTATTCGTTACTTTTAGTATTTTTTTTTAAAATGCCTCAGTTCGGATGAGTAGTTAAATTTATATGACAATGTTGACATAATAATTGCCCTTGTTCTACCGTAATGTGGATCGCCTTGATGGATGATGACGCCCTTGACCGACATTCCACCATCCACCTATCCTTATCTATACCTACACAAAGTCACAAAGCTTATATTTTATTATTATTTCCTGTGCTCCAATTAAAATTGAAATAAGTTCGTTTATCTTTGTAACTTGACCGATTCTTTGTCGGCTTCCGTGGGCTTTGTTTGATTTAAAGCGAAAGGTTCAGTATGATACCTATGTGACATTACCGCTGGGGCTATCTATGTCCGTTGTTTACGTTTCACTGTTTTGTTCAGTTAAACTCGGATCTTCCAAGAAAATAATGGTTAGTCTAAGGAGGTGTAGTGGGGTTACGGTGAAGGGGGAGGGGCAGGGGGAGGGGGGATGTACGACGAGGTGAAGTAACGGATGAATGTCCGTGGGAACGGTCGCCACTTCCGCTCCGCTCTGCTCGCTCGCGCCTCGGCACTCTCAGCTATTTCCTTTCTGTAGGGTAACCTTAAATACTATCTTAGACTGATATATGTATATCGACTCGTCTTATATTTTATGAAGGGACAATCCTAACATGTTTTTCTTAAAAATAATAATGAAGTATACATTTTCGATTTTCATTCGAATTCTGCTCCGGGAGGCGGACGACCCGGCCGTCGTGGAGTCCAGCAGTGGAGGTCTATCGACTGAAATGATGATGATGATACTCTAACTGGCAATTTTGATCTTAAGTTTACTTGATTCTATTTAGGTACTGTTAAAGACAATTTTACTAATACAGTCTACTGCTCGACACTTGCCTCACCCAAGCCGTGCACATCTATTTCACTGCTTTTCGCATACAATGAACCCTAATCAACTAAACACCCTCTTGGTATTATAACCCTAAACTTCACGAACCCCATGAGAGAAGGGTTGCATACTTTTGACCAAGAGTGAATTATATTATATTTGGTTAAACTTTTATTTTTCAATCAAGGAATGGTGAAAACGTATGGTCACCGTGCACGTTTCATTGAAGCAAAACGTTTGGTTCCACTACATTTATTAACGGACCGTCTTCGTTGCACAACAGGACCGTGTCGCAATGGCCCCGGTTTGTTTCTCTGGAAATTTTGCAATATTTATCAACAGCTATCGACACATAACAACTAACAAGATACCGTTGTCCGTGAGAAACGTTATTCACTATAGAAAAAGTCATCCATTTGTGTGGAATTGTATCTTTCCTTATCTATACTAATATATAAAGCTGAAGAGTTTGTTTGTTTGTTTGAACGCGCTAATCTCAAGAACTACTGGTCCGATTTGAAAAATTCTTTATTCGTTGGAAAGCCTATTAATCCAGGAAGGCTTTATAACATCACGCTGCAACCAATAGGAGCGATGCATGCCTAACTCCACGCGAACGAAGTCGCTGGCGGCCGCTAGTTATCTATACTAATATAATAAAGCTAAAGAGTTTGTTTGTTTGTTTGAACGCGCTAATCTCAAGAAGTACTGGTCCGATTTGAAAAATTCTAGGAGCGGAGCATATAAAAAAACCCTATCGAAACCTATGCGGTGAAACCGTGGGACGCAGCTAGTCTTCAATAACTCACGATATTTGGTCCTTCCTCAATGTTCGATAAAGTAAGACATCGAAATTAATCAGGAATTCCGCATAATAATGTAATTCTTATCTACTATAGGTACGAACCTAAGCAATACTTTTACAAAATTCTAGAAAATAAAGACTAATCAAAGGTACGAATTACATACAGGTCTCCCAGGAAGTAGATAATGTAGCAGCGTGGTATTATTATTGCATTATTGCATATGCATATTGTGCATCCATAACAACAACACATTGCACTATCGAGGAATTAATAAGTAGGTAGGTAGTTGCTAACATCCAAATAAATTTAATCTGGAAGAAGCAAAATCAAATGTATACATTTCTTTTGTTTTAGATACGACATTTGTGAATTGCTGAATACATAATTCTCTTACCTAATGCTCTTGATAAACTAATGCGTTTTACCATCAACGATTGCGTCACTGCTTAGTACTTACCATCAGGCGGGATTGCGGTCAAGCGCTAGTTTATAACTTTATAAAAAAAAAGAATAATGTATGTATGTCTGTTTGTGTATGTGTAAGTATGTGTTCGATTCTTGGTATATATGCAATAAAGTATATTTATAAATAAATAAGGAAAACAAGGAAGACGTTAAGAATAAATATGTTTTAATTAGAACAGAAAAAGAGTAGGTATAAACCGTGTACAAAACCAACAACGCAGGTATAATACATAAGCATACATATATTATGTACATAGCAATAGTTGTTAGTCCGGAATATTCGATTTGAACATCCGATGTGGCGTTTGTCCGGTCTAAATAGCATAACGAGCGTCTAAGTAGGTAGTATCGAGCATTGAGCAAGTCCGTTGACCGTTGTTGTAACTTCGTAAGTTTGTAAGTACCACTCGCAGCGGTCTTGCTGTTATCGGCCGGAAGCCACGACGGAAGCCCGCAATCTCGACCAATTGGACGAGTGAGCTGTCACGCCGCGTGACCATGCTCCTTGCTCTCTACGGCGCATTTCTAACTGGTGCGCATGTACTTGTGCAACCAAAATAAATATTGAATGTATATTCAAAGTTATTTGTTGGCACGAAAGGTTTGAAGCCCTCGTTTCACCCAAAAGCGGTTTAAAGTGTTTACATTGTTCCTGCCGCTGGTACTTAACTTAAGAAATATTTACAACTGGGAATTACTTCATCAGTGTGGCATGAAATTAATATCTCTGTGGTTGCATGGCACCTTTCACTATATTTGATTGGTATTCTGTTGAACGCTACACAAATGAAGGAGGTCGCAAGAGGAAGACTCTGATAGTCTATTTCTGTACATAATCTTAATTGGCGTTATGAGGCGGTGCTGTAATACACAGAATACTGGATGCCAAGCATTCACTGAGATGATTAACGAGATGATATAAAGTATCTTCGTATACCTCAGAGGATTCAAGAGGATTAATGTGGATTAATTAATCTACATTAATTAATCCGCATGTATCTAAAAAATTGAGAATTCTTTAAAGTATGCCCGGACGCTGAGAAGTGGTGCAATAATTTTGACTTCCACGTCTAAATAGGTTTCATATTCCACACGAAGACAAATGATCTCAAAACTAAAAACACGTTTAGTTATTTAAAAACATGGTTTATTTTAAAATCATATAAAAATATGTACTTTGAAGCTTGAAATTAAAAGCTTAATTTAGTTCCAAGTTTTCATGTAGGAGCTACAGGTTTGGCTGTAGTTCCATAGTTGAACTCAGATTGGAAATAACTTTAAGAACGGTGGCCGACATAAGTGTCCTGTTATCTTGTATGATGATTTATTATAAAATTAGTTGAAGAAAACTGAGTCTTGCTGCAAGATTTTAAAATCAGCAGCAGTTTTCTAAAAAAGGAACTGAATGATTTGATTGTTTTTTTACTTGTGCATAAATATTGATTTTTTAAAATGAATATTAAATTTATTCGAATGGACTAACCCATTCGAAATAGCCATTACCTCACCGAACAATAGTCTCATAGGTCGGTCATCTGCATTCTATGATCATGCATCATATAGTTAAAATAAATAAAACAGAAACACTCAGAAATTAATTATTGATTTTGACTAGTAAAAACTTATGAATACGTTATCTATGTTTACAATAAAGATAAAGATTTTTTAATGCTGCATAAAAAGTACATAGATTCAAAAACATTTCGTTTTTCAGATGTTTTTACCAAATAGACGAAAATGACTTGCGAAAAGCATTCTCATTGGGTACTTATTGTATGTACTATGCAACATCTCCGCTAACCCATTATAGGAGAATACAAGTGTAATATTATGCAATATTTAAATTAGCAATTTTTTTATCGACTTTTTATTTGACCTTATATATACAGCGAAGATTTGAATACGCCTGCTGATTGGCATTCAGCTTGGTAACAGTGTCACAAAAACTATGTATTATGAATAGCTAGTTGTCGAGTTTATCATCAATACTTTTTAAGTTTTAAAGTAGACAACTGCTAAGAATTTATAAATGTTGATACGTACTTGTAATACCATGTTAATATAATATTCTTTTTTGGATAAAAGAGGAGGCGGAGCCCGTGAAGGAGCGGGAATCCTAGCGTCCTCACGCCTCTAGCCATTGAACTCCCAGCCACCGTAGGCGCGGTCTTGCGGGCGGTGAGCAGTGGACAGCTCGCCACCCGGTAAGGACCAGAGCCAGACCCGGGTCGACAGCGCGTTGTGTTTCACGCGCGCCTCAAAGAGATGTCAGCCCAACGTGACGGGGTCCATGAAGACCGATAACTCCTGGGTCAGGGTTGCGGGTTGGTTAAAAAAAGAAACCGTGGCCCTGGCACACAGGCAAGTGAAGAAATACGGGTGGGTATCAGTCAGTAAAAGTCTGATACGCCCTTCCGCTCCGTCCAGAGCGGGAGAGGTCGTTTGATGATTTCCCATCCAGACAAAAAAAAAAAAAAACGTCCCAGAACAGACCAGGAATTCAGGTACTTATTCAACTGAAACCGCTTAGATTGAAAGCCTACCCCAACTTGATTAGGAACAGGCTATGAAGATAATAAGATAGGATACTAAGGTATACTTTGATTATTCAATATCAAAGGACGCTCTTTGTTCCTTCTCTTCATCTTCAGGTTGGTTTCTGTTATTTAAGCTCTTGCTTACGTTTGACTTAATTTAAATTAATGTCCCAATGCCTACCTAAATGTTTTTATGGATTTCGAAAGGAGGAAGCCTTTTTGTCAACAACTGGATTGGTAATTTTATTGTAACTATATTTATTTTATAAAGACAAAATAAATACATGCTTAATTGAATGAGTGTTTTTGAAATAGAAAGCTGTACATAGTATAAATAGGTACGGTACATACTTAACTGCTGATTTACTGGTTGCAATCATCTTCAACATTATTAGAATACCTACATTTTAGTTGACCTGAAGCGCCTACTATAGTTTCTCTAGTCTTTACGTAGTACGTCGAAATAACATGGGCATGACCCAAACCGTCGACAAAATAATCACACCTCCTTTTGTGAAAAAAGCAATGCCCGATAAGTATACTGCTGTAATAGAAAACGTCACTGAACCAAAGTTTCACGACTAACAAATATTTTCGCAGAGCCTTACCACTAAAACTCATCTCAGGCAAGTGTATAACAATATGTGATGACTTTAGGTGTACTTACACCAAGCGGAACCGGTAGTCTATATAAAGCCAACATAATGTGAACCCTCGTATTTTCTATAGTGCTTCGTAAATGTTAAAGGAGAAAGGGAAGTAAACTGCTTGTAAAGGTTCTCAGTTGAGTGGTCGTATCTTTCAACTGACATTGACCTCTAGAGCGGTCGTCGAGGCCTCTTCTCGGTGGCCATACATATTCATTACAACTTCATCTGCATATTAATGATGCTGAGATGAGAATAAGATGATGACATGTTTATCTACTCAGTTATATATCCTGCCTATAATATGCCTGAAAAGCATAAATTATTTGAGGGTTACTAACGTCGAAAATATTATTAGATGAAGCCTTACAAAATTGTATTTCGTTTATTTATATAAATCAAACATTCTAATGAACACTCAGTTCATTAGAATGTTAAATTATTTAAACAGCGATCAGTATTATATAACTCATTTGACTTAATGCTGGTAAAACGTTTATGTCTATCGTGTAAGGTAATCTCGTCTTTTTTCTATAAATACTATGTATTTAGATTATAACCTGTCAGATACGGATGCGGTATAATTTGTTCCTCACGGACTATCTGAGGAATGAGTGAGGTACATACCTACACATACAACTAGGCTTTTAATATGCATAAAGGAAGGTACGCCCCAGTTGTATAAATTGCCATAATGGAGTTGCATACATAAAGTAATTATTGAAATAAAAAATCTCTAAATGTTACCTGCTCTATCAATTCTCATTCAGATTTTATTACTTCCTTCGTAAGCGAAGCAAAAATACTCGACGGGCTAGACTCAAGTTCCGTGTGACCTTCGGTTCGTCCGTCACTAAAAAGTTGTTGTAGTCCTCCATACACATATGAGCGACACAAAAAAAAAGAGTAGGTACAAAAATAATGTGTGATCGGAAAGTCCAGAGTCATCTCGTTTACAGAATAACACTTGTGGAACCGGTTGAGAACACGACGCCAAATATCAACTTGTTTCCTTCCTCGTGCGGACACCCGGTAAGTTCTGCCTAACATTTAATTTGGTAAATTGATAAGTACTTGATTCGTTTTTGTTTCGGACAAACTGGTTTGGAGTCTTTTGTAAATTAGTTTAATCAAAATGTCTTTTATAAAGTAACCTGACTTGGAATCTGTTTTATAAGAGCACTTTGTACATTGCCAGTGTTCAGGAAAGTCAGCTTGTTCTTTTTTACTGATTTTTTAGTCTGTGATGATGATTGATTGGTTGGTTTCTTTGCTCTTTAACTCGTGTTATGGATTTTCCCGGGTGTGATTTTAATTCTCAAGAATTTTGTCTGCAATTCACGTGCCCATCGATATGTATTCTTGAGTAGCTAGTTAGTTGCTAGCGCGCTCCTTTAGTTGTATCTAGGTATTAGTTGCTTTCCAAGTCAATTATCTACCTAATAAAATCTGTGTAATTGCGTAACTAACTAACAATGGCAGTGCGATTAATTATGCCAATTCAACAACATTCGTCGCGTTATTTACGTTGTTTAACTAACGAATTACTTCTCAGCATGCTATTGAAAGTTTCTTTCGAAATCCCTCGGATTATGATTGAAAGGGTATTTCTTAATTAGGGTGTCGAGTGCAGACAAGATCAGTCCCGGAACAACTACCTTGTAGGCCATAAAAATATTTGTTCCGTGCGGGAATCAAGCCCGAGACACCCAGCGCAATTGGGCGCAATTTGGGTAAGTATCTAAACTATTCGAATTGAAAGTGGACCACAGATTGTTGTGGATATTTTAGTTATTATAATTATAGAAGATGCAGCATGTTAAAAGCATAGGACGACCTCCGTGGCGCAGCGGTCAACACGCCTGCCTGAAACGTGGAGGCCCCAGGTTCGATCCCTGGCCAGATCATGATGGAAAACGATCTTTTCCTGATTGGCCTGGCTCTTGGATGTTTATCTGTATATGTATCTATTATAAATATAGTATCGTTGAGTTAGTATCCCATAACACAAGTCTCGAACTTACTTTGGGGCTAGCTCAATCTGTGTGATTTGTCCGTGTATGTTTATTTATTTATTTACTAGCTTTCCGCCTGCGGCTTCGCCCGCGTGGAGTTCGGTTATATCGCGCTTTTTAGATTTCCCTCGAGAACATCAAATTTTTCCGGGATAAAACGTAGCCTATGTTCGTTCTCAGGATCTAAAGATTGTCTGTGCCAAATTTCATCAAAATCGGTTGAGAGGTTTAAGCGGGAAAGCGTAACAGACAGACAGACAGACAGAGTTACTTTCGCATTTATAATATTAGTATGGAATATTAGTATGGATAAGAACAACAGATAGTCCGGGTATATATAAGTTTGTAAATGTTTTGGTTAAATCGACACCTCCTACGTACAACTAAGTAACTGAAAAATGCAAATTTTATAGCAGAGCGAATTGAAGATTTCAATTTTTTTGAATCGCCATAACTAAGCCCCTCTAAGGAATTAAAATATAATATTTGGTGAGCGGGTTTAAACTTAAGTGTAATTTATAATGAAGAATATATTTTGTGTCTAAATCTTCAAGTTTTTGTTTTATCGCACATGCATACTTTTACTGCGTTGTAAAAAACAATCAAAATATGCTAACTGGCACATACACATTTCTTCATTGGAATATTCAGGCACCCTATTGCTTTAACTGCCAGATACGTACTTATAATCGGTAAAGTCAATTGTAATATCCTGTGTATCTGATATTTACATAATTTATCACCGTAATTATTATAAATTTCAACCGTTTCAAGTGTCAAAAAGTAACATTATATATTATTGTATGTTTATAACACCGAAGATTTTATGTAATATTAATTAAAAATGGTATCTACCTACTTACTGGTAATCAGACTTTTCTCTTTTGTCTAATTAGGTATAAGTTCTTATTGAACTGGAAATCACTTATAAAAAACTAAACTAAAAAAGAAATAATATTCTTTAACTTAAGAAACTGCCTTAAAGGCAGTTTTTGTTAATTTCGTAAAAAGGGGTTGGTCTCAAAATAAATTCTTAAAATATCGTAATGTTAATTCTAAATATAATGAACATGTAAAATGATTACTTATCAATTAATATAAATCAGTCCTTTCACAAAGTTATTTGGACATTCTTGCACTGAGATGAAATTTAATATGATAGGTACTTATTACTGAACTATCATTGTGTACTTACTTATAATGATTTTAACAAGGTCTCATTCTATATTATTTTACTTATCCATACTAATATTATAAATGCGAAAGTAACTCTGTCTGTCTGTCTGTCTGTTACGCTTTCCCGCCTGAACCCCTCAACCGATTTTGATGAATTTTGGCACAGACAATCTTTAGACCATGAGAAAGAACATAGGCTACCTTTTATCCCGGAAAAATTTGATGTTCCGGAGGGAAATCTAAAAAGCGCGATATAACCGAACTCCACGCGGGCGAAGCCGCGGGCGGAAAGCTAGTTAATAAAATTGCACGTTTTATCATTAACTAGCTACGCCACGCGGCTTCACCCGCGTTTTTTTTTAATATGCCCTCCCCTATTGGTCCCAGCATGATGTAATATAACCTTAAGCCTTCCTGGATTAATGGGCTATCCAACGCAAAAAGAATTTTTCAAATCGGACCATTAGTTCCTGAGTTTAGCGCGGTCAAACTAACAAACTCTTCAGCTTTATATATTAGTAGTATAGAGGACTAATGACCGCAACAGTAATTAACTAATCAGTACAGCGATCACAAGATGTTTTCTTCATTCATGTTCTTCGTCTTCTTTATCTTCATTGTCATGTTGGTTCTCATTGCTGCCCTCTATCAAACTCATGTAAAAGTCATGATAAACAGATGGTTTACTTAATATTATTTCGGCATAAGTACTTCAAGTCCTGAAGTTTAGCCTCGGGTATTGGTAATTTTCCCTCGTAAGCTTGGGTCAATGTTCTTGCCAGTGGGGCTGGAAGTAGACTCTTGTAGACTTTTGTACTTCATTTTCATCTGGTATTTTATCTATTTTTGTTGGTAAATAATACCGCAAAGTAAATTCTCTTCTAGAAGCAGTTTCAGTAGTCACCCTACGTGTTAGAATTTTATCACAGTACTTATTGATAAAATCCCAATGACGAACTATATCTCCCATTGACCAAAATGCCCAAAAAGCAAATCTCAGTCAACATTAGTATTTTTTTTGTAAACATTTAAACTTACATTTCTCTCCACAAGATGATCCCATCTCTTTCTTGTTCCTCATTTTACCATCCCTACTTTTGTACGCATTTCCTAAATTTTTATTTTTCTTACGCATAACATCCAACCATTAGTCTTGATAGACCATTCGTAATCTAGCTTTATCTTTTTTTCTTGTGGATAGCCTGTGCCGCAGTAATGGTTCAATGTCAGAAAGAGTGTTTTCTGTTATCCGGGTTTGTATTGGCATAGGTGAGCTAACTGGCATGACAACGTTTGGAGTAGGAGCTGGTGATATATCAAAATCTAACTGAGCAATGGCTTGAGCTATGACTGACGAGAAATTTGGTGACTCAATAGAAATGTCATTTCGAATGCTTAAACTAACATTGGTCATCATGGGTGATTGTGACGTTATTGTTATTAATGTGGGGTCATGAGAGTCTGTCTTCTATGAATTCCATCATTTGTTGCAAGTCTTCATCAGTGAAATATTTTGAGAAGTGTACTGGAGTATCTGAAACATTCAAACCACAATAAAACACTCAATTTTCTACGATAATCAATATCATTTCATAAAAGTAAAGCTATGTAAGTATACAGATATATATTAATAATCAAGTTAAAATCCAATGTAAAACAATGTATGTGTTAGTTAACTGAATTTATTTTAAAACCATTCCGTAGAATAACCATGTAAGTGCCTAGATACATTTTTCGCTCAAACTAAATTCCGACGTAAAAATATGTAACTTCGTAGTTACATATTTATGCATCGGGAATGATTAAATTTCAATAATGTCGTCAAAATGATAGATTTTCATTCTATGACGTGTTCAAATATATACAGTATAGAAAGATATCTCAATTTATGGGTGCGCTTAATATATATACTTTAATAATTATAAAATATTTAGTTAATATTACTTACCTTGCATTGATGGCGAGTCTATCTGGTCTGATGTTACGCTTACTATTTGGTCCACAGCATTTTTTGGTCTCTTAATTGCATCTTCCCTTAATGTAGTTAAAAATTTATAACGTTTACCCGACAAGGTAAAAAACAACGCAACACTCGCGCGCACAACTCTCTACCCGCCGGAGAACTGACTATCCGGCAGTTACCCGGACCGCGCGCACTTTCCCCCCCGCGTTAAAGTATGTAACTGGTACTTAAATTGTTGTACGCTGTGTTTTTTTATCAGCTTATGTAGATAAACAATTATACGTTTGAGAAAAAAGTATGTTAGGTTAATTGAAAAAATAAAATAAAAATGTATGTGGTAAATATACGTACATAGATGCCAAAAATGCAATAAAAACCATTTCGTGTATCTGGCAGATACATACGTATACTTAGTGGGTGTCGAAATTATGTCCGCTTCCTAGAATAGGCGTGACTTAACACCTCTCTTTACACACCTGTTCGTAAATATTGGATACATTTTTAACAATACTATATGTACGTCAATGGTTTAACTACGCCACCGTCACGTAGGCAGTAATGAATTAACTCTTTTCCTCTGCTCAGTGCCTAGCAAGGTTAAAAGCAAGATAATAATTACGTATGTTAGTGATGGTACTAAATCTAATGGTAGAGTAGTTCATTTACTGCATTTCTAATCGTGAGAGATATATCCGTCGTTGATACAAATTGTGTTTCCGTCAATTTGGACTGTTACCCTATGTAAAATGTTTCTATTTTTTTATGTAGGTATTTTATTGACTTTAAGGCATTACTTAAAAAATTAACAATACAAGGCTGTTATTAAAAATATTTATAAATGCGCATACAGTGAAACCTTGTTCAATTTGGACTGATAAGTATTTTCACATAGAGAAAATGTTACTATGTACTTAATATGTTTCTTTTTTATTATGTAGATATTTTGACTTAAAGAAATTACTAAAAAAATAACAATACAAGGCTGTTATTAAAAATAAGTACATATAAATGCAATTTGTTTACTAACCCAATCACTCAGTTTTTCCCGAAAAAGTTTTAAATTCCCATAGTACCTAATATTTGTCTGCGTTCAAAAAATAAAAAAAATAAATACAAAATTATTCATCAATCATTTTAACATTCTAAAAATTCATCATCATCATCATCATACCAGCGTTAATCCCAGTCACATTCGAAGCCTTTTCAGCTTTGGAGTCTAGGGATCCGCTTTACCAGTCCAACTGCTGATATGGCTAAACTTCGACATTTTCCGTGAAGCGACTGCCGTCTGACCTCCACAACCCGAAGGTGACATCGAAGCATTGCAGTTAGACCAATTGTTGGACTTTTGAGGGCTCCAACAACCCGTAACGACTGCCACTAGATGTTCGTATGGCAACCGGGACCAACGGCTTAACGTGCTTTCCGAGGCACGACCAGACCAGTGCAAATATTCATATTCATGCATACAAATACTTGCACTATGCGGGGATCGAACCCGCGCCATCTTGCGCAGCGGCCGCGTCCGCTACCGCTACGCCACGGAGGCTGTCAACATTCTAAAGATTCAGCAGAAATAACGAAAAATCGCACTTAAAAAAATTACTACCGAACAAAGTAGGTAGGATATGAAATCGTACGCGGAAGACTCCATTAAGGAAGTAGAGGATCCCCCTCAATTTATTTGTACATTTCCGCATTTATTGTCCCAATTGTCTGACAACCATGTTATGAGCTTATACCAGCTACACAGCTGACAGCTGTTTCAGGAAATTTCCTTAAACGTTTCACCAAGTATCTAACTAGTGTGTTACCAAAAATGTACAAAAAGCAGCTTCCTTCCTGCTTATATGCACCATGGACTGATGGATTTTGCGACATAAATGTGAAAATACAGTTTTAAAGGCAAGAGTTTTCTGAAACTTTTTAGCACTTCCGTTGTTGGTGTTTTGTCCTCGCCCGTAACGTTAAGAGTAAACAGGAGACGGAAGTCGTACGTAAGGAACATGCAAAACTGAACGGATTTATCGATTGGAGTCCGGCAATATGGCGTCGGTTTATTTATCTTCTCTCTATCTACCCACCTTCCTGGCGCCGTACTTCCGCCGGAAACGGGCGTCGTCTCCGCTCTAACCCTTACCGCGGATCCGGTTTCCGGCTGCCTTTGAAGTCGGTCGAAGTTTCCTCTTCGCTACCCTGGAAGAGGCTTTTTGGTTCAGTAGCTACGATAATTACGTTAACAATATTCATGTGAAAATATTCCAGCAAGCATGTTCATGCAAATTAACAATTTTAACCTATTTTGAATAACACTTTGGCAACAATGTCATTGCCAAGTGCAGGCGACGACCTATGTTATTTGAATGGAATGCCGTCAGCTTTCATCTGTAGAACAATTCCGTATTGATTGAGTTCAGTCTATTTTTTTTATTATCATGGCCACATAGACCACGGATTTTTAGCAATTAATGATAGCAGAGCATAGCAAACCTGATATGTAATTTGTATGGATGTATATGGTTGTCACGAATAAGTAGATAAATAAATAAATATATACGGACAAATCACACAGATTAAGCTAGCCCCAAAGTAAGTTCGAGACTTGTGTTATGGGATACTAACTCAACGATACTATATTTATAATAGATAAATATATAGATAAACATCCAAGACCCAGGCCAATCAGGAAAAGATCGTTTTCCATCATGACCTGGCCGGGGATCGAACCCGGGCCTCCACGTCGCAGGCAGGCGTGTTGACCGCTGCACCACGGAGGACGACGAAAAAAGATAAGTAATGTATGGTTACTCTTTCACACAAAAACTACTCCGGATTTGAATAAAATTTGGCACAAAGATTATTTACAACCAAGATAACATATAGAATAGTTTATCCCGATGTTCCCATGGGATCGAAACTTATACGGGTGAAACTGCTGGACGCAGTTAGCTATAAATATAAAACGAGCGACTATATCTATTAACATTTGATTTGTTTACTGAGGTAGTGAGTATGTTCGTAACGTAAGAAACGTTTATTATCTCGCTAGACTAAACAGTCAAAAATCGGTCAAATGCGAGTCGGATTCACGCACGAAGGTTTCCGTATAATATCTACATAACATTAGACACTATATTATAATCATTTTAAAATATTTATGTTTAATGTCAATATGAGGCCTATAGATATATATAATATCTTTGATAGTATATGTCCATAGTGTACTATGGAGGCCCATATATACCTCCTAAGAATGCTCAAGGTCGCACAGCTCTCTGTGCTGTCTGTGTCTGTCCGGAAACACCTATTACCAGGGCATATAATAGGTGTTTCTCTACGTGATCGAATCAGGAATGAGGAGATTCGTGGAAGAACGAAAGTCGCCAACATAGGTCAGATCTTTGAAGTGGCAGTGGGCGAGGCACATAGCACGTTGAGCCGATGGCTGATGGGGCAGAAAGAATCTTGAATGGCGACCACTTATAGGCTAGCGCAGCGTTGGACACCCACCGACTAGGTGATCGGATGACCTGATCAAAATTGCAGGGAATCGCTGGAGCAGGTGTCGTCCAACCGGTCTTTTTGGAAATCCTTGGGGGAGCCCTTTGTCCAGCAATGAACTTCCTGTGGCTGACATGATGATGAAAGTGAATATGAATATACAACTAAAATTCTGTGAATAATTCAAAGGTTATCTACCTTTTGCCTTAATATTAGTGAAGAACCGCAAAAGTCAAGTTTGTTGTATGGCAGCTATGCTTAAATAAACACACGGTATTTGTGTTGTTCTGTTTTATTTGCTGATAAAGGGGCAACAAAAAAACATATCTGTGAAAATTTCAACTGTTCACCTATCACGGTTCATGTGTTACCTACAGTCTAGGGAGAGGGACAGACAGACAGACGGATAGTCTTAATAATAGGGCTATATAACCCTTTGGGTACCGAACCCTAAAAAGTAATTAGCGACAAATGGTAGCTATGCTAAGGCAAGGTGACAATAGCGAAGCGAATAGGAGGATAAACTAAGCATCGCAACAATGTCAGTAAGCAAAACTGAATATTTAATTGAAGCTTTTTCTCTTGCTTTACTTTTGATTGTTCTCTCCAACTCAAAGAAGGAAAACTGAAGTGCGGGACATCGAATGAAAATTGATCGCAATGGGTTTATTTCTGACAGTTCAGTTACGTTCATTGTGTTATTTACATTGTTGAGCAGACAGTTTTTAAAACCTATGAAGCAACGGATTATTAATATATTTCAAAACTTAAAGATTCTGTTTGAAAGTGTGTGAGGCAAGTGTGCTGGTAGATGATTGTTAACTGTTGTGGAATTCTTGAACACTAGAAGAGCTTCAATTATTGCACAACGATTTATCTGAAAGACGCGTTACTGCAGTGTTATTCTGATAAAAATCGTACCGTGTAAATTTAGGTAAAGTGAGAACTAAGTATTGCTTTGATCATGTTCTTTCTCCAGATTTAGCTTACTGACACGGTATACGAGTTCATATAATTGTATTTTTTTACAATGCCTATATATGTGAGCTGTCATGCCCTTAATGCCTGGAGCTTTTATTTAGTAACATTGATAAAACATTAAACAGATACGATATATTCTAACAAACTGACCAAAAAAAATGTGCCGAACACAGCAGCAGCACACATGCATATTTTTATTCGGCATACATTGGTACAGTGTGAGTGAGATGGGGAATAATCTAAAGCATAGAGAAGAAAAAGATGGCTAGTGTTTGTCGTTTGCGCTGTTAGTGTTTGTCGTTTGTTTTTACGAGTGTATCGAGAGTGTCTAAGGCGAGATGCAGGACTTTCCTTCCTTTTGTACGCTTCATTTTCAGTACGCTAATGACATATCTACCTTAGTTTAATATTTTATCAATGTTTAGTAATCAGTTTTTACTTATTTACATTTTTGTTTTTTTTTTTTACACATTTTTAGCTTTGCTAGTATTTTGGCTTGGCTAGCTGGCATATGGTAAATAATTTCATTTAATGTTCTGTGTTTTCTTATGTTAATTACTATACATAAAAAGGCATTTCATTTTAAATGAACAGACAGTTGTGCTGCTGGGTAGTTTGACTTCTTCATAGCGAAAGCACTAAGAAGTGGCGAAGGGTGATATTGGCTATTAAGGGTGTAATATTGACGTTCAAATACGACGATGTCCCGCCTGACGGTAAGCAGTGATGCAATCGTTGATGATAAAGCGCGCTAGTTTTTACGTCTATTTTGACATTTGTTTGTCGCCGAGATGATCCTTCGACTAGATTTTGATCGTTTTAAAGTACGATAATTGGCCTTCATATCTTTTTTGTAAGACTAAAAACTAATTACTTGTAAGTAGATCTAAGTAGAGCTAACTACATAAAACTTCTTAATCAAGAAAACCGTAATCTCCAAATGGCGTAGAAAATTTCGGAGTCAGCAAAGTTGGAGCCAGGTTCTCAAACTGTTATAGGTAATATCGTCGTTAATACTGCTAAGAAAAACTGCATAAAATTCTGAATTTATAATTAATTTTCTAGGTGGTAGGCCATAACATCGGCTGCCGGCAGATGTTACCACCCATCAGACAAAGTCTTGCCGCCAAACGATTCATCGTGTTCCGGCATGATGTCTGGTGAAGCCGTACCGAGGACGGGTCTGAGCAGTTGTGTTGCGATGTGTAGCGGGTACGATGCGCCAAATGTTGTTATGTCGAGAGTTTGGTCGTGGAGAGCCTCCAGATCAATCTCCCTCTAGCACAGCATCTTTTGGTCGTGTTGGTCTTGGGTTTAACATTGAATCACCTCGCTCAAGTGCAGTCATCCTTCCTATTCCTAAGTTTTTTATGTGAATAGACTTAATAAACTAGTGCGCTTTACCATCAACGATTGCATCACTGCTTACCATCAGGCGGAATTGCAGTCAAGCACTTGTTTATAATAATAAAAAAAAAACAAAATAATATGTAAATAGACGAGCTACTAATATAAAACACAGATCATTTTTTAAGTAAATTAAAGTTGATTTACGACGAGATTATAAAGCAAACACTTTCGACATTAATTTTCCTTCTATATTGATTCTGCTCTAATTAGCCGGGCACGTTTTGTGTACCACGTTTTCACTCAGAAAACTTGCTCTAGGTGCCTATCTTCTTTCAACCGCTAGCATAAAATTGTTTAGTCTCATTGCTACCCGTTGTTTGATTTGTTTAACCTTAAAAGCTTCACTAGAACAAACATACAATGCTCAATTGACGGGAAAATATCCACAATTAGATGTGACAATTGAATTTAATTTTAAAAGTCTCGATCTGTTTTTTTGAGTTTCGTGCGATTGTTTGTGATGATGTTTCATAAATACCACGTTATTTTTCTCAACTTACCTCAATTTAGCATTATCGTAGAATTCGTAACAGCTGAGATTTCGCAAAGCGAGCGTCGCAGTCTGTCGCAAGCTCATCAGATAACAGCACTTCCTCCATTGCGCAGAGCCGCCGCGCGCCGCCCAATTTCTTCAGCGGCGCACGCGCATCGCCCCCGCCATGGACGCTGACTGTGCCGCCGTCGACTTCCTGCATACTGATGCAATGAATTTGCGGTTATTTTGCAAATTACTAGTTATTTTGAAATAATGAACTACCTACTCGTATTTCGGTCGAACAGCTTTTCCAAAACGCGTTTTCCAGTGTAAATAAATATTTAAATTAATTATTTATTAATTTATTGTTAATTATTAATTATTTATTAATATATTAATTATATTAATTTATTGTAAGTAGGTAGGTTTGTATGTAAGTACCAAAACTTTTACAAGTCAATCATATTTTTTTTAAGAGATGAGGTTGGTTCTACAAACCCAGAGGTCACAGTCTCTTTTAAAGTTCAGACATAATCTTGGTGAGATAAAACAATTCTTGTTTTCCTACAGTAATTAAAAACCGCTTCAAGTCCGGGTATTACCCAATGTTTATCTAATTACAAAGTTAATTAAATCCATGTAAACCCAAATAGGCACTTCCAGGGTCTTAGTTGCGCAAATGATAAGTTTCGGCGCATCTTGAATATCGGCCTAGTTCGCGGCATGCTCGTTCGATGCTCGCTGCTGCCTTACGTCATAGAGCAAGCGGATTGGGTCAACAGGCAGCGGCGCCTGCGCCTTGTCCATACGAGTTATGTCATACGGACAGTGTGCGTAACATACATATGTGCTGTCTACGTACCCTTTAATAGTGTTACAAAATAACATTTGTTATAAATCAAATAAATACACAATCAACCTATTTCCAGACAGTTCATTGAAATCTTGGTTGTATTATAACGAGTAGACGGATTCACCAGAAGTGTTTGGGAATGTTCATATTACATGGACACAAACCTAGTAAGTGATCTTCGAAGCTTACAGGAACTACTACAGATGACCTAATTTGAACAAACCATGGATCTTGGATCTTATATTACGAATGTGACATTCTTGTCGATTGGCGGCAGTGTCTTCACAGGTGCTCGTATCGCAACCTAAATAAATATAGTAAACATCAGTATGCAGGCGCGTTGCCAATTACAGCGGAGACCTACTTTCTTACCTTCGAACTTTTACTTCCTGCGGGCCAGGCAAGGCGGCCGGTCGCACCACGCAACGAATTACGAAAGTGGCGCGAAATGCTCGGCCGACATTCGCGTACCGCTTGCGCCACCTTCAGGAAGTGCCGTTGCTGCGGGATTACGTAGTGCGGCGTGTTGCTTGCGCCCGCGCCACCGCCGCGCCCGGACACTATCCTTGCTTGAGAAACACGTACGGGAGTCTGTGGTCGCGACCCGCGTGTTACCACACACCATGCAACGCCGCGTAAACCGTGCCGGTTGCCATCCTCTCTCTAATACTACCGACGATTACTCTGTTACGACAATTGCTCGCTTCTGGTTTGCTAGATATCAATTATCTTTATTAATATTTGGAAACAGAGCTGTAGGGGCATAACATTTTGAAATCAACTTACATCATGGTATAATTCAAATGTTCTTTACTCGTTTAGGAGTAGGGAGGTATGAAAACATTTTAAATTAAGTAGGTAATCACCTTTATATATTGTATCCAGGTGGATACAATAATTTAAAATATATTTTTTATGGGTAATGTTAGTAAACGTAATATTGCGATAAATATCTAGTAGAGCTTAAAACACGAGGCGCGAGGGAACGCCTACAGCTAAGTATTAGGAAACAAATCTTATTGCCTTCGTCCGCAAAGCAGGATGTATAATCTCTCTCGGAACTATGGCGAGTTACCTAAGCCTAAGGCTTGCTTAACGCACTATATTACAATTATTATGAAATGGGTTGTTACTTGCAACATTAAATTACTCAATGTTTTATTTTAATCATATCGAGAGCCTATTTCTTTTTAAAACCTGTGCGTTAACAACTATTACCAAATACCCATTAAGAAAAGAAAATGAAATTCTTCGACTATCCATTAAAACTATTTGTTTAAAACCGTTTGACAGGAAATGCAATACAGACACAAAGTGAACTAAGAAACCCAAATTATGATCTATCTGCGTCCCGTGGTTTTACCCGCACAAGGCTCGATCCAGTGAAAACATCGGGATAAAAATATGCTACATGGTATTCCTGTTTATAAACTATCAGTGTACCAAATTTCAGCCAAATTCATTGAGAATCTTTTACATGAACGACTAACAACACAGCATCCATACTCACAAACCTCAAGAAACTGCATCTAACACTTATTTGGAATGATCGTGTAGAGCTCTCTCTAGGTATGATCTAGGGTATGAAATGAGTTTACTAAAAAGATAATTCTCTGGTAAAGTGTTTTAAACATTAGATACTAAATCTTAAAAGCTGGGCAGAGTAACCCGTACATTTACTTATTTCCTGTACAGCTCACGATTCCCAAACGAAGCTATAGCTAAAAAAGCGATGAATGTCGTTTAATTTGTATTACAGAGAGTCCCAGAGAGTAGGGTCCGTTGTTTACACATGTTCTTGCCCGCAAAACTAAGATTAATTCGCTTAGTTGATGGTGTTAGACCACTATGGAAGCATTTTGACAGAGACGGCGGCACTACGTCACGGCGTCGTTACCGTATGTACAAATTCACAAGATTTCTCTAGTAAAAGAAAGAAATCTCTAAAAAGCCGTACAGTGTAAAATTAGGCCCATTTTACACTGTACGGCTTTTTAGAGATTTCTTTCTTTCACACACCTAATTTAGGGATATCTGTCAGATGTATTGTGTGTTTGTCCTCTAACTCCTACAAAACGGCTGAAATATTTTAATGAAATTTCGTATACATAAGTACATTCGTTAGGCCTGAGAATAGGTTTTTATCTTTTTTTTATAGTCGTCGGTGTACGTAGGTCCTACTATAACTTACGCGGGTGAAACCACGGAGCGCAGGTAGTTTTTAATATAATCTGTACTCTTATTACTAATAATAATTTATTTATAGATATTATTTTAATTATTATTTATTTATTTGCTTATTACAAAGAATTGTAGGACACATCAATTGGATGAGCACTGCTCTCCCGTCCCTCCAAAATACGTATACGTGTACTTGGTGCGTGATGATTATGTAGGTATGAAATACATATACAACGTGTAACAAAAAGGGTATATACATACCAAGGGCATGGCATCTTTAGATAATATCAAACGATATCGGAAGGGTTTCAACTCAAAATAAAATACTCAAAAAATTGGTACCAAATTTTCGGTTTCGTGTGTTTCTTAAAATCAAATCATAACAAACGTGGCAGCACACTACATACGTTAATAACTACTCGTTACCCGTCACGTTACTTGCCAAAATCCGATAAATGTCTTCAATATCTCTGTGCGACTAGTATGATAGTAGCCTATCACAGGCGGTGTTTTTCCTCATAACTTCCTAACATAAAGAGATAGGATTAAAAAACCCTTCCAATATCGTTTGATATCATGTAAAGATGCCATGCCTTTGTTATGTATATACCCTTTATGTTACACGTTGTATAGGTATACAACGTGTAACATAAAAAAAAAAAAATGAAAAAATGATAATAGGTAAGCCAAATTATCATTTTTTTTAAAGCATTGCCCGCATGTCTTTGGTATTTTACAAACATATAAAAACTCGCATACACAAACAACCAGACCCGGAATAACTTCTTGTAGGTCATACAAATATTTGTTCCGAGCGGGAATCGAACCCGCGACACGCAGCGCAGCGGTGGTTAAATGTTTTAACCACTACGCCTACGGTGCCGTCAAGCCTCAAATAAAAAAGAAATAGGCACTACGTACTTACAAATAATATCTAACTTCGCCTATTAGACAAGTTTTTTCTGTCGTTAATTCACTGCTATGTGTTTTTTTTTCCTGATGTAAATAAATAATAACTATAATGAGATTTAGGTAATAATGAAGTTCCCGTTCATAATTGCTGAAATTGTAAACTTTATTCAAGGTTCAATAAGGGTCAATCTGGTTGGTTGACCCCTACACCCGGAAACATTAAGGAGCCACCAAGAAGAAGTAACATTAATTGCCAAGTTTTTGTGATACATTAGGAAATGGAAAGCACACAATAAGACGAGAAACAATACAGCTCATTTTTTTCGCGTGTTCAGGGTTGTTCCCATAGTAAAAAGTTACTGTACTGAAGAGTCCAATGACCCCTTTTTAGGTTTTCAGTTATGTCAATGAATTGTAAACTTAATATCAAAGCTGGAACATAAAATTTTTGACCTAATGATGTCGGTTTAAAGCTTTTGACGCTCGGGGCTATGTTTCGAAACTCACTAGGTATGGTCAGAATCGTGTTATCAGAATTATAAGCAAGACCAAGCATCAAGAGACTACTTCCTTACATTGTGTTCAACGCATTGTGGATTTGCAGAAAAACAATAACTTATTGCTTTTTCAACAATTTTATCTACAATTGGTGGCATAAATCAATAATGTATGTTAAAGTATGTAACAGCAATGGCACGATTTCAAAACACTACGTAGGTATAACAAACAAACACGTGCCTACTTTTTCAACAACCAATCTAACCTCCTTTGAGAAATTTATGCTGAGATTCGAATTGCAGTCATGTCAACCGTTGCTCAAGTGCCGTCGCTAACGTTACAAAATCGGAAAAAGTACGCAAAAACGGTATTAGGGCGAGAAAATTCACATCAGTTGTGTTCCGTTACAGCAGCGCAATTCGCTCAGTGCATAACCCCATCTTCTAACACGTAATGTGTGCAACGGTGCGCACCCGATCTCGCACGACCGGTCCCGAATGTGGGTCATCTCTTTTTGTTCCACCAAGTTATTCCGTAATTAGAAAGAGAGGGTGAGGGTACTTACGTTGATTTTACATTATTATGAAGGAGTATATCGCATGTAAATTAGCTTGGGTAGCAGTTTGGTATAATAATAATGATTCACTAAAATTTTACATAAGCAGATTGATTGCACGAGCACTTGAGCCAGGTTGTAACACGGGCTTGTAAAATTTTAAATAGACATTATTGTGGTTGTAACTTTTCTAAAGTTATATGTACTTTCTAAGTATATCTTGAATGACTGAAGGTAAAGGAAAGCATCTTGAGGAATCCTGGACTTTATAAATCTGAAATCGCCAACCCGCATTGAGCAAGCGTGATGATTACGTTCAATCCTTCTACCGAGAGGAGACCTGTGCCCAACAGTGGTATAATAAAAAGGTTGATGATGATTATTGTGGTACTTTATTTCTTCCACAATTAGGTTATAATTAATAACATAATGTAGGTTAAAAATTAGGTGCTACACAACCTACTGATAGATTCGGTGAATTCACCGTAAAAAGTTTTGTAAGCGAAGCTTAGAGTGAGATAAGAGTGTTAATCCCTAGTATTTTTTGAATAACAGCTCACTTCATCTACTATCTATTTTCACAGTGAGATGGTTACAGAATGGCACTACTGTACAGACGACAGCACATCAAGTTAAGTACTACAATCTGTCAGATTTTCTTATTAAATTTTCAACTTTATCTTTAAAGCATTAAGGCTAAAGTTTGATTGGGAATATTTGACAGTTTCGGGTAGCCGACTTGCTGTCGTCCGTACCTAATTGAATATGTACTTAACTATTTGCCACACAGCATTTTATAAACTTCTCTTTGACACTTACTTAAATACCTAGTAATTTAGGATTGAGGACATTAAAACGATGGCAATTTAAAATACCACTAGGTATTGTTTGAATAACAGCGTTAAATCTGCACCTAATCCGTTAAGAAACAGGCGAATCTCACGAGGTGTTAGCCAAGATGGCGGCACGCGGAAGTGTGTGTGACTTCCGCGTTGCCCTGCGCTGCGCGTGCGCTCCACTCGTGACTGCTACATACATTATTAACCACCAGTTCGTAACGTAATTATGAGACATCCAAATAGAAGACAATTATTATCAAATTTTGTAACACGATATGTCTAAGTGTAAACATATGACGGCATTTTCTTAGAGGTGTTGAGTACTGTAACACAATTCATCACAATCGCTCCTGTCACGTGTTGCCTAGTCCTTAAATAATCAGACCACCGGGACTTTTGACATGTACTATAGATATCAGATATGTCGTGGTGGCCTAGTGGTTAAAACACCAGCCTCTCAAGCATGAGTGTGCCAGTTCGATTACAGGTCAGACAAGTACCAATGTAACTTTTCTAAGTTATATGCACTTTCTAAGTATATTTTGGACAACAAAGACTGATTAGAACGTGAAGGAAAACACCTTGATGAAACCAATCGCCAATCTACATTGAGCAAGCGTGGTGATTACTCTCAATCCTTCTCTGTATGAGAGAAGACCTGTGCCCAGCAGTGGGACGATAAGTTTGTTGATGATGATTGATATCAGATAACTGTCTTTGGGGTTATATTTTACTTGTAAAGAAGGTAGGTAATCTCATTAATTAAAATTACAGGTTTTAATCATTTAGCACTTTAAAAGACAAGATCAGGCGTGATAAAATAATTGTAACTTTTTAGTTAACATTATAATTTTAATCAGGTCAATTATGTTAAACAGGCAACATCTTAGTAAACTTTGCTGTTTTACCATTTATCTGCATTTTAATCCATCGATGAGTTTATCAAATTAATTTAACAGTTGTAATAATTATTACAATTACATTGATTTAAAAGATTAATTATATAAGTAGGAAGTAGGTAATACATGCGATGGGTTAATTAATACTTACGAAAGAAAATAAATTGCGATAAACCATTTGGGGCCGTAGATAATGACTACAGAAGAAAAAGAAAATGAATATATTGAACAGTGGGTAGATCTACAACGTTATTTTTTTGTTTATTCGAAACCTGAATATAATTTCTTCAGAATAAGCAACTGAATCGATTCCAATCATTTTTACACCATGTTATATTTTTCCACAAATACATTTAGAAATTGTTGCAGTGTGGTTACTGAGCGCGCTACCACAGATTACAGAGCGCTACGCAGCTTACGCGTGCGCATGCCCAGGCTCAGCTGACGCCACAGGTCAATGCACCCGGCTCACCCGCCCGCTCGTTGCGTGGACCATATTTTTGTTGGGACAACCAGGTAGAATAAGAAGCTCATAACTTTGTGGTTTATCATGATATCTTTTTGAAATTTTGTACATAGAGTCTTTACTTAAAAATACTGGACACGTGTTTCGGGGTCCGCATAAACAAATCATAATGTTGTATACAATACGTTAATAGGATAGCAAAGGTCAAAATCTGAAACAAACACATAAGGAGTCCTAACGGGCTAACGTTGCGTAACGTACCATAGTCGTCAATCATAATTGTTTGAAACCTCTGGTTATAACCAGAAGTTTCAAAAAATTGTAATTGACAACGTGACAAGGTGGCATCTCTAGTTCAAGACAAAAGTGTACGTAGTGCGAAACACTATTCCTAGAAGACGATACTCATTACTAGTCCAAATGCTCTGATCTTCTTTTGATGATTTTCTACCATTAGGCATTTACTGTTTTCTACCTAAAATTTACATGTTAGTAAACTTTTGTTTGTCAGAATTTCGAATAAGAAGAATGGAAAATTTAGCCTTTAGCTGATCGATATTGATTTTCGGCTGTCGCTGAAAATCAGCGCTGGGCTCTGTTTTCCATAGGGTCGCATCATAATGCTGAGCGACAGCCGTTTTGCATGGATGTGACGAATGTTCCCTCAACTATTTTTATTTTTCGTATTTTTGTAAACTTTTGCATCATGTCCTTTCTGGAATACATAGTGTAACTTAATTTACTAAATCCAACCGCGACGGTGATGAATAGTCAATGTAAATCCCTGAAAAAACTTATGCTTATAATGATGCAGCATGCGAGTTAAAAATCATTCACAAACATTGATTTGTCACAATCTACTAAAATAGCAACAAATTAAAACACTAAATAACCACTGCTGCCTTTACTTTGATGCATGCCACTTTCCCAAAAGAGCAAAGTCTAGGTTGTAACTAGCGAATCATGGACTAATGCAGTAGGACTAATTAACTATGTACCTACTACATAGGGGCATAGCTAGTCTGCGACAAAGTCATTTCTTATGTGCCCCACTGATGAAAGATAACTATACCCCATAGCGATCTTTTACCAGTGGGGCACATAACAAACTACTTTGGCACAGACTGATAAGTCCAGTGGATCAGCATTATTGTAATAATCCTTCTAATCATGACAAATAGGAACATGAACACTTGCTACATCTGATATCATTGATATCGTCATAATACCGGAGGTAGGTTGATAATAATTATTTTTTAATTCCTACAGTAAAGCAATCGTTAACGATAAGATGAAATATATTAATCAGCAAATATCATCAGGTAATTATCATTCTCCTGCCCTTACCCGAATTTTTTTTGTGTCGGCGCAATATACATTTTTTATTCATGCGAAACACGAAACACGTATCCAGTATTTTTAAGTAAAGAATCTACGTACAAAATTCCGAAAAGATATCATGATAAACCACAAAGATATGAGCTTGTTATCCTATTTGGCAGCCCCAAAAAAAAATACGGCCAACGCCCCGCTCGGGCGGGCGAGCGGTGCGTTGGCCTGTGGCGTCAGCTGTTGCGCGAGCGGGCGCAGTACTATGATCTACCGTAAGCTGCGTGGCGCGGTCGGTAACCACACTGCAACAATTTGTAAATGTATTTGGGAAAAAATATAACATAGTGTAGGTACCTAAAAATGATTGGAATCGATTTTTTATTTTTAGGGTAGCCTCGAGACCTATGATTTTAACAGAAATTGTGTCAGTCAAAGAACACATATTTGGACTCTCTATCCAATAAATTTATTTAACGATAGACATCATCATCATTAGATAAGATATCTACCTTATTTTTTTTTAAATTTTATTACGCAAATTAGATGCCTACACTTGGTATTTCCTCTTACCAATCTACATAGATTAGATATGCGTCTATTAGCAGATTGTCATAAGGATTATGTACACATGATCATCATAAACGATAAATGATCTTTTTTTTAGTCTCTGACGCGGCGGCGGCCAGCCGGGGTCGCGGCGCGCCCGGACATACCGCCCACAATTACTGCCAATTGTGCCAATTGACGACACTGCCACCCTTCCGCTTTCTATTCTACTAGCATCATCGTCCAAACATCTGCCATCTGTCCTCTGAATATATTGCTCCTGTTCCAATAACGACATATCTAAAGAACAAATTGTTTTTCTGTCTAGTCCTTCAGTTGTGGTTGCTTGGGGTACTTCGTCTCACCGCCCAGTTAAGAGTACGTTGTGTAATATTTTGTTACGTATGCGAATACCTGTTCCTTTATCGGTATTCATTCTATAAGGCATTCCTTATGGGCAAGTATGTAACTCATCAACGTCTACGATTCACGCCTCTCGATGCTAAAGACAGCCAACAGATTTAAGTAATATATGAGGTAAATTAGTTTTTACAGCACGACTTTAATTAGTGTATTAAGGTCATCGTATGTATATACGTATTTATGTAACGCTCGAGCAATTTAGAGCTCGTCTGATGATCATGAGCGTTTATTGCTAGGCACACACACAGAGACGGGTTATTTGATTTCTTTTCGCAAACGTAGGTAACAATTGCTTCAATAGTTCAATTGGTCACTGTCAGTCACCCTTCCGTTTTAGAGGTGTAGTCTTGTAGCTTGTTATCGCACGTTTGGCTCATAAACGCATGACATAATTCCTATTTACTTACATAACACGATAATGGAATCCTTAATAAAATAGAGTTCATTAAATACTTGATAAACATTACAATTTCTTTATGAACAGACGTAGATAAGCAAATATGTTACGTTGTTTCCTTATTTATTATTGTTGGAAAACTAATTATTCTCAAGAAGCGTACCTATATGGTAATTTGGTTATGACGTACGTAAATGGTTAATTATAGCATTTAAAATTTCAAATGAGAATGTTTGACTGTAAATGAAGCAATAAGTAATGTATTAATACAAAGGTTTACGTCCGTTTTACTTTGTAGCTATACTCCATTTATTATAGCATTAGACAGAAGTTAAAAAAGGCTCTTTTAAGTGCACAGTTTGCAAAAAAATACAATAAACACTATTACAGTCAAGATTGATGTAGAGTTAAATATTATCAATTTAAATAGCAACTGTCACACCTAATTTGTACTTATTTAAGCCATCTACGTTCTTAAATTACATGTCCTTCATTTAATATTATTTATTTTTTAAATAAAATAATGTCGTGTCAATGCTTAAAATCTAAAAGAAGCAGAGGCAGACAACGCCCGAAACGTTTTTTCATGTAACTATAACTCAACCAAATCTAAAATGTTACCTATTCCCTTCCTAAGTTGTGGCAGCACGTGTTTTTTAATTTTGTTGGTTTATAATATCATCTATCTGCAATTGTCAATATTGACATACCGTTATTCGCTTGTGGATACTTGTGAATGCTACGCCTTCTCTCGTTGTTATTGTTGAATATTCGTGGTTTAGTTGTCATTTGTTACTGTTTTTCTGTTTGTTATTGTTTTGTTATTGTTATTAGTGTTAGTTTTGTGTTGTACATACAAAACAGTACGTTTTGTTGAATTATGAACACGGACTATCTCGGTGCAGGTCCAAGTGGCTTGCAAGCACAACATGTACGTTCTGAAACTGCTGGTAAAGCTGAGCAACGTCAACAGCGAAAAAAACGTGGCCCCAACGTTGATCATGAGGTTAAAATATTGTCTCCCAAGAAAAAGCGATCAAAGCAAAGACCTCTTTGTTCTGCAGAAAAAACAACAGTTATAAATATTCATAAAGACGTCAAGGGATCCATGCCAGAAGGTACCCCTGCTTATAAGACGCAGTTAATTAATAAAACTGCAGAAATTGCAGGTAAAGATCATATCCAATGCAGAAATTGCAGGAATTTAAGGATTTTACTATAAAAAATAAATATATTTGAAAATAGCATGCTTTGTGAGGTACTAATATACACTATTAATCATTTTATAGGCATATCTCGTGCAACGGTCTATAATATCCTCAAAGAGTACAATATAAAAGGTCGCCTGCAATCACCCCCTCCTCGCCAACGGAAATACTCAAAATCTGATGAATATGATGATATAACATTAAGTGGAATACGAAGAAAAATTCATTCTTTTTTCTTTGATAATGAATTACCAACATTGGATAAGATTCTGGAAGCCGTAAATAGTGATGAGTCTCTACCCGATTTTAAAAGAAGCACTTTATATAATTTAATTAAGAACAAATTAAAATTTACATATATTAAAAGAAGTAGAAAAAGTGCCCTTATCGACAAACAAGAGATTGTGTTATGGAGGGTGAAATATCTTCATGAAATTAAGAAATTAAGGAATGAAGGAAAAAAAATATATTATTTAGATGAGACTTGGCTAAATGAAGGTACAGTGCTGCTAATATTTATGAAGTCTGGAAGAAGGGGGCTTTACATAACTCGGTAAATAGCTTATCAAGTTATGTAAAACCTCCTTTATGCAAAACAATACAGTGAAGTATTATTAGTTCAACATAAGTTGAATTAATATTGCATTTACATCTACAACTTTAATTATACAAACAGGACACACAAAAAGCAAGGTATGGCAAGACACCACTATTAAGTCTTCAAAGGAAGCACACCGAGCAGGCTTATCAACTGGTTTAAAGAACCCAACTGGAAAAGGGAAACGTCTTATCATTGGCCATATTGGTAAAACTTTTATTTTATTTTTAATTCATTAACAATTGTCACATTACCAAAACATTAATAAAATGACCACTGCATTTTCGGTCACTAAAACTGGTTAAGTCTTAATACTTTCCCTCGGAGAAAGATGTTTATGGTTTTAGAATCATCTGTTCAAGGACATTAATGATGCAATTAATTTCGGTTGCTATTTAAAGGTTAAAATCTATTTCCAGCAATCAAGTATTCTATGCCACCGGTACACAATTATTGATTTGTTTTTATTTCATTTCACAGGATCAACAGATGGGTTTTTAATGGATGGTGAACTAATATTTGAAGCCAAAAAGTGTGATGGAGACTACCATTCTGAAATGGATGCACACAATTTTGAAAAGTGGTTCAAACTAATATTATCTAAAA
The DNA here is from genome assembly GCA_017933935.1 of Sesamia nonagrioides. NCBI lineage: Eukaryota > Metazoa > Arthropoda > Insecta > Lepidoptera > Noctuidae > Sesamia > Sesamia nonagrioides. The sequence goes on from JADWQK010002419.1 coordinate 392,156, forward strand.
TCGAGAGTGGTTCAGTTATTGTTATGGATAATGCGCCATATCATTCAAGAAAAGTGGAGAAGCTGCCAACTACAGCCACACGAAAGGCAGATATTCAGGAGTGGCTGAAAAACAAAAGTATTCCTTTTGAGGAAAAAGACCTTAGGGCCACTTTATTAGAGAAAGTGAAACAAGTAAAACATTTGTACCAAAAGTTTGTAGTAGATGAGATGGCTAAAGAAAAAAATGTGTTAGTGTTGCGCCTCCCACCTTACCACTGCGAGCTCAACCCAATCAAATTAGTATGGGCTCAAGTGAAGGGATATGTAGCACAAAACAATAAATGTTTTAAATTAGAGGAAGTGAAGCAGTTGCTCCCTCAAGCACTCACAAATATAACTGCAGAGAAATGGCAATCTTGCATTGCTCATACGATTAAAGAAGAGGAAAGATTTTGCCAACTTGATGGTATAATGGATAATGTTGTAGAAAGATTCATTATTAACGTTGGTGAATCTTCTTCATCATCATCAGAGGATGATGAATAAAGAATTCACATATCTATCACATCCATTAATTATATCATTAAGGTGGCAAAACCTTTTCCCTTATTTAATAGCCTTAAATAATAGTTTTTAATAAACTGATTGTTACTATTTTTTTTCATTTCATGTATCTATTCCAAGCATCGTCATGAGTAGATACATAGAATACGCTTTGCCATACATAGAAGTCATACACTTACATTAAAATCACATACATTATTTGTTAAAATTGTTCGAACTTGACTTCAAAATAAAAGGTTTTGTACTCCTGCTTCTGCGAGCCTCTTTTTTCTAATGTTATAATAAATGGAGTATAGTTGCCTACACTTAACAATTCATAGTCGCTCGTTTCCGTGTTTTTATCTTCCTATCCTACACGTGTCGTGTTATATTATATAAGATTGGCATATAATGTGAAATGCTGACAGTAATTGTAAATGACTAATATTTTTTTTTTTTTATTAGTTATAAACTAGTGCTTGACTGCAATCCCGCCTGATGGTAAACAGTGATGCAATCGTTGATTATAAAGCGCACTAGCTTATTAAGTCTATTCACTCAAAAAACTGAGTGAATAGGAAGGAAGACGGCAGTTGAGCGAGGTGATGCAATGTTTAACCCAACAACACGACCAATGATGCTGCGCCAGAGGATGATCTGGAGCCCCTTCACGACCAACCTCCCGACACAACAACATTAGGCACATCGTACCCGGCACACATCGCAACACAACTGCTCAGACCCGTTCTCCGTACGGCTTCACCAGACATCATGCCGGAACACGACGAATCGCTTGGCGGCAAGACTTTGTCTGGTGGGTGGTTACTTATGCCGGCGGCTGATGTTGTTGCCTACCACCGAGAGCAACAATATGGGCATGATATAGATACTTATTTATACAATTGTCAATTAATTTTATATGTAAGGCAAGAAATAGAACAACATATTGCTAAACTCCTCTGCACATGATGCAACGAAGCCTGCTGCAAGCTGCCTGCTATATTTTTCTGGTGCGAATAACAAAATATAAAATCATTAGATCGTCTTTTGTTTAAGGTTATACATATTTGATGTCTATACATATGTATAAGGTAATTTATTCCAGACTTAGCTACAGTTATTAAAATAAATATAGGAAAGAAACTACTGTTGTATCTTTTAAAGAATATACGACAGCGGAAAAGTTTACTTGTAGTAGATACTTGTATTATTGTTGTTGTTAAAGTTGGAAGATATTATTTTGCTATGCTAATTGACGGTTGTTGTGTATGGTACTGCGATGACGTCAGTGTTGATATTCGTGAAGTTTCCGGGACAGCTGGCCGCGGACGTCGATAACTTATCGGAGCCACACAGAGGTGGATGATCGATATATCGTACTGTTTGTGGAAGTGCACCATTTATCATGTGTTACGCATTTAATAAAATGTATCTAGTGTGTTGTTCTACTTTACCACTTCTTGTTTACTTTATAAATATAAAATGAAATGCTCAGAAACCACAGACTTTAATGAACACATTTTCAGGTACCTAATGCGGATTATTTGGTATCTTTGGTCAGCTAGAATGTTACGATAATGGACAGATAATAATATAATCATCATGCAAACACCAGATAACCTTATGACTTGGCAAATAATATTTAACAACATAATTCAGTATGTGATAAATAGGTAGATGTACTAAAACACAATATTATAAACTAACAATAACCATTTCTAGTACGTAAATAACTAAGCACCGATTTTTTGGCATATTAAAAAGTTATGTGCTTTGCTGAGCACCCAGACTAAGGTGCGTATTCCAGAAGGAAACTTAAGCATTGATCTCTGCTTAAACATTACTTAAAACTAGGTTCAACCAATCAAAAGGCTTCAAACTAGACTTAAGTAGAGTTTGAGTTTTGAGTGACGTTCTGTAATACGGACCTGAACACTTGGACTACAAGCTAAGCCTCTGTGAACTGCAAGTACCTTTTTAGTACCAATTGCAAGCAACCAGCTAGATACTCAACCACGCTATAACCACAGTCTAAAAATCAGGGCAATAGCAAAAAACTCCCCTAAGAGAATTATTCTAAAAATTATGAATTTGCTGAGTTTTAACCAAATTCTACCAGACCCTGTCAAACTTCAAGAATATGACAACTTTATTGCCGAAACTTTGAATATTCCAGAAAAAAATAGGCAGGCTACGTGACTGACAAATAAATAATTTCTAACACATTCAAAAGAGTCGTCGAGTAAACGATTGCGGTTAAAGTATCGAGGAAAACCACAACCTATGAATAAGCGACGAAATTTTCTAACAACTTCTCGTGAAAAGTACTAGGTATTGTGGAATAAAGAACATACATAATATCATCGATAGCAAAAGTTATTAACATCGCATTAAGCATCTCGAGATTGGTTCGCATGATGTTTTTTTTGACGAAGAAATCACATTGTTTTCCTCTCGGGACGGTGGAGAGTGTCAGCAGCTTGCGTGTGCCGCAGTCGACGCCCCCCGGGTTTCTAAGCGCAGCGCGCGTGACCAATTGGTATCATGTGTCTTCAATTTAGATCTAACTCAGTGTGTGGATCGTATTACCTATTGTCAACATGATTACGTATTTTTATAACCCCGAAGACGAGCGTTTTCGTCCACACTTTTGAGTTTTTGAAAGATTTACAGAGCTATAACGTAGTATTTTACCAACCTGATAATAATGTGGGAAGATCATTTGGTGAATAATGTGATAATCGGCTAATTTCATATTTCTGACGCAACTGCCTATCAGATGTTTGTAATCATCCAATTAAATGATTTATTATCGTCTTAACTTAATTAAATGTGATTTAGTGTTCCTAATTTAATGTAACATACTATTAGTTAATTAAATTTAATTAACTCCTAAGTATAGGTAGGTATCTTGGGCACCAATGACTGATTTACAAAGTGAAGGAAAAGCTACCGGCGGTCAGGGCACTAAAGAGAGGAATCTCCTGACAATGCGAGCCGAGTCCAGAAGTACGGCTTTCTGAATAAAGCCCTTCATCCAGCTGCCTAACGGGAAGCCTCCTGAGGTGTTGGTCGAAGCTCTTAGCTATTGAGCTATTGGCTGTCACGACTATAGGTACAATGGTAACTGAATCCATGTCCCACATGTCGACAATCTCGCAAGCCACGTCAAAATACTTGATTTGTTTATCTTCTCGGCTTTCACGAGGTTCTCATCAAATTATTATTATTAACTAGCTCATTGAATCAATCCAATATTATTATTAACTAGCTCATAGAATCAATCCAATATTATATCATCACTTCATGAAAATGCAGTTAATTTCGCGTACGTACTTTACTTGTGGCAAACTGTAACGTATAAGGACAAAGCAGGAGGTACCTATTATGCTTTATCAGGTAACATCCGGGACATGTCAGTTCGTAAAGAATTAATTAGAGCCTGTTTGTATCCTGAATCTCGAGGAAATTCGAGGAGCGGTTGAACAGGTGCCAAGTTGCAAGCTATGAAACGACAAGTTGCATCGAATAATTAATCGTGTGAATAACGATATCCGGCTTGGTTTCCATTCATTTTCCACTGGCTCGCAGTTTTTCTCAAGTCGCGTGACGCAATCGCGGATGTTCTAACTCTTGTAGCGGCTATTGTGCTGACATAATAATTGCGATACCTCATTAATGGTCAAACAGTATCTCGGAGTAACACATAATTTTCTACTTTGAATATATATATATATTAATACCAGCGCTGAAACTACTAACAACAATTTATTTTTATTTGGTGTATGGACTGTAAGGTAGCTCTTGTTTGTTTTCTTAGAGCTTGCAGATTTAATATATTATATCTGATGTAAAACGTGTAGGTATCCAAGTTATGTAGATTAGTAGAGATAAGGTTAATTATGATGATACTAGCTGCGTCCCGCGGTTTCAATAGCATAATTTTCCATCACATGGGAATATCCGGATAATAAATAACAGATAAAAGTATCCTACATGTTGTTAATCCTGATTGTGTGCCAAATGTCATCCAAATCCATTCACTAGTTTTTGCCCGATAAAGTAAAAAATATACTATACTACTACTACCTAATACTATAGACATGAAACTATGGAGGTAATCTTTACGTTTATTATATTTATTAGGATTAGTAGGACAAGGATAAAAATATACCTACTACGTTAAAGAATCCTTACCAAATATTCGAATATATGTAGGTATCATTCTAACAATTTCATTTCGAAAAAAGAATTAATTACACGTAGGTAATAATTTTTCTTAGATTGGTACTGGCCCTGCACTGGCTAAAGAAAAAGGTGCACAGAATTTACATTTAATTGAGTTTGTCAACAAAAGAATCGGCGCCACTGTCTTATTTTTTTCATCATCATCATCAACCTTTTATCGTCCCACTGCTGGGCACAGGTCTCCTCTCATACAGAGAAGGATTGAGTCTTATTTTCTTAATCTATAGGTACTAATCTATACTCTATACTAATATAATTATATAGCTGAAGAGTTTGTTTGTTTGAACGCGCTAATCTCAGGAAGTACTGGTCTGATTTGAAAAATTATTATTGCGTTGGATAGTCCATTAATCCGGGAAGACTTTAGGCTATTAACATCACGCTGTGACCAATAGGAGCGAAGCATAACTAACTACACGCGAACGAAGTCGCAAGCGGCCGCTAGTAATATAAAAAACAACCAACATTATGGGTATAGGCACCCTTAATGTTGGTTCCTCATAGCCTTACCATTACGTTACATCTATTTGGTACCTGCTCTATACCAAGAACTTGTGTATAATACTCGAAACATTGTATCTACTTACTTCTTCTACTTGCCTGTTAAACTGTATTGTAAGTTTTTGTGTTCGGCGTATACGGTAGAAAGTCGAGACCTTGGCATTAGCCTTGCGCGTGGAAAACGATTGACGATACGGAAGCGCCCGCGCATTGTTTTAACGTAGATTACGTAGATCGGCGCGGGAGGGCGGTGGAGCGGGGGAGGCGACGCCGAGGAAACGGATGTATTAAGCGACTAAAGACTTGTATTTACGGAGTTAATGGCACTTCTAAAAACTCGTTTAGCGTATTAGTTAATGAACATGTCACTGTTTAACGAAATAAGTCTTACTGGCGATCCTATTCCTGTGATATTACAAATTAATTAAAATTAAGCATATACCTACGTAACTTTCGTTACAAATTCAAATGACAAACAAACAAAGAAGATACAATTACACAATCAACAATATACAGTATGTTAACTAACAGAGGGCGTTCCCGTTAACCCGAAATAGTATAGCATACATACATGCTAAAAAAAATATTTCCAATCGAAAACAAAATGTTTTAAAATTTTTTTCAATAAGAAAATATTCAATAAAAATTTAAAATTGACATGTAAAAGAAACACACTGTACACGCGAACATGAAAGACGGCAACGTCGCAATTTATTTATACATGACGACTACTATTTTGATTTAAACAGGAGGTTTCAAATTTATTTCCAATTAGAATTTTTTTTTATTCGGATTTTTTTATGCTTATTTTTCTATGCTGATATTTTTATTTTAATCTATTAATGATATATATTAACGAGTTTAAGGGAACGCCCTCTGTTATTTAACATACTGTATATTTATCGACGGAAGTTGAGATTATGCTTTGATATTTATCAATTAATTCTTGTATCACTTTACGATAACTATTTTATGTTATTATATTAAATTGACTTTGAATTTTATTAAGAGCACTCAAAGGTTTTAGATAAAAAAAAACCCAAAGAACCTTTTATTTCATTTGAATCCATGAAGCAAATATATGCTCCGTGTTTGAATCAGTTAGGTAGTCAACACAATGTAAATTATTTTATGAATAAATAAATGGTAATGATGATCAAAATGCAATGACGTTGTTAATTAGGTGCTTAACCTGCAGGGTAATTGCGTAACACACTATCAGTAGCAATGAATTTAATTTTGACAATTCAATACCATTCATTGCGTTTTTTATCTTGTTTATTTATTTAGGATTTCCAACAAAGGATATACACAAATCATGAAAAAAGTAAAAAAGGACGACAATATTATCACGAAGGCCACTCCTTCACTTACAGGAGACCACAGCATGCATACAAGAAATTACAACTAAGCAAACAAATTGAAAGGTTTAAAATAATTACAATAATATTAAAATACAACATATTCTGTAGGTAAGTTAGCAAACACATATGGAGCAATGGATTAGCAATGTGCTGAAATGTGAAATTGTTTGAAATTGGAATCATTCTAATCCTTTGATTAGAATTATTCCAATTTCAAAACACAATCTCATTGATAAAATATTAAACATATACGATATATTCTAACAAACTGACCAAAAAAAATGTGCCGAACACAGCAGCAGCACACATGCATATTTTTATTCGGCATACATTGGTACAGTGTGAGTGAGATAGGGCGCAATCTAAAGCATAGAGAAGAAAAAGATGGCTAGTGTTTGTCGTTTGCGCTGTTAGTGTTTGTCGTTTGTTTTTACGAGTGTATCGAGAGTGACTAAAGCGAGATACAGGACTTACCTCCTTTTGTACGCTTCATTTTTAGTGCGCTAGCGACATATCTACCTTAGTTTAATATTTTATCAATGCACAATCTGAATTATTTTAATAGATATTACGAATTGCTTTTTCTAACCTACATTCATAACTTAAAAATATTTAATCAAGAATCTTTATAATTCTGTTGTATTGCAGAACAAACATTTGTTTTCGATTGATATTTTCACTAAGCGTGACACAGAGATGCTTTTGTGAAAGTACTTAGGAAAGTCATTAGAAAAATACATTAGTTTCCATTGACTGCTTAGGAAAAAACATGCGATTCTAGTTTACACAAGTAGGTAATGGTAGATTCCCGCTATGAAGATTATATTGTAGCGGAATACACTATAGTCCTATAGGTGCCTACTAAATATATATATGTTCAGGTCACATAAGTGGGCACTGACTTAGGTTTTTCAAAGACTTTTAAAGTTAATGATGTCATTTTCAAACCAAAATCTAATCATTTATTTCCAATACGCACATAAAAAGGCACTTTTGTACGTTAAAAATTACAGAATAATAGAATTGATTCTAGTCGTCCAAGTTTCCTTTTTGCTCCACTAAGAGGGACATAGGAAACTGTGGTATTTGTGCGCATGTAATATTATGCCACGAAGTAAAATAATCACTTGCTCTTAAAAAATTAAATTTATTACAGCCTAATGATAAAATACGTGCACAGTAAAGCAGTGTGTGTCGCTATTCCAAAGGCAGGGGCTGCCCGTGTTGTGTTACAGTGACCGCAGCGCAGGCGCAACAAAAACAAAGCGAGCATGTCCTCAATCGTGCGTGTCCAGCGGGCCACTCACGCGCAGGGCTTAGGTACTGTCACCTCCAGTCTTAACAATACCAAGTTTTAGCTGCCTTTAGACCTAAGTAGATAATGGAGAGAGTTATTTACGTTTTGTCATCAGTATCTTCTTAAAGAAAACGGTATTTAATGAAAACTTCGAAAAAGTCATCAAGCTATAAAATACTAGCTGCTCGCCGCGGTTTCACCCGAGTAGCGTAGGTTTCGATATGTTTTTTTTTTTATGATCCGCTCCTATTGGTCACAGCGACCAGCGTGATATTATATAGCCTAAAGCATTCCTGGATTATTGGGCTATCCAACACAAAAAGATTTTTCAAATCGGACCAGTACTTCCTGAGATTAGCGCGTTCAAACAAGCAAACAGGCGGGATTGCGGGCAAGCACTAGTTTATATTTATAAAAAAAAAAACAAACAAATTCTTCAGCTTTATATATTAGTATAGATTTTCATTATTATCATCATTAAATAATTCTATTATAGGTATGTTCTAAAATACTTACTATCAACAAAGTTATATTGAAACAGATATGTATCTATTCTCTACGTCATTTCACAAAAATTGATTCAGTTACGAACTACAAAATTTATCTATCACGGCGTCAAAAGTAATTTCATTAGAGTACAAACTATGTTTAACATAATTATGTTAGGATGTCCGATGTAAGAGGCTCGCTGTCTCTATAAAACTGATGTTGCGTGGCATATCACCGATGCTATGTGTGAATCATGACAAATTTTCTGTGTAAACTTTGATGACGTTTTGGGTTATGAATTGTGATATTAATTATTGAATTGAACCTGCCGTAAATGCTGGTCCTAAGTACCAAATATACCTACTAAATCTCACCTTTATTGTGAGGTTCGAAGATTGAGATGTCTACATCTTATAGTTGTAATGACTAAAAGAACTTGAGGAACTGACTTGAATTCTTTAATTTGTAGTGGCACTTACGTTACTAACATAAGTGCCAAACATAATTATTAAAACCTAGTGCCTACTTACTAAATATTTTCAAGAATAAAGTAAGAAAGTGTGCGTGTTTTATTTTGGACACAACCCTACTCACACCTTTTTCTCTGGCTCTGCGGTGGGCGGGGAAGGGGCAGGAAGCCGCAGGACATCCGACACGTACAGGAAGCAAAACCAGTTCTCGAGGCTTTGTCCCTCAACAACCTCCCGGTCCCCAGGCCGCCTCTCCCCTCCCGCTTGTCCGACCACATTCCTGTAGAGCCTCCGTGCGCAGGCGCACCCTTCTTCAAACATCACACTGATGATAACTAATAAGAAATAAATGACTAATTAATCATAATCAGTGTAAAGGTCTGAAAGTAAAAAAAAATACAACAGTATTTATTTTATAATAATTCCAAGAAAACGTATTCGAATCGTGAAATATAAAATCATTAAACTTTATAATTAATAACGAGGCTAGCCTGAATATGTCCAGCTCGACCAAAATTATAAGTTTTTAAATACTTAAAATACCAGTTTAACCATGAATATTTATTTATTCATATGCAAATAAAGTGATTTAAAACCAGATGCACGTGTCGTAAAAAAATATGTTACAATATCTGTCTTAGACCCAGGAAACAACTCTAATTTGAATCATCTTTATTCAACATTTATTTAATGTTCACGAAAAGTATACTTATCAATTAATTAGGAAATAATGTGATCTAACAAACATTGTAGTACATAAACATCTACCCAGACAGAAGTATGAGACTCTAAATCTAAATGCGTCGCAGCAAGCAATTTTCTCTATAAATACAACGGGCTCCGTCGTCAAGTATATGATTAACTCCGGCGAATGTCTCCGTGAAGCGGAAAAACGTCGGCACCCAAAATAGATGCTGAATATTTCCGACTCGTATTCCTCACTACTTGTGAAAATGGTATCTAAAGACGGTCGGCGCGCGCGCAACTTCCGGAGCACCGATAAACATGGCGGCGCGCGGCGGCGAGCCAACATGGCGAAGTTTCCGGCCGCGCTGATTCACATATGATGGCGTCTGACTTTGGCTTGCTCACTGCATATCTGTATTATGATTCAACCTTACACAACAAGTAGGTGTCCAGACTAACATCTTTAGGAATACGCTGTCTAGCACATATCCATAAATAAATAAATATATGCCTATTCAAACTTTATAGAGTTTGTTGTTCATGACCAAACAATATATTATGTAAACATTGAAATTAATGTTCTGAATAAAAAGAAAATAGATAGCAGATCGATAAGAAATTAACATAAGTAGAATTAAATTTGATATCTAGATTAATTGAAAAGATACTTGTAACCAGCACAATCAACATTTCCTGACTATGATCGATCATATCAATCTCACTAATGTGTTTCTTCAAAGTAGATAAACATTATGTGCGTAAAATTATGAAGTTGATGCACTGACTGTCGCATTTACATTCGGAACACGTGTCTGCCTACAGTGTCTACTATCGAATAGCGCGTCAATGCGTCTGAGAATCTCATCGAACCTCGTGATTTCAATTTCTTATTTGTATGTGTACGAATTGTAGTTGAAATTGTACATCATGCGTATGATTCATATCTCTATCAGCTAAATTGGAAATCGAATGTTGTTTTTATTACTTGATTGTTGTTCCAGGCCTTTTGTGTCAGTTGGATTGTTCAAATTGTACTCACTTGACTTTGTTCATTCGGTAGTCAAATAATGAATTAAAAGGAATGACGTAGGTGTCCGTTTGAACCTAAAGACGTAGGTATCTATTTGGGCCAAAAAGAAGTTACATAATTAATGAATATATGTCAGTTATTTGTAAAATTTAAATTAATTGCAAAGGAAACCACTCAACAAACCACAGATTAGAGAAGTAGCAATATTTACCTATACTACAACTTCCCCAATATATGGTTAGTATAAGTTGAAAAATATTATAACTACGCATTCTTTCCTAATCCTACGTGGATCTTATAACTTTACAAGCAACAACAAAGGGCCTAAATAAAATGTGTAAAGGAACTTTTTTAAAAATAAATTAAAGATGATTTCCCTTAAGGCAGTGGATACGAGATGTGAAAATAATGCCAACTAGTAATACATATTAGTATTTTACTTATTTAATTTAGATTTAAGAGCTAAATACCTAGATTACATTTGAACCAAGTGAATCAAACAAGCGCTAATCCCCCCGACAAAGTGTTACGCAGTTTGGTGGGTTTATTATATGTAAACAATTGTTGGTCAAAATAAAGCATTTATTTATTTTTAACTTAAATCAGTTGAATGTGACTGATACACACAAATAATGAGGTCTTAAAACTAAATTGTTTCTGGAGTGGCTAATTGGCCATGTTACTAAACAATATTAAAATTAATATTACAAAAACAGTAAAATAAATAAGGGCTTACTGTTCGCGTATGGTGGAGGGTATGAACCGGATCCAGGGACATTCCGCAAAGCAACGGTGCGCGTGCGCTGGGCTGGCGCCAACCTCGCGCCGGAGTGCGTGCCTGCCATGACTTCCATTACAACCTTACAATTGAATTGTGGGTTCACACTTCGCGGATAATATCAAAATATTATTTACCCGCAGATTGCATTTTTGTGATAATTAAATTATTAGCTCCTTCAAACTGATAGTTAATCAGACACTTTCAGAGTTAATAACATAATTGTACAGATTTTGAAATATGCTTTTACGAAAGATATGCTTCAATATTAGATAGTAGGCCACAGTTGTACAACTGCCCCCTCGAGGACCTTGATTTCATAACATTTAGCTGAATGTGTAAATAATGTAAAAGTCGTAATTTGGCAGTAGACAAATGTTGTTACGTTACGACGAGGACCGTAGTTTCACAGCTAGGGCTGCCGAACATCAGAACACTATTCTGCTTGTTTACAATCATTATTGTTTTACACTCATGAGATGAAATGTTAAGTCCTTATCGCATATTTTTAGACTAATAAAAAAGTTTCACAGCTAGGGCTGCCGAACATCAGAACACTATTCCGCTTGTTTACAATCATTATTTTTTTACACTCATGAGATGAAATGTTAAGTCCTTATCGCATATTTTTAGATTAATAAAAAAAAACAACAATCAAGTACAAACGCCTTACTGGGCGTTTCTCTAGCGTACCCGTAGACGTAGCGTAGGCGTCCGCTACGTCGGCTTTGCGTAGGCATACGCTACGCCGCAATCGCGTAGCTTGGCGCTACGTCAAAATACGTAGTGTGCGTAGACGCAGCGCAATCGCAATGTTGTTTCTATGCCATCATAAAGGTACTTATACAAAAAAAATTGATTAATTTTTTTGTTTCCTTGCTTTCCTATTAGAAAAAAAGAAAATCAGAAGAAAAATGAAAACGAGATATGACAAGCAATGAAAGCAGTTTACAGTCAATTATGTACTTTGTAACGACTCTCTATTATATCTTAGTGTACCTACATTACATTTTCTAGACAATTTCTTCATCGATTACACATAGTATCCAAAGAAACTTACACAAAACTTTGGCAAAAGAAACGTTTATAACATTTTGTTTTTATAGACTATCAACAAAAAGCAGTCAACCCTGTGTGAAGCAAGGTTGTCGTACCGCGCGCGGCCGTGGCAGTGAACTTACTTTCTTTGGCTTGCGCTTGCGCACAGCCTGCGACCGGCGACCAAGCGTGGATCGTGCTCGTTTAATAAGACGTAACCTTCCACACACACTAAATAATGTGAATCTATTGCAGTTATAACGACTCCTGAATTATCTATAAGCGTTATTTCGATGCTAGATATTATCAAGCAATGAAAATCTACAAGGTTTTGATGAGTTGTTTATATAACAAGGATAAGAAATTTAAAGCTTAATATACAATTGTATTAAGCTTTGAATAGTAAGTACGATAAATAAAGTAATAATATACAAGTAGGCAGGTAAATTAAGTTAATAACTCACTTAATTTACGTGCCTTCTTGGAAGACAAAACAACTTCTATGTTATAAAGTGAACTTAAAACCGTACGAGTTACATTGAAATCTTTATTGCTGTTTCTAAAAATAAACGATAATCACGACTTATAAAACTAAAAATAAGTAGGTACTCATAAATCTACCCAATTGAGCATAATCTAACCGCAATTGCCCAGGCTACATGAGTTACGTGACCCAATTTGAAAAGCCAGATATTTAAAAAAAAAGCAATTTCCACATTGCGTCATGCCACGAAAATATGTAAGTCTAGAACACTGATTACTGAGTAAAAAGACGCACTTCCAAAACGGTACAGGTTTGTTGTTGTTATTTCAAAACGCAGCCGAGGTATATTCAATAGCTACCTAGCCACGTAGTAATAGTCGTCCGCAATCCTACTTCCGCGTAGTTCATCCCGCTGCGCGACCTAGGCTAGGCTAGGCTGGGCCGTTATCATCGAGCCCGTTACGTGACGAGCCTGACCCGGATCCAGCCGCGTGCTGTAAACGCGCACCACATGGAAAAATGCACTAATCTGTCACATTACATACATAACAGTATGGCGAACGATGCTTGCAATACTGTTAGCGCTTTGTGTGATTTTACCGCCCGCTAATTGATAGGTTTATTTAAAGGAATAGAGACCTAGAAGTAGGTATGTGCTTCTATCTCTGAGAATAAAAAGTAGGTATGTAATCAAGATTTTTCTGTGCTTTCTGAGCCGGCCTGACCTTCTTTAAATATAGTTAGGCTAGCAGTTGCCCGGGATTTCGTCTGCAATCCATGATGAAAAGTAGCCTGTCCTTACTTGAGTCAAGGTCTAACTGTGTGCCACATTTCATTCAAATCCATTAAGCCGTTTTAGCGTGAAAACGAGACAGACAGAATTACTACCGCATTTATAATCATGGAAGTATGAATATCGGTCAGGTGTTTTATATAAATCGTTTGATAAAATAAACAACGTAGGTAGGTCTTGTAAATAGGTTGGAGTGAGTGATGAACTTATTATTTTCAATGGTATTGCTGAACAGGTTTTGTGTGATTATTACTGAGCCCTGAGGTACGTTGCTTATCTACACTAATATATAAAGCTGAAGAGCTTGTTTGTTTGTTTGCGCTAATCTCAGGAACTACTGGCCATCACGCTGCTACCAATAGGAGCGGAGCATAACTAACTCCACGAAAACGAAGTCGCTGGCGGCCGCTAGTTCTATGATATAAGAGATTACTTATGAAGCTGATCTTTAAAATTACTGTATATAAAAACACTACCAAACTTATTATGCCTATAGCTTGCTATGAAGCTAGCTATATGTATGAACAACAAGTTAGATAGTTTTTTAACAGACTTAAAAAAGGAGGTTAATGTTCGTCTGTAAAACGAAACGATTTTTTCAAAATCGTTGGTGGTTTTCATTTGGTAGAGGAAGCGCACTGTGGCCTCATATAAATTGTATTAAATTTGATTTGGTATTTATTAACTTGAATTCAATAATACATATTAATTCACTTTAACATGGGCGTACCAAGCTTCAAGCCTGGGGGGGGGGGCGGGGGCAAGTGAGTCCTAGGGGGCAAGTTAGGCCTAGGGGGCAAGTCAGCCCCACCCGCCTGCAAGCCAGGCGGGTGGGGGGGCAGTCAAATTGTTAGAGTAATCTTTGTGCGCTATAGTCGCACGCGGTGTTTTGGTAATAGGGATTTATCGTGGGTAAAAAAAAAATATTAGATTCTGATTCTATTTATATTTGTATATTTTGTTTTATGAAATCAATAAAAATTGACAAATATAAAAGGCATCAAAGAACAGGAGTGCTGGCTGGTGACGTCACTGGCCGCTAAAAAGTGTAGCGTGTGGTGACGTCACACCAGTTTTCAACGCGCTCTTTAGTTTTTTTTAGTCAAATACCCTATTACACAGTACTTACATTTTGTCAGTGTCTACATCGTGGTTTATTTAAAAGTTAGAGATATGTCCTCATTTATACTTTATTTAGTAATTAGGAGAGTTCATACATGTTCTACGAGATTTTCGGGGAGGGGGAGGGGGGGGGCAGCGGCCATCCCTGCCCCTACCTGGGTACGCCCATGCACTTTTAGTATGTTGATGATGTTACAAAACTCCTACATACACATGATGTTCTACTAGATTTTCGGGGTGGGGGGGGGGGGCAGCTGCCATCCCTGCCCCTACCTGCTACCGGGGGGGGGGGGGGGCAGCTGCCATCCCTGCCCCTACCTGGGTACACCCATGCACTTTTAGTATGTTGATGATGTTTGATTAAAGTTGAAGTTTCATTAATTAATTACAAAATAAAATAATGAATCACATGTATAGTTTTATTGAATTAAACCCTTTAATATTCGTATAAGTTTTTAGTCCTATCGAATATTTTGTCTTGGAAACTGCAGCTCTTTTGACATTCGATGACTGCCAATGTCACAATCACAAGACTCTTTTTATTAATGCACATTAAAAGGTTATCAATTCAATATTACGGTTTCTCCATATCTATATGTATTACTTATGTAGGTACGAACGACAGCAGGCCAAGCTACCCAAAACTGTCAAACCTTAAGTCCTAATGCTTTAGAGATAAAGTTGAAAATGTAATAAAGAAATCTGACAGATTGTAGTAGCTTGACGTTTGTAAACACGATGCACGAATATGGATTTACCAGTTTATATTGTGATGACAAAAAACCGGTCAAATGCAATTCGGGCTCACACACTGAGGTTTCCGCACAAAATTTAATGTAGGTATGTACAAAACGGTTTTCAGATGTTTTCTTTTACTTGTGTTACAAGAAATTGCTTTTGCCCAATATGATTCTAGGTGAACGAAAAGCCTCCTATAGGTTTTTAGTCCTTTGCGAATGTCGAAATATTCCGGCAAAAATGAAACATAAATGCCCGTATCTTCTTTAGGTTGGTTTAGAGGATAGTTTTTTTTTTTGTTTGAGGCTTCTGGGGATTGCAATCCGGAGTATTTGATACTAATTATACAACTTGATAAAACTACTCGTTCCTGAGAAAAAAAGGTTTTGATAGACGGACCATGCAGTCGCACGGAACAAGGGTTCCATTTTTCCTTTTGAGGTACAAAACCTTTAAAATAACATAGTTATTCACTCAAGGAAAGCAATGAATGTCGACTATCATATAAAATATCTGTCTCTTGATCAACAACGGGAATTCTCGCTAATAACACCCTTAGTAGACGAGCATATAGCTCGGTACCAACATGGCGGCACACCGACATACCAAGTAGAGTGCCAATAAAATGTAATTAAAATCACAAGTAGAGTGCAAGGTGGACCGCTAGTTCCCCAGGTGACACTTATCAAGCGGACTAGAAGCGAGCGGCATCGGCGCCCGTGTCGACAACGTCGCGGCCTGTTGGACGAGTCAATTTTATATTATATTTGGGTAAATAGCACGTGCACCCGGACAGACAATTATACCCTATTAGATATAACTAATGGAAGGTTAAAATTGTTCTGTTTTCTTCAAGTGGATACTTGCCTACTATTTAAAATACAGATGATCATCTTTTTACTAAATGCGAAATTGAAGATATTTGTATCCGATTTTGAACATTTTACACAAATCATATTGTGTATAAAACTAAGTAAATTCTCTCTAAATGTTTTTTTTTTTTTTTTTTTTTGTCATTATCTCAGCAGCGTTAATCCCAGTCGCATCTGAAGCTTTTTCAGCTTTGGAGTCTGGGGTCCGCTTTACCAGTCTAACTGCTGATTTGGCATTAATATTTTTACATGTAATGGTGACACTTCATTATTTTAATCACGGCACCGAATCGTTAAGAACAACTGACGACAGCCCTATCTGATTAAACGGTTGTGTGAAATTATATAGAATTAGTATTTAATGATGGCAACTTACCATTCTTATCGTACAATGCAAAGAGTATAGTAAGTATATAATAAAGAGTGACAACTCTGTGGTAAAATTTGCATGTATGGAAAGTGCTGCCCCCTTACATTTTGTGCGTGAACAACTACTAGTGAGTGATATAGGTAGCTATGCATATGTAGCTATGTATACTATAGCTACATACCTATGCATATGTAGCTATGTATATTATTGCTACGTACCTATGCGTACGTAGCTATGTATATTAAAGGTCTGGGTTTTCAGATGAATAAAAAAAAGTATTCAGTAATTCATTTATTTTATGAGTGGAAACTTCACAGCTGACACACACAGAAATAATATTACAAATTAGCCGAAAGTGTCACAAATTAACAGTTTGGGGTTGAAAGTTTGTATGGATTACTTATAAGTATACCTATTATTTTGTAATAACACATAACCATGGTAATTTATCCATCTGCATCCTGTCGTCATGAAGAGACACCACAATTTTGGCATTAACACGTGCACTTGTTACATTAATTCAACACAAGTCTAAATAAAATAAAATTGTTTGATTCTCTATCCGCCATCTTACTTCTTTCATGAAATTAAAATGAAAAAATATGGCATTGTCATTGACCTTTATTTGACCCTAGGGACAAGATGGCTGCCAAATTGTTCACTCGCAAGAGTTCAGGTGTCGCTGTCGACTGTAAAAATTGATGAAGTACTAAGTGTGCCCCCCCTGGTACAATGTCTAATTCTTAAATGAAACATGTATAAAAAGATAAAATAATCATTATTTCCATGCGAAAAAAAGACTACATATTTGTGAAGAAAAGCAAGAAGAGAGACCAAAATTGCGTAACTTGTTATCAGTGACATCAATTTAAATATCAACCTAACTGTAACAAGTTGGATACAGAAAATGTAAGTAATAATCAAATGTACAATGACGCTACGCATATTTCTTTTTTTTTTATTTGTTATCAGCTAGTGCTTGACTGCAATCCCGCCTGATAGTAAGCAGTGATGCAATCGTTGATGGTAAAACGCACTAGCTTATTAAGCCCATTCTCTTAAAAAAAACTGAGTGAATAGGAAGGAAGACGGCAGTTGAGCGAGGTGATACAATGTTTAAACCAACAACACGACCAACGATGCTGCGCCAGAGGATGATCTGGAGACCCTCCACGAGTCACGATCAAACTCCCGACACAACAACATTAGGCACATCTTACCCGGTACACATCGCAACACAACTGCTCAGACCCGTCCTCCGTACGGCTTCACCAGACATCATGCCGGAACACGACGAATCGCTTGGTGGCAAGACTTTGTCTGGTGGGTGGTAACTTATGCCGGCGGCTGATGTTGTTGCCTACCACGGAGATTAATTTATAATCATAATCGATCGAAACTATTCATCTTGTTGTACATTAAATAACTTGGAAATCTTTTACGGAATGTGCTGTATGTAGGTAAGGAAAAAAACAGTGACGGAATAACATATTGATGACCATTTCCCGGAATAACGATTTGCTCATTATCATTCCGGCCAAACAACAGACCACTAATAAAATACTAGATGATTGTGGAATCGTTCGTCGAATTCATAAATCGTTTCTGATAATATTTGCGTATCTTAAAAATGGGTAAGTTGGGTGGAGAGATTTCAAAAGTACCGTATGAACTTAGTTACAAGTAAGGGTCAAAAGTAGAGTACCACTTTTGTTAGTACACTTATTGTTAGTGCAATAAAGTTCAAAAGTAGTAATGCACTTTTGACCCTTACTGTGCATTTAAAGTCACGTCACTCGGCGTTTTACTATTGAGACACAAGAACATTAATATTTCTGGAAAATTTGTTTTATGATGAATTAGTAATGGAGGAAGTACCTACCAACTATCTATAAACCCTCGCAAGAAAATGGTAAATCTCTGAAACGAGTAGCATTTATTAATAGGTACTGCGTAAATATTAATTTTTATTGTAACATAAGGACATAAAGTGGGTCCAGGAAGTACACGCAAATACTATGTAATGTCTTAAAAGAACTTGTAACGTTTTTTTTTTTCTCGTGTATATCGTCTCGACCAGCTCAGCCACTGCCGCCCGGTCGTAACTGGTCGACAAAAAGTATGCATATATTTGAATTTAATTTTACGAACAGGAAATACTGAGACGAGCAGACAAACTAAAGAACAAAAAAACAAAAGGCGAAATATTTACGTATTTACTGAATGACGCAAATCTTTTTTCACACATACCTCGTTACTACTCCATTTCGTAAGAATTACATGATGTGGTTCTTCCATTGCAAATCAAATGAAGAAAATTTCACTTTATTTCTGCCCTTCAAAACGAAAATACGCTAAACGTATATAATCAATTCGACAACGACAATCGACTACGGCTTGAATGGTACTCTCCTATTAGCACCGAGCATAGAGAAAGATTGATACTATGGGTCTTTGGGATAAGTACAAATTGAATATAGGGCCATGCCATGGATAACTTTTAATAATAAAAAAAGATTACGACGAATTGAGAACCTCCTCCTTTTTTGGAAGTCCGTTAATAGTGAGCACAAAGCAAAATTAGAACTGAAGTGTTCATTTATTCAAATTATACCATCATTTCAACACTACCTGGTACATGTAGTATGACAATAAGTAATTTTCACATGATTTCTTAGCCTATGGTAAAATATCTCTATAGATTTATGGTGTTACAAGAATAGATTGAATAAGAAATGAGTATATAATTTATATTTTTTTTATTTTCCTTCTTTGTATGAGAGGAGACCTGTGCCCAGCAGTGGGACGATAAAAGGTTGGTCATGATGATGATAATGTTATAATTAGATATATCAAAAAAACGATGTACGGACGATGATGGACTGTTTGCGATGGATGATATGGATAGAAAGCGGGAGACTGTCGAGTTGGCGGTTAATAGAGAATTAAGGTGGAAAAAAAACTCTGCGCCGACCCCAAATAAATGAGTATTACCCTACATAAGATTAATATAAGAGATTTATTAATAAATGAATAAATAAAATACCTACCCAAGGAACATTTGTTTAGTTAGCAGTTTACTCCATCATTTACATTATCAAATATTACTTGATAGATACGAAAGGCCATACATTTCTCTCCCACACCAACAAACGAGAGAGCACAAAGTCATTCAGTGAATGTAAAGCAAAAACAGTCTATAAACGTAAAAATGTGACAATTGCAGGGAGTTCATCAATCTTCGCCATTTGAATGGGACGTAGGTGCGGCTCGATGGTTTAACAATGACTTCGGTCATCCAGAGAAATTATTAATTGGCCCAAAGACATGACAAAGAAGCGGAAATATAAAACTTCTGCGCTGGAACCCCGTCGCGCGAGGCGCTTTACCTGACTCTTGCCCTGCCATTGTACCCTGACTCAATAGAAGATATTTGCTTTTGAGATGCTATGGGAAATTGCGCAACGACCGTTGAATGTTATAAGAAATCTTTGATCCATCATCTTGGAGGTAGTATCATGTCAGATAATGATGAGCAGTAAGCGTGAAATGGAAGCTTTTTATATAACCCTTTCATTTTATACCTGGAGAGGTAATCCTAGATAACAGGAACAGTTACGTACAGAAACCAGAACAATTGATTACAACAAAGGCACAGAGGTAAAAAATAACACCCAAAAAACAACTAAAACCAACCAAATAACAGCAACTAAAAAAGAAATAACAAAAAACTTGCTAAAGGTAAACATTAAAAAGATTTATTCAGTAGTTACTTTCTTGGGAATACCTAAGTTGAGGTCGAACGGTTTTTATTTAGTCTCATAAGTTTCGATTCGGAATCTATAACCACCAACACATTATTCATCAGCGCTATCATGCAAAATCTTTGCGTCCATATCTATGATCTTATTCTTAAGTGCTCCGTGCAAAATCGTTAAGTTGTGAATTCACACCTCTTTGTCCCCGCCGATGTACAAACCATCACATCGGATTTATCGAAGTACCCTGTCCACTGGTCGCTCTATATCTCACAGACGAGTGTCAAACAAATCCGTGGCCGTTTCCTAGAAGGGACACCGCGGCGCCTTAGAGACCCTATAATTTTTTGTGCCCTTAAAGATAATAAATGATGCACTTGGAAAAAAAGAATCCGACCTGTTCACGAAGATAACGATCACAACGATTTTTATGGAAATGCTAGCCGGAATTGTAACGAACAGGAATCCTTTTGGGATGTGGTGGAGCGAGCAGACAATGCGTCGGCAAAAGACGCGGTATAACGTCCCATCCCATTTCATATCTGATCGGATCATAATAATTACTGTAGATGATACAAAAAATAATATTGGTTTAGGTAGAGTGGAATTTAGGTAGTGGTTGTTATGCTTTAAATCGATTTCTTTTCAGTTTCCATTTTGTGTTTATTCTGTTACCATTTGTTTCAAAACAAAAAAATAATTCGTAGCACATAAGTTGAATACTTAATTTAGGTTTGTTGTTCATATTGACGTCATTTTCATCAGCACTTCAAACCTTAGGTTCTTTAATTTCTACAAAAATATGTAAAAGCTTTTTCGCGAAATCAATTTTTTAAATAAAGGGAACATCTAATAGTGTGTGGTAGTCCTTCTTCTCAAAACAGTAAAGAGGTAGGTAAACACATTCCTCATACATTCCTTCATTTTCTTGAACACGATAAAACTCCACTTCGTGATGGAATATGTCTTCTTAAGATCTGTAATTATTTTTGTTATAAACATAATAAAGAGTTTCTTTTCTATGCGACTAAAGGATCAAATTCGGGCTTACTTTCATCCCAAGTGACAGGCTTCTGTAAAATTGTTTAGAGCTTATTATTAATCTATTATTAGACAATGTGCTTTAACGTAAAGGAATTCCTAACATTTAAAACGGATCCTTTGTATTTGTACAAATAATAAAATGGTTGTAAAGCTCTCGAGCCTTTTATTTCCTCGCATCGTCCATGGTTTTGTAAGTGAATAGACCTCTCAATATCCTATTTAAAGATTTGGTTTGCCCACTTTCCACGAAAAGGCTTTTAATGGCATATAACTCCATATACAAATATTGTGTAGGAACGTAAAGATGTCAGAGGAATATAAACCTTATAAACATAACATATAAAGCAGTAACAGTAAAAATAATATATTCAGTACCTAAATATTGGCTTACTGTCATGTCTAAGAATTAATTTATGAAATATAAAAAAATCCACAGAAAGTTCCGATCTACGATTCAGATGACCATTTTTATAAAATATAATTTGAATCTAACAAGCTAATCGACATAACGCTATTATTTCAATGTTTGTAAGAACAGAAGTAAAGCAAAATGTGCCACAATACAACCATATTCTAAAAGTACCGCTGAAACTAATATAAGTTCTAAACAGAGTTCTTTAAGATTCCCCAAATCACAAATTACAAATAAACAGAACCTAGATTAAGTATAATTATTCTATACCCTCTAATGAAAATATTCCGTACACATAGCAAAGAATACAACAACAAAGTCCGATGGTTACAACACGATGCGATGGAACTGGGAAAGAACCACTGTTTACCACTTCGTTTCCCATTCAAGGTATTGTTCGGAAGTGAAGAAGTGCTCCATACTTGGAAGTATAATGTATGCCTTTGTATGAAAGTTAATATTTTAGCTAAACGAAATTCGTTGCTATTGTGTACCGCAAACCTTACCTGCTATTGAAAAGAATAAAAGTACGGATTGCACACATATTATGAGAAGGTTATAAATAGTGCAAATATTCACAAGAGATCGAATAATACATCAAAAGTGTAAAGGAACGTATTGGTAGAAGTTTTATAAGTGGGATGGGCGATGTAATTGATCGCAGAAAAAATAGTTCCGTCTCTAAATTCAAAAGAATAAATATAGGTAATGTCATCTCATTATTTGTAAAGACGAAAACTTATGCATCCAACTCACCCAGACTAAAAAAAGGAGATTACTAACTAAATTGTACAGTGCCTGCCTACCTGAGGGTCACTCTTGGGAAGTCAAAACAATTTTAATCAACCAAAATCTTCTGTACCTACGTATAATTTGAAATATACCGAAACTTTAGCTAATTACAAAACAATGGAGGTTTGTCAAGCGAGGTGCCGCTAATAGCGAGCGTGCTGGATGTAGCTCGTCGCGTACTCGACCTTGGATGACGTTATAACGTTTTCCTACTTCACTTCCTGCTCGATGCCATCTTAGTTCTTGAATCGAACGCCGTCGCCGGCGCCATACACTGACTCGACTGTGCATACTTTTAAACATTAAGAATTGAAGTATTACCTAGTATGTATACGTATTACTCCTGTTATATTGAATTTCAAACAACAATTTAACATAAAACCTCGTGAAAAGTATTTTATTGACGTCATAAAATATGAAAGTCAACACAAATTTATTTGAAGGTTCCGTTTTTCCTATGTACCTAGCTAATACCTAGGTACTTACTACAATTAACAAGTTTTCCTTTATAACGTTTTTAGACAGCATTATGAGATAGCAGCAGTAATTTCAGTAATGGACAGCCAGGTATATCATCCCATTTATAGTCGTTGAATCTGTCTAACCCCGAATGCACTTTCTTTTGTCCTACAATACAGCCTCGTTTCTTTTATGCTGAGAAATACAAACTTCCTGGGCACAAGCTACGATGTAGCATTAGAAACAGTAGAGTACTAGGCATAGACAATACGGGAGCACAACCACGCATAGACAGTGTTTTGCATCGCTCCGCGCCCTTGCAATCTTCCTAATGAGTGAACCCTTTCACACTCTGGACAAAGCTGGGGTTTCACGGGTGATGTGACACGTATTCATAACATCGTTCTTTGTTAATTCCAACAGAAATGAAGTTTTGCTCTTAAAGTAAAGTGAAATTACGCTGTATTAATATTTGCGGTGTATTATGTAATTAGACATTTTTCGTATGTAATTATGTAGGCATTTTTCGAAGTAGGCACGTCCAATAAAAATCTGCACGCAAGCCTTTTGTCCATAATTATAATCATATAGTTTACTAGATATGCATATTTACTACACATAATATATTGTACATTAGATGGGGATTTTTTACTTAATAAAATTAGGATCGATCAACTTATGGGTTCTCGATGAAAGGCATGTGCCACTGCCAGCCACAAGTTTTTAAAATGTAATGTTAATAATAATAAACCTTAATTTTAAATTAATTTTTACCATTGTTTCTAAAATGACAATCAATGTTAATATCTCATAGAAATAAAATGCTAATATCAGATTTGAAATTGTGTGTGTGCAAACTATTAATATTTATATGATAGTAAGCAATGATGCAATCATTGATGGTAAAGCGCGCTAGTTTATTAAGAGCCTATTCAATGCTAAACCCAAAAGCACGACCAACGATGCTGTGTCAGAGGGAGATTGATCTGGAGACCCTCCACGACCAAACTCACGACACAACAACATTTGGCGCATCGTACTCGGCAAACATCGCAATACAACTGCCCTACTATGTAATCTTTTGTCAATTTACTTGTCGGTACCTACTTATAAAATATAATGAGATTATTGAAAACACTAATAAGAACAGCCTTCTATTGTCCCACTGCAGGGAAAAGGTATCTTCTAATACACAGAGTGTTGACCGCCACGTTTGCTCAGGCCAGAAACACTAATGAAATACATTATATCACGTGGCTAAACTACCAATAAACGACACCTCATTATTAATATTTTCAATTTGTTAAACTGAAATTTGTTTTTAATATTATTCGATTATGACTTAACAGTTACCTACATAAATTGACCCTATAAGAAAAAACATACGAATATAACTACAGACGACAGCTCATCAAGCTACTACAGTCTGTCAAATTTCTATATTATATTTTCAACGTCATCGCTAAAGCATTAAGGCTCAAGATTGATTGGAAATATTTGACAGTTTCGGGTTACTTGACCTGCAGTCGTCCGTACATACATACGTTGATGTTGGAACACAGCTGCTGTAAGGAGAACCAATTTACAGGACATTATTTTTATCCAACAACATCATAATTCGAATTAATGATTGAAAATAATGCTAATGAAATTATGATTTTAGTGCACTTTACCATCAACGATTGTGTCACTACTTACCATCAGGCGAGATTGCGGTCAAGCGCTAGTTTATTATTTAATAAAAAAAAATGAAACTTTCAGATGATACGGGTACCTACATTTTGTGGTCAAAATTCATAGGTAACGCACAAACAAACCCTAAGTTATTGGAACTTTGTCCCTTCTAGGATCAAACATCTAAGAACTACAAATACAAAAAATACAATACAGAACTGACGAACGGATGTTTGTTATCGAGCTACGCAGGCTGCGACGTTATCTAAGTGAATTTTAAAAAATACTAGCTTTCCGCCCGCGGCTTCGCCCGCGTGGAGTTCGGTTATATCGCGCTTTTTAGAATTCCCTCGGGAACATCAAATTTTTCCGGGTTAAAGGTAGCCTATGTTCTTTCTCAGGATCTAAAGATTGTCTGTGCCAAATTTCATCAAAATCGGTTGAGAGGTTTAAGCGGGAAAGCGTAACAGACAGACAAGAGTTACTTTCGCCTTTATAATATTAGTATGGATAACTGTAGAAGCGCCACTAGCCTGACGCCAGCGCTTGGCTTTGCTGTCGTA
The DNA here is from genome assembly GCA_017933935.1 of Sesamia nonagrioides. Lineage (NCBI taxonomy): Eukaryota > Metazoa > Arthropoda > Insecta > Lepidoptera > Noctuidae > Sesamia > Sesamia nonagrioides. The sequence goes on from JADWQK010002419.1 coordinate 417,663, forward strand.
TCTACTTACTATAGATACCTACTATGTAAAATGTAGATGGTAGGTGCTTTGTAGATATCTATCTATGTGATTATCCATGACTTTCTGAAGATTAATATCAACAGCCAACCAACTATATTATTCAATCTATGTAAAAGTACCACTTTTTGAGAGTATAGTACTGTGGTGTATTGTGTCACAACACTAGTTAATGTTACAAGCCCTAAAAGATTTAACCCTTTCTAAAACAGCCCAAGGATTCCGCAGGTTCTTGGGCATGATAAATTACTACCGCCAGTTCCTTCCCAATGCCGCTATGACTCAAGCGCCGCTCATTGACTTCCTTACAGTTACCAAACTCAAGGGAGCCAAGCCCATGCCCTGGACACCTGAACTGGAGCACGTCTTCCAGCATACAAGGACAGCCTCTCACAGGTTACCAGATTAGCACATCCTGTACCTAACGTCCCATTGGCGTTATACACAGACGCATCTGGAACTCAGGTAGGCGCGTGCTTACAGCAGCAAACCGAACAGGGCTGGCAACCACTTGCCTTCTACAGCAAGAAGCTTACGGCGAGTCAGTCAATGTGGCCAGCATATAATCGGGAACTCTTAGCTGTATATTCGGCTGTGCAGCATTTTCGGCATATATTAGAGGCGCAACACGTCACAATATATACGGATCACAAACCTCTGCCATCTACATTAAAACAATGATTAGTCTGTGTCCGTTCTGCCGAATTAAGGCAGACAGTAAGTTTCTGGAGTTGACAGCCTCCGTGGCGTAGCGGTAGCGGACGCGGCCGCTGCGCAAGGTGGCGCGGGTTCGATCCCCGCACAGTGCAAGTATTTATATGCATGAATATGAATATTTGTACTGGTCTGTTCGTGTCTCGGAAAGCACGTTAAACCGTTGGTCCCGGTTGCCCTACGAATGGCAGTCGTTACGGGTTGTTGGAGCCCTCAAAAGTCCTACAATTGGTCTAACTGCAATGCTTCGATGTCGCCTTCGGGTTGTGGAGGTCAGACGGCAGTCGCTTCATGGAAAATGTCGTAGTTTAGCCATATCAGCAGTTGGACTGGTAAAGCGAACCCCAGACTCCAAAGCTGAAAAGGCTTCGGATGCGACTGGGATTAACACTGGGATGATGATGATTAGAGGCACAACACGTCACAATATATACGGATCACAAACCTCTGCCATCTACATTAAAACAATGATTAGTCTGTGTCCGTTCTGAAACTGCGTGAGCGCAACGTCTACCGACGCGTAATAGGAAACGATTGATGTAATAAACGAGACATCTTATGCTAGTAAGATGCGAGACAGAGATGAAAACATTATCAACACATTAACACGTCTTCCAATGAGTCGCTAATTCGCTATTTCTACTTAGTTCTGCTATAAAATTCGGCCGAAAACCAACAGAAAATTATAAAGCAGATATCTATTTCAAATCTAACCAATTTTAACTCCATAAAAGAATATTCTGTTTTTATTCAGACCGTCAACTCAAAAGGAATTATATTTACTTAAACCTATAGAGAGCATCTTGCTCTCAGGTAGGTATAACCTTAGCTTCCTCGTTGAAAAGGTTTAAGGGTCGTGGGGCGGTATCAGAACAATGTTTACACCTGTGTGTGTATCTTAACGAGGGGCTGAACTTGCCCTTCTTCTCACGCTCTCCGAAGTTCGGAGCAAGGTGTCGTGTTTGATTTACAAGTGCCATCGTCGAAATTACGAGGTTGATTAGACTTTATGTTGTTATATAACATCACTAGCTTTCCGCCCGCGTCTTCGCCCGCGTGGAGGTCGGGTATATCGCGCTTTTTAGATTTCCCTCGGGAATATCCAATTTTTCCGTGATAAAAGGTAGCCTATATTCTTTCTCAGGGTCTAAAAATTGTCTGTGCCAAATTTCATCAAAATCGGTTGAGAGGTTTAAGCGGGGAAGCGTAACAGACAGACAGTTACTTTCGCATTTATAATATCAGTATGGATAGTATATAGTATGGATGGACTATAATATGACATTTTAGTCATATTGTAAATATTATATTTACCTTACGATCAACCGACAAGTTTAATGTTAATAGATCATGCCAACGTTAACCTGGTAGAGACAGGTTAGGTTCAGTACAATAGGTTCTTTAATCTCTAGGTCCTACTAAGTACTAATGATTAATTTTCAGTATTTTTGGTTAAACCCTACCCACACAACTATGCGTGATATTTTATTTAAGTTTGGTAAGTACTCATTTCAACATCTCCCGATTCTACCTATCTTCCAAATAAAGATATTTTATCTCCGTTTGTTTGTGTCTACATATTTTGTGTTATTAGGCCAAAACTTGTTTTCCACAGGGGCATTAAATCTCTGTTGCCTTAATTAGCGTTTTTGATAAACCGTGACATTAATTATCATTAGTAGAAATGTTGACTGACAATGATTTTAGTTTATCTCCTGGCAACAGGTAGGGCATAATAAAATGCAAGTTACACTGCACGATGCCTTACAAGTTCGTCCCTCACCGCATCCCTCTTTTCAGAACGTAAACATGCTTATCTAGTGTAATTGCATTAGCATCTGTAATTTCATGGACAATCAAGGATTTCAAATCCGGAAATTGAATTCAAAGAAAATTAAAAACCAATTTCAAAGACAATAAATGAAAAACCCGAAGCAAATGTGCAACGAGCACGCGAAACCTATTCCGATCTTTAAAAAGACTTATTTAAAACGAAACATGTGCGTATTACATTCAAAAATAAGCCCTAACCCTTTTCCTAAAATTAAATCAATTAATGACTTTGTATCCAATCTACAGTCCATGGAAGCGACAGATGTGAGCGACAGGGGGTTTAGCGGTGAAAATTCATAGATCTCGTCCCTCTCTGAATGTGATCGGACCCTTCCGAATTGTGCAAACTGTTCGCTATGCGATGCATCTGTCCACTTGCCGTTATAGTGAAGTCCAACAAAAAAACGACATCGATGTTTCAATGTTAAATTTATTTAAGTATAAAACTTCTTTAATTAAACAATCACTCGAATTTCCAAATACAAGGATATACATTCCAATGCCAACGCTAAGTCACCTTTAAGTACCTACCTACTTCCTTTTATAATAGTAACGTTGCTCAGTAACTAGCAACAATTCAGTTCCCAGCCAACGGTTAAAGCAGCTCAATTAAAGTGCGGTCACTTCCTGAAAGGAGTACAGTTTAGCAAACACAGCGGAACTGGTATTGTTTCATACCGAGAACAGTACAAGCTTGAGACATATTGCGGACTTTATGCTTCCTGTTTCCAATGTGAATATAAACATGAGCTCTTTGTTTGATGTAAGTAGCTAGTCAAAGACGAGCGAGGACTAGCCGTAATTACATATGGCGCACAAATGTAATGCTTATTAGCAATGCTTAGTTGCAAAATTTGTCATTAGCATAAACCACATGCAAAAAATGCAACCCAAATGAATAAAATGCGTAATGCAAAATTATCGATAAAATATAGTGCGCCGCCCTAAAGTAATCGGACTCTGCACTTTGTCCCTCACTGAGATAAAGTCGCCCTAGCATTCAAACAAGTGGCTTACACACACTGACGCATAATCAGGAAGTACAATGAAGATTAAAGAGACTCGTTACACACATGCATGGATAATGTAATAATATTCGTGTAGGTACCATCCCGCGAGTAGAAGTAGCTGAATATAAATAATATTGCGTACGCACACAAAGGAAGAATTTAAATAAAGAGTCTCGCGGCTGTACCAGGAAGTAGCAGCTCACTTACTCACACATAGGAAGCGGCTATATCAGCTATAGGTAGGAGCGCTATGTGTGGCGCTGGCGCACACTTGTGCGTCAACTATGCGTGGGACCGCGCGCACATGGCCTGATTGGGACATACCAAGTGAGCCCCCAGACGATACACTTTTTACGACGCGTAGTTATTATGATATTATTATTCCATATGACAGTTAATAGATTTTGTCTGAAGACCATCGTGTTTTAACACCAAAGCATAAACACAGCGAATATTTTTCCGAATGCGAAATTTTTACTTCCTGCTTTTACTCGTCATTTATTGAAGTTTACAAAATATTGCACGTTATACATACTTATTACATGCCGTAGACTTCGGTTGTTTTAAACATTGTCCTGACGTTGAGTGTTGCTATATTGTTATGAGACGTTATAAATTAAGTAAGTATAAGTAAACAATTAAAATTGATGCAGATTTAAAATTGGGCATGGTAAATGTTTCAAAACACATAACTTCTTTTTAACAAATAAAAATATACAAGCTACGTTCGAACGTACGCTACCTTCAAAATACCGCCCGCGTTATGTGCCCTCATCCATACGGATGCATTCCCAACCCGGTTTTTTGATCACGTCGATCCGAAACGAACGGAGGGGTCGCTTTGTCATGTGACACTTGTGCGCACAGAGACTCACCCAGGGGGTTATTCGTTAAAATCAGGGATTAATTGTCCATTCAGGGCAAGTACGCGTTGTTACATCGACAGGATCAATAAAGCCATGTGTACGAATTATACTGCGTTTTATTTTTATGTTTTTGCTTACTAGACTTCATTGTAACCTAAACGTGCGTTAAGTGGAAATTAAGTAAAATGTTACCCATGTTTTATGTGATATTTAGGTATGAACTACATACATAATACACGAGAAAGACGACGTTTTAAACCTTTAGACATTTAAGTAGTTATTACTTGCGTGACCGTAAACTGCTGCGCATTGCCATCGGCTGAGGTCGACGGAAGTTGACGATTTCTTAACGGCATGTAATTATCTTTATAGGATTGGAACAAGAAAAGGACTGCGTGTTGAGATTACAGATGCTTTAGGTTCATATTAATTTTACATTTGATGTAACTTTCCAGAAAACCTGTCCTGGCTGCCTGTCCTCGGGGTATACAAAATTAAGATCAAAGTATTTGTAACATCCTTTTTTAAACTAATTCTAATAATGCAGGGATTAACTAATAATGAGGCATAATTATTATTATTATGTCTGTATTGTAAAACTCCCTTTGTAAACGAATACAAATAAATCTTCTGGTTTCCTCGCTTAAATTTACTGTGTTATATTGTATGAGAATTTAAACGAGAAACTTTGTGTAGGTACCTATATTTCTCAATTTAAATAGTTACCCAACGACTTATATTTAGTGTAATATTTTAATAATATAATTATTAAAATACTAAAATAATTATAAAAAAGAAACTCTGAAAACACCTGTTGCTAAGAGTGGTTTTCATCAATTAAAACCACTTCAGAAATCTCGAGCACCGCGTTTTGTTTTGTAAGCACCTAGTCGTATTAGAATTAAATTGCCCACCGATATAATTCTAATACGGCTTTATCACCAACCATCATGCAATGACATTAATTACCATATTTAAAAACGAATTTAAAGCATCTACTGCTAGCTACCTAGCCGTGGGTAGCAGTAGAGTCTACAGATCGTAGACAAGAAAAACACTTTACAATATGTGATAAAGTGAGTCCAAAAGGACGTCTTTGAGTTTCTCATAAACTATCATAATGAACGGGTATACATTTTCGCCGTTCATTAATCGCTCATTAATAGAGAACATTATACAAATCTTGGCTTCTAAAACCTTAACCCGTATTTTGTTTCCAAAAATTTTGGGGGTCAAAAATCTTATGGTTTATATCATTTTAGGTAGCTGTCTTTACTTAAGGATCACCAAGCACTGAATTTATTCATCAGCAACATAAGGCTTCTTTTATTTAAACCTAAGCTAAAATAACAAGCAGGGTTGATGATTGAAAGAGACGCCATATTCCTAAACTTATTCCCCCTTTTTAGTCCCCAATATTTGAGGTCAAAAAAATGTGGTGTTTTATTTTATTTTGCGCAGTTGTGTCTTTACTTAGGGATTATCAAGCTCTGAATTTTTTATCAGCCACATTTTATTTAAACCATGTAGCACGCAAGGATGAAGATTTATGCTCACCCTACTTTCTGAATACAAAGTTGCTCAGACTTCCATATTTATTTACAATCTTATTTATAAATGTATTACCCAACCAGAACAAGACGTTACAACGTAAACTTCTGGTCTACTCTAAAGGCAAGTAAGTGGCGCAATTTTTCGGTGTGACATCGTTGCCTAGTTCTGAGTGGCACCTGATTATGTAATGCGAGAACAACGACGGCGACGGTTGAATCGGGGTCGCGGTCTGCGAGCGAGCGCTCGGAAGTGCGTCGAGTTAGACTCAATGAATGCTTCAGATGGTGCAACACTCGATCATTTATTGTGATTACAAGCTCTAGATGCCGCAGAACCAGTTTGGTGTATAAATGCAAATTACATAACTTGGCTACTTACCAAAAATCACTAGACTAACGAGACAAAGCCAGAAGAATCTGACCCGTATTTTTTTTCACCATTATCCAAATTTAGGTATACATTTTTCTAAAAGTTTATACAATACAGTAAGCATATCCAATTAGCCGATTTTAGTTGCATAATTTTGACAAAGATTTTAAGACGCATGGAGGTTTTAAGGTACTATACTACTTCTATATAGGTAGCACCATTAAAGGCGGATTTACCGGCAGGCTGAGTAGGCTTGAGCCTAGGGCGGCAGATTTTTGTGGCGGAAAAAGGGACAATTAGACACAATGTGTTGGGCATGCCAATTGTAGAGGCAAATTTCTTACAGCTTGAAAATTTGTAGCCACCGGACACTTGTCAAAAATATTTGGTAAAGTCAGCTTTGGTAAAGCAAGCCATGGAATTGAAGTTATAAAAAAAAAACAAAAATGTGAGACTTCATATTACTAGGATATTTTCATCTGTCTCAACTCAAACTGATTAAATAGGTATCAGAATATAGGAAGTGTAATATTTTATTACAAATATTGAACTCTATAAATAATCCGGAAGATAGCTTTATGGGGAAACAAACGAAATATGTACAATTTAATAAAAATATTAGTATTGTGACATTCTTGAGCAATACTGTCCAATTGAAGTAATACATCTGAACCGGGTCAGTTCGCAGGAAGTGCCGCCATTTCCATACGACTGCAATTTAAATGGTGTGGTATCCGGCACAGACTTCCGGACTCTTTACAACGCTTTTCCCGCATCGATTTTCTTTTGCAATTACTAAATGCATCTGATACTATTAATAACGAAAACTTTTTATATATTAAATGTACTTACAAACTTCAGTTTCCAAGTAATAGGTACATTAAACGCAAACGTGCATTAATTAAACGGGAACTAATTTTATATTCTGTTCCGAATCCGAAGTATATCAACACAAAGCAATTACAAATCTAATATGAAGGCTATTTCAGCGATTTTTTTAACTTCCCACAAATCATTTTGTCTGCCATGCAATCTGTATATTCTATTCTGTGCCTATGTATAGGTATTCTACTCTTCCTTGGTAACGGACAAATTTGTCGCATTCGCATAACATATTTATGATATCAATTACTGGGCGTAAGTACTTTATCTACTAAGCGCGATTCTCACGAAGCGGGGATTAATGAAGGAAAAATACTTTTAAAGATAATAATATTCATCCAGATCGAATTTTAGCCATGTCAATCTCAATGAAAAATAATCGTAAATTTGGGAAATGCTATAGTGTACAGTTTCCGCAGCTACACAGATGCTCTTCTCTCTTCCGCCGCTTATTCTCATAATTTTATAGGACATCAACGAAATCAGGAGCAGGACCAATGGATTTTCTCACTATGCAATAGTCTGGAAGTTTCGAACTCGCCGCTGTGACACCCCGTGCCTCGGTAAGCACGTTAGAGATAATAACGTATTATTTAGTTGATGGTATTTTGTGTCTGTGGATACATTTGGCACAACACTACAAAGTACGGTAGCAAGTTTGTTGCTACATCATGTAAGTATAGCTAGCTAGATATACGCGCCGTTTCCGCACAGCCATTCCTTTTCCGTGGTGCGACCATCATCGGAAGTTGGGACAGAGATTCGCGCTTCTCCCCTCTCCGCTCCACCCTCGTTCGCCCCTATACGTCCGGTGCCCGTAGGCCGCCGCTGTCCAATTTCCTCTTCCCGCGTGTATTAATTTCCGGCCTAAACTATTTCATGTCGTTCATTTCCTATTAATAAGTATTCGTAATGTTTTTTGCAATTCCATCTCTAACTTTTTGGTAGTGTTTTAATTCAATGAAAATGAAATGGTTCATCATTTTCTAAACCGAACCAGAATTTTTGGATGCAATCTTTCAGATAAACTTACTCGTTTATTTTTGTCGATAAAAGGACTGAATAAGGAAACCAACAAAATATTTTGTGATAGTTAGCCGTCAGACTATCTTTTTCTATCAACCGCTGAATTCTTCATAATGAAAATATTTATTATTTCGTAGGTAATAAATATTAGCAAACGTGCCGGAATAATTATATTATGTTTATTTATTTTTATACATATTATAGCTTCCGTTTCCGTTAGTTGATTTCCGTTTTTACTTCCGTACGAGTACTTCTGCTTGCATCAGTCTGAAAAGGATTGTCGAGCTTGAAAAAGCAATTTTGCTTCAGACTACAGACATTAGAAGTTAATACTTCTATACCCACATCCCAATTTTCCCAATAGGTATTTTAAAAATATGTAAGTAAGTACTTAAAATTGCGAAAATATTGCATGGTGCGTAGGGCTCTGGCGACCGCTGTAAACATGCGCTCACGCAATGAACTTATTTCGGGTAGGTACTTCCGCATGTGTTCGAATACGAATCCAGGCGTACATCGCATTCCGCCGCGGTCGTAATCAGTAAAGAGTTTGTTCTCCATCATAATTTATTTTTAAAAACTGCAATTTTATATATTTTGTTTAAATAATTTGATACGAATTCTATCTTCAGAAACCATATACACCTAAGCTAAACGTATGGTAGAAATCAGGACTGGGTTGCATCCCACTTTCTTATATGAGAAATGACGTTAAATCCCAATGAACTAAGGTCCGTATTACAGAACGTCACTCAAGCATTGATCTCTGCTTAAGCATTACTTAAAACTAGTTTCAACCAATCAAAAGGCTTGAAACGAGACTTAAGTAGAGCTTGAGTTTGAGTGACGTTCTGTAATACGCACCTTAATCTTGAAGTTTGAACACAAACATTGAAGATCACCAGAATTCAAAACAAAAGTACAAAAAAGTAAACAAGTTTTCGTAACAAACATAATAGGTAGTTGTTACAATGCCACCAGATAAGCAAAACGTAATACCAAACTTGTAGCATTAGAATGTTACCAAAGAAAGTAGCAGCAAGTTCTGCGGTCACGGTCACGTATGACCGAACATCATGGTCTTTTATTCTCTAAATTACTGCACATAACTCCACGACGAACGTCTGCATGCCGCCAGAACATCTACGTATACCAGCCAACGAGCTAGAGCGAGACGGCAGGAGCAGGGAGCGGGGCGGGCGAAGGGAGCAACAGGTAAAGATTCCGAGGCCACTTCCGTCTTGGCTGCCGAATATTTCTGTCTCGAACCGGTAGTGGGACGGCGGCCAGGGCACACACAAGATAATCTCAACCTACACGCATACATGAAAATATAGGTGCCGATCTAACGATACAACATTGGCTTTTCGGATGCTCCAGTTTAGTTTGATAAACTAGATAAGGTCAACCGGGGCAATTGCGTCTTTGGGGGCAATTGCGTCTAATCAAAATAATTTTAAATCTGTTTGAAATCCTACTCTCCGGCCATCTATACGTTATAGTATTTTATTCAAAGTAAACAAAACAAGATGGCAGGAGAGTGGGTTTTCAAATAGATTTAAGATAACTTCGATTAGACGCAATTGCCCCAAAGACGCAATTGCCCCGGTTGACTATACTTATATTGCATGTAATGAACAAGAAGTAAAATTAGTAACAATCACTTAGAAAATTGGAATAAGACAACGCTTAATGGTTTCAATAATTTTATGCGTGTCGCAGAGCTTACAAACATAATGCACACGTAGCAGAGTCGAATGAGCTCAGCGCAAACCGGTTGACGCTCATATTGTCTCACTCTGCACCAGGAAACTGCCGGCCGGTTGCTGAGACGTTTCCTGTGCTTTGTCTCAGTAATGTCACGATATCTTGAACTACACGTTGATAGATCACATTCGTGAGTTCCTAGTGATATGTTATACCAATAGATAGACGATGAACTTATACTACGACTATACAGATGACATATTATAGTATGAACTTGCATCAACGCCATTGTTTCAATTTTACGAAATTTAAGTATTTTTTATTTCTTATGTACTATACTAGATTATTGTAATAAATAATATTTAGTTGGTACATAGGCATATTTAGTTGGTACTACACAGTCATCTAAATAAAAGGATCAGCTATATGTTTTAGATATCATCATAATACCTAATTCTAGTAATTAAAAATGTCTACGTATGCCCCGGAAATTAAACGCATTAAATCCGTATAGAAAAAAAAAAAACAAGACTCGTGGCTCTGCGATTACTGTACAAACAAGGAAATATTGTGAGTTATTAAAAACTGGCGCGCTGACGTAATTCTACCACAGTAACTAGCACTTCCGCGTGCCCTAAGCAGGCACACTTGTATAATAATCCCATTCCAACGTTCCTCTATATTATAAATGTTATTACTTTAAGATTTGCTGCGACAAGTGCTGGTCGTGGGGCGTCGTCCGTCAACGCCAATCTACCCCGATAACGGTTTGCGGAAACAGTGCTCGTACGTTTAGTCAAAAATGGGACTTGGTCTGGCTCCCGAAGTTTTATCTCAATGTGTGAGGTGGCGAGGGGCGCGCGGGCATGCGGGAGGGGAATGGTTGGCGCGCGTCCGTCCGCCCGCGCCTCCACCGCATCATCAGTCCGCGCCGGAGAGTTGCCCGCGACGCTTGTCTGCGAGCTCGATCCCTCAGATACGCTGCTGGTTTACGGCGAGCCGTAACACGACACGTTTGGAGGGACCGCTGTTGCTTCGCGTGTGCCTGGTGCTCTGTGAACACTGGATTCTGTGCTACTAGTGTTGTGACAATGTACATGTGCTGATTTATCAAGTTACCGTCTACCTAAAGGATTTTGACAACGCAACCAGTTCCGGATCAGCTCAGCCGGTAAGTAGCGGTGCTTATCGCAGACCACGCTATCGCGGACTCACGCATTTCCGACCGCGCCCGATAAGGCAACTCACTGTACAGTACCTACAGATACGAACTCCGAATCCGGCAGCAATATACTTCCAAGAAATTTAAATATGCTATTGTACGCTTTCCTAGGTACACTGCACTATTCTCTCACTAATTTAAAACTACTTAAATTAAGTTTGTCAATATGTATAGTGCAAGAAACCAGTAAAAATGAGTTATTGTCTGAATAAAAAAATTTATAATGTACAGTTTGGTCATTGAATGATACTTACTAATATCTCAACTTGTCGAATACACAACATACAATAAAGAATTATTGAAGAGTAACAAATAAGAGCTTAAACAACAAAGGGCCTCGAAAACTCAAAAGTTGGATTTTGATTTACGACAGGTGTAAAGTTGTAGATATCCCCTTAAATAAAACGTCTATTCTTTGCATCACATAAGTAAACAATTGAACATGATAAGCAAGGCATGATTTATCTAAGTTGTTAATAGTTTACTACTGACAGCAGCAGACAGATAACAATGAAGTTACCTGGAACCTAAAACTGTTTCTAATTTTGAGTAGCATTAATTTTAAAAGGTGTGTAGGTAATCTTACCAATATTAAAGGCACTCTACCCTCCCACGAACATGATTGTATCAATAAAAATGTACAAACAAGCAACGGATAAATAGACTATGTACAAAAACAACTTTATATAACCAGTTGTTCCAAATTTGACTAGGTATGAAGAAGTCCTGGTTATCTGATTGTGATAACCTGCGAAGTAGTGTTATTTTTATTTAAACAATGGCTAGTAAAGGTGCGTTTCAGTGTGCACTTAGAATCCATGTGTCGATAATTTGAGTAGGCCACTTCAGCAGTGGACACCTTCGGCTGAATGATAATAGTGATGCACAAAACAATATTTATTATACCTAATATAATTTTATTCATCTATAAAACTTAAATGAATATAGGAGAGGAGAATCATAAAGAACAAAATATTCATATATTGTTATAAAAAATATTAATATTTAGAGAAAAAATTGTCGGCTTTTTGTCTACAAATTGAATAATAAATACAAAATAAATTGGTAGACATTTCATATAGTACATAGTATATATAGAAATTTTATTGTAGAACCATTTCGCATTTATAAGAATGAGATTATGTAATACATATATAACTTCGAGTTTTCGACGTTAGACGAAAAATTTGTCTGAAATAAAATGTAATAAAAAAAAAATAACTCCAGAAACAAATATTGATTTGAACAGCATTACTTTTGTTTATATAACAGCATATAGTAATCGATTATTCCGCACCTCCATACTTCACTGAAAACTTTTTTTATTTATACCTACCTATATGAAAAAACTTATTACAATTATTGCTGAAATGAAATTTTAAATCCACTTCCTTCAAAAACAAGAAGGTAGTATCATTTTACGCGATGATAATGGCAGATAAGAAAATGCCATCAGTAAAGATAAAACTGAAACTATTCAAGTTTTAAGCATTACGTATTGAAGCGGAGATTGGCGCCACCTATGATCAAATAGCTGAACTCTTTGTTAACGGTTTTCAATCACTTCAATATATTTTTTTTTTAATTTAGGATAAACGATTTATGTAGTGTCCAAATAGCCGTTTGTATTCTGTTTACATGGTAATATTCTTAATTACAACAATCTATTTTATATTGTTACAGACAATCGTGATGAAAGTTGTAAGTCTCCAACTGCCGTCCGGGCCCAGTATGGAGCGGTTACCGCTACCATTTAGCCCTACGGAGTTATTGTGGCGGTATCCTCTGCCGTGGGCACCGCCGCCACCCTCACCACTCGGTGATACCAAGGCCCAACTGCCAGCGGGTCTTCCCCCAGAACCGAGATTATGGACCAGAGATGATGTTTCAGTTTTTTTAAAATGGTGCGAAAGGGAATTCGATTTGCCGAACTTCGATATGGACCTCTTCCAAATGAATGGTAAATATACAATTTATGTCTGTAACTTTACAGTACCTATTAACCAAAACTTGAACAAATTAATTGAAAAATATCTTTTCCTTTTCAGGCAAAGCTTTGTGCCTCTTAACGAAAAATGATTTGGGGGAGCGTTGTCCCGGTGCTGGTGATGTACTACATAATGTACTGCAAATGCTTGTACGTGATGCCGCATTACTGGGAAGAGTTCCCTCGTCTCCAGTGACTCCCACGGCGCGCGCCGCGCCTTACCCACCCTCCCCTCATTCACACCCGCCTACTCCTACATGGGCTGTTGACAGCTTTCACCATTTCCATAGTGCTGCTGCTGCAGCTGCTGCTCAACCGAATTCCGTGACCTTAAGTCCAGCTCCATCAGTAGACAGTTCAGGAAGCCCGCAAAGAGGAGAAGCAGTTAACTATGCACCAAATTATGCACCACCAATGCCAGCTACAACTCAGGCTGCCAGTTCTGGAAGCAATCATTCTGATTCTGACGAAGAAGCTCAATTCGCACCACAACCACGCTCTCCTAAAGAAGCCCCATTAGTAAGCCCGGCACCACAGCCTCATCCAGGGCCTCAGCATTCACACTACCGAGCTCAACACAGAGAGTTTTTCCCTAACGATATGCCGGAATCTAATACAAGTAAGTCATTGATCATTAAGTACCTACATTTCATTCCGACCTAAAGCTGAAAGTATTTTGTTAACATAAGACATTAAACTCTCCACACAAAATTCATTTTTATTTTATTTTCAGATGGAAGATTACTTTGGGACTTCCTTCAACAGCTATTAAATGACCCTTCGCAGCGGTACACCAACTACATTGCATGGAAAAATCGGGAAACTGGAGTTTTTAAAATAGTTGATCCTGCTGGACTAGCGAAACTATGGGGAATTCAGAAAAACCATCTTTCCATGAATTACGATAAGATGTCACGTGCGTTAAGATATTACTATCGCGTGAATATCCTGCGGAAAGTGCAAGGCGAAAGGCATTGTTACCAGTAAGTATCAATTTCATTTTTTTTTCACAATTTCAAATCATCAAAGGGATTATTCCACTAATTTTAAAAACGTTCAGTTTGATGTCAGCCTTAATCTGTCAAAAAAATACTTATAATTTCCCTACATTACGAAAATTGGGATTCTGATCACTAGCATTTTTTGGCGTGCTTTGTACTCATCTCAATTTATCATTACAGATTTTTAAGAAACCCAACTGAACTGAAGAACATCAAAAATATTTCGCTGTTACGGCAACAAATGAGTCCAACGAGGGTTGTACCTCAAGCAGTCGTGAAAACTGAAATGAAAGAAGAACGCTGCGAAGATGAGCCTGTTGACGAAGATATGCCTACGGACCTGAGTATGGCAGCGGCGGAGCCATGGCGGAAACGTGTGCGGCCGGACCCTAGCCCTGTCCAGCAGCCGCATGACAAACATCACATCAGTGCTCTCATCGGGGATAACATGATGATTAAACGAGAGTCAGATTACGCCAATGAACATTACGCGCTCAATCTCAAAAGTGAAAAATGTGAACAATGATTACAAAAGACTTTAAACGTGGGACACTCATCAGTGCAAAACGCATTTTCAGCATATTCAGTATGCAATCAGCTCCACCCACTAAAATTCTAGTCAAATTCCTCTCAGAAAGGATATTTAAGTCTTCCTCTAAAAAATATTAACGTACTTGATGAACAATCACTGAGAGTACTTTGACAGATTTAGGATGGTCATTGGAGTTTAACAGGGTATGGACCTTAATGATGCCTTTGTGCCAAGTGATTTTTATACCTAATAGTGTCAATTATCTATCTAAATAGTTAGCAAAAAGGGACAAGAGTTTATTCGTGTTAAAGTCATAGAAATTATTATAAGATTTGTGCAATGGACTATCACTAATGTAACTGTTGGCTGAGATTTAGCAGTTTCAGAAGTTGGTTGCCACAACTCTGTATCTATCTGTAAGCTATGTGCGTAGTTCGCACTCGATTAATGCATTTGCGTAATTTAATTAGTTTTATGAGTGTTTTATATTTTTGTTTAGATTTGCTGAAAAGAGAAGATATTGATTCGAAAGAACTTAAAGGGTTGAAAATTTTGAGAATATTATCATAAAATATATAATATAACGTCTTCCATTTGTTCTTTTTGGCAAACCTTCAATTGTAGCGTGTGAAATGTAGTTACTATGACATCTACCACGTAAATGCTAAATTAAATCGTATTTGGCAGCTTTGAAACTAAAATAGCGTTTTGGTTTGTAAAGAAATATATTGAATGTAGTAATATTAAAAAGACAATAATATGTCAAATATTTTGAAAAAAAAATGCCTTGAAATCAATAAAACATACTCACTGTGATAAAATAAAAGTGGTAGACATATAGTATGATAGGGACTTTACTCAAAGATTTCCAGCTACAATTTTCTGTGATCTCTTTAATCAATGTAGGTAGGTAGTTAGATGTTATAGGGTAAATATGTCTTTGTAAATATTACTATAGTTTTGAATTAGTTAAAAATAAGGAACGGACTGTAAAGAGTGTATGTATGATTTGTAAAACAAAAAAGTGGAGCTTTATCAAAGTACCTAGTATATCAGTAAGTTCTATTGCAACTCAGTTTGTATTTTTACATTTATTTGTATTGGGCATGAATGCCAAGATTTCCAGCTTGATGTACAGAATACAATAAATATGAAGTTTCACAATGAATATTGTGTCAGATTTATTATAACTTAAAATAAATGAGAAATAATATTATGTGTAAAATGTCATTTATTTTTAACCTCCCAAACCAACTACCAAATACATATTTTTCATAATCTATTCACGCAAACACCCTCTACCTACGTTAGATGAAACTGGTATTTGATATTCATTTATTAGGTACGTGAGTGTCTGCCTGTTACGGTAAAATTACTGAACAGGTTTAGTTACATTTTGGTAAGTAAAGCATACTACCAAGAGCATTATGGTATACAAAGAGTCCGAGAAGTATTTTATCAACAAGTATAACGTAAAGTATTGTAAACATTTTCATTTTTAATGTCTGGACTTGAAAAAAGACGATGATCCCTGAGTTTGTTTCGGCTATTTCTTCTCAGAGGTAGTCAGTTAGGAAATGCCGGCTTCATCTAGTTTAAAAATAAAAATACAAAAAAATATGACGTAAAAGTGATCAGTGATCCTACTTGCTTAATAAACGATTTCATTTCAGTGCTTTTCATTAGTATTTTAAAGCACTACGATGTAATAAAGGTCTGGGGTAGATGTAATGATGGAGCCGGGAGACAGTCGAAGGAACTCCTCAACGATTCACAGCAGCTACCTAGTGTCTGTGCTTGATTGATTTGTATTGAGAATAACTTTACACCTCGGTGTTTGTTACTGTCATAAGGGTTCTGATAATGAAGACAAAGGCCAGTTCCGGGAACTCCTCAGCGGTTTACAGCAGCTACTTTGTGTTTGGACTGAATTCATTTGTTGATAAGTACTTTACACCCATGTGGTTTAAAATGATGATCTGCAGTAGATCAGATGATGAAGACCCTAGACAGTTGAGGGAACTCCTCAACGATTAAAAGCAGCTACTTCGCTTTGTGCTTGATTAATTTGTATTGATAGGAACTTTACACCTAGATGGGTTGTGACTATCATAAGGGCTCTGATGATGAAGACAAAGGTCAGTTCCGGGAACTCCACAGCGGTTTGCAGTAGGTACTTTGTGTTTGGATTTAATTCATTTATATTATACTAGCTTTCCGCCCGCGGCTTCGCCCGCGTAGAGTTCGGTTATATCGCGCTTTTTGGATTTCCCTCGGGAATATCAATTTTTTCCGGGATAAAAGGTAGTCTAAACCTTCCTTAAGAATCACTCTATCTATTAAAAAAAACCGCGTCAAAATCCGTTGCGTAGTTTTAAAGATCTAAGCATACATACGGACATACAGCGAAAGCGACTTTGTTTTATACTATGTATTGATTTATAAGTATTTTATTTTATAGTTAGCTAAAACGGTACTAAACCAATTACATTAACTAACATAGAGACAAACAAAAACATTAATTGACTTAAAAACTACCAATAAAACTAACATGGAATAGTGGACTCTCTCGCATACTTTCTTTCACAGAAGACCAAACATACACGCATAAGTTTCTTCCATTCATCCGCAAACACATCACATTCAGGGTTGGCCATCAGAAGGGCATTCAGCACTTTTAGGGTACGACAGACCGGGGATTCAGCTCTGGCTACCGTTTTTGCGGGGAGTTGAGCAAAAAGATTGTGCCTGCGGCTTTGACGATGGCCGACATATTTGTCAGGCACAAATAGTCGGCAGAAAAGACCATGGAGCTGTGGGCAGTCTATACGTCCCCGTAATGTCTTACAAGTTACGGTAAGCTGGTCAAAGCTTCTTCTCACTTTCAAAGAGTTAAATCCCAACATCCCTAAGAGATAGTTGGTGGGGTACATAAAGGGAAAAAAATGGTATAACCTCTGGAAGAGGTATCTAAGGAAAATTTTCTGTACCTTTTCCAGCATTAGTGTTTGGGTTGCGTTATAGGGGTGCCAGATACAGGCACTAGATTCGAGTTTGCTTCGAACAAGAGAAGTGTACAACAACTTAACGACATTAGATTTACGAAAGTCACGAACATTTCGCAAAACAAATCCCAAACGCCTGAAAGACTCCCTTGCAAGAGTAGAAACGTGGTCCCCAAAAGTCAAACAGCGGTCGAAAGTTACTCCTAAATCTTTGATTTTGGTAACACGAGTAATTACTTCACTACCCAAAGTACAGTTATAATGAACTGGCCGCAACCCCCTGCCGTAAGTCATGACGTAGCACTTACTAGTATTAAAAAGTAGCTTGTTCGCAATACTACACTCATAGATGGCATCAATGTCCCTTTGTAGAAGTTTGCAGTCTTCGTCTGTTCGGATTTGTGCGACTAGCTTAAGGTCGTCGGCATATAGCAGGCATTTGGCACTCTTAACGTTAGTTATAAGGTCGTTAATCATAATTAGAAAAAGAAGCGGGCCCAGCACAGATCCCTGACTTACTCCCGAGGGTGTATTATAAGGCTTAGACTCGAAACAGCCATGTCTTACAAACTGCTTGCGATCACGCAGGTAGTCTGAGAAAAAGTTAAGGAGACCGGAAGAGAAGCCGATGTTTCCCAGCTTATTTAAAAGCACATCATTATCAACTCTGTCGAACGCTTTCCGGAAATCAAAATACAGAGCGTCAACCTGCCCACCTATGTCCAAGACATGGGATATGTATTCTACGTGAATCAATAAATTCGAATTTACAGAGCGACCCGGTCGAAAACCGCGTTGGGCGTCGGATAGTCATATTTACGCTTTTGTAAATGAAGGCGTGGAGTATATACTCGAAGACCTTGGCAATGGTTGGTAGGATAGCGATAGGTCTGTGTTCCTCTACTAACGTTTTATCGTTGGTTTTAGGGATAGGAATGACCCGCGAAGTCTTTAACTGCTCAGGATATACACCGGACTGAAGGGCTAGGTTAAACACATGACATAGAGGGGCCGCCAAGATGTCCTGACATCCTTTAAGGACAAAAGCGGGAATGTTGCCAGGGCCCACCGAGCTACAGGGTTTGAGTTTAGCAATCGCCTCAATAACGTCCCGTGGGGTTAAAACGGGAAGAGAAATGCTATCTCCCTCACTACTGGCATCAAATTTCGTAGGATCCAATTCAGGTGTGTCAAGTAAAAACACGCTAGAAAAATACTGAGCAAATGCCTCAGCCGCTTTGATACCCGAACAAGTCCGACCATTGTATACCACGTTAGATTCGAAGCCGCCCTTTGATCGCAGGCTTGAAATATGTTGCCAGAACTGTCGGGGTCTTTTTCTTATATTATTTTCTAGTGTATTGCAAAATAATCTGTAAACGTCCCGAGTTCTTACTTTAAGATCTTGCCGCAGAGCACTGAACTCTGCGTATATGAGATCACAGCGTGAAACTTTAAATTTATGATGTAGTTTGATTTTGCGCTGCGTATCGTTTATAATGTCCTTGTTAAACCAAACTGGATACCGTCTATTTCCCGCAGTCATTATTTTCTTCTTAGGAATGGAAGAGTCAAATAATTCATAAATTATTCGGTAAAACTCACCAGCAGCTGAGGCTGCGTCATTGCACTGAAGAACGTCTTGCCATGGAGCAGAACGAATTAAATTGCTGAGATGTGCATAGTCTCCTTTTTCAAAATTCCAGTCCCTTCTACGATCAATGTTGCTGGGGTCCAGTTTCTCACTCTCCCAGTGCGATGCGATGGTGATCGTAATATCTAACGGGGTGTGATACAAGTCGATTGGAACCAGCTCTGTACCTTTGACATGTTCGCAGTTTACTTCGGTGCCCTCCCGGACCAACACTACATCTAACTTACTCCCACGCATATTCACCACTTCATTCATCTCAGTCAGACTACAAAAGCTTAAAAATAACAGTAATAATTATTAACATTCACAGACGCGCTTCTTAAGTTCAGGTCGCCTAAAATAATTATGGTTCCGTTCAAATAGGAGATGATACTCTCAACCTTACAGAACCACGTCATGTATTCATCGTCAGTTGCTGTGGGTTTTATGTAGACAACACAAACAGATGTGTTAGAGCCGTAGATTGAAATTGTAGCCCATAAATCTTCGCCACGGTCGGTCTCGAAATCATGCCTTCTTTTCAAAGTAACGCCCTGCCGCACAGCAAGCAAGACGCCGCCACCCAGTGTTACTCTGTCTCTACGCAGAATTCTCCAATCGCCGGTTGCTATTTCAGAGTCCTCTATTGAGGAGTCCAAATTTGTCTCCGTTACGGCTATTACATCATGCTCTGAGAGTAACAGGCTTGATCTCCATGTAGGTAGTTTGGTTTTAAGCCCACGAACTTTCTGGTATAACAAACGCAGATACACATTGCGATCAGTAGAGGCAGGTAAGGCAGGAACGGTCAAACGCTCACGGAATCTCGTTACTTTGGGCATGAAAATTACGACGCCATGGACTCACGCAAATATCATCTGCCCAGTTTTGAGCTGCCATTACGCTTTCAGCCAATCTCGAAGGCACACCCAACTTGAAGGAGGAGTATTTTCCGCGGGATTTTAGCGTTTCCATCGTGCATACATTAGTGCCACAGATGGTAATTAAGTGGTCACGTACCTGGCTATCAGAAGTGCCCTGCTTCACGTAAAAAAGGTGAAGGTCTTTCGGATCTTTCGGATGCCTCTAAATTAGTGGTGCCAGGTGCCGCAGTCCCACGGAGAACATTGCCCAACGAACGCCGGGAACGCCTGTGTCCAACTTCTGTCCACCCATCGGTCAATTGCGCATCCAAGTCTCTGAGACCCGTTGTACCGCTTGCTGTAGTAGCAGTCGTCGGCAGGGAGACACGGGCCCTGCGAGCAGGACGGGTTCCTGATGTTACTGGTTCATCTTGGTGGTGTATATCCCGCAGTTCTTTCTCGCGAAATTCTCCATGCTCAGCTTCTGGGGCTAACAATAGGAGATCACTCACTTTCTCAATATGGTTAGGTGGGGCGGTTAGCAGCTGGGATGGTACTTAGCGTGACTGGAGATTTTCCTTACGAGTCTCCTGATGACGTTTCTCCGGATCCTTCCCCCTAACCTTTTTTTGAGCATTAGTCGACCTAATATTGACTTCCAGGTCTTTGGTAGTTTTTTGAATGGCGGCACATTGTATGTTGACGTCAGAGACATCCTTAAGAAGGGTGGATAGCATTAAATCATGTTCAGCCTGCCATGTAGACAGCTTAAGATCGTATTCGATCCTCCATTTAGTCAACATCTGCATTAGTTCATTTTTCCATTCCTGCATGCATGCACAGGACGGGGCCTTCACTGAGTTGTTGGGCGAGTCGTCGATACGCGGCCGCTTACCTCTAACGGTCACATTCACATGTGACTCATTTGCGTCACCTCTGGAAGCCGAGGCAATATCAGGAACAGATTGTGATAGTCCTGGTCTAGGGGTTTTCGGCGATTGAGGAAGAGATTTTGGAGGAGTTCGCTGCATTTTAGGCATTTCTATTGAATGGAGATCCAATGTCAATGTCAATGGGGGCCAGTTAGAACCTCAGTCGCGCAGACGTAGCGTAAACAGAAACAATCCAACAACAACAAACCAATGCTCAAAACCTTGTTATTTTTATTTATGTATCTGGAACGTTTACGTCAGATTTCTTCGCAGTATGTTGGTAGCACTGACGACAACACCGAAAGAAGTAATGCATGCCGTAATAGCACTTAAGCCCCGCACTCAACCACTAAAGTTCGTTGCGCACGCGTTTAAGTCACAATGATAAGCACTATACAATATGTAAAGAAAACCCTGTCCGATCCGTGAAGATATTGTTAGGTATCGATATCTGATTCTACTAATGTCTACAAAGCCGGGCTAAACTTAAAAAAAAAACACCCTAAAAAAATAAATATTATTTCGCAAAAAGAGGTAACTTAATACATGTGCGGTTAGCAACGCTACCGCGGGCGGCGGGGGGCAGGGCACGCGGCACGTGGTCGCGTCGCTATTCGCTCATAATAATACCGGTGTTGTCACTTTTTTAAAAATTACCAAATTTCGGGGAAATTGGAATAAATTCCCGGGGAAAAAGATTATTTCAAAATTCATTATTATTGTTACTATGATGATTATGTAAAATTTTATATTATATTTGGTCAAGTGTTTACCTAACCTTTATTATCCTTATGGGTCGGACAGGGTTTTCTTTACATATTGTATACAGTATTCCGTTATTGTTTCAATTTGTTTCTATTTAACGTTTTGTGAAGGCTAAACGTTTTACGATTAAGTTAAAGATGAGTTCATATAAGGCACAATTAAACTTCCAAGACAAATGGTTGAATAATCAGTAAAATTAAAAAAACTACAGGAGCAAATTTGGACAGTGCCGTGGTCTACAGCGCGTTCCAGCGACGAAATTTATATTGATGAGTACTTTACACCCGTGTGGGTTAAAATAAAGGTCTACAGTAGATCTGATGATGAATACTCTAGACAGTCGAGAGAACTCAACGATTCACAGCAGCTACTTTGAGTTTGTGCTTGATTAATTTGTATTGATAAGAACTTTACACCTAGATAGGATGTAACTCTCATTAAGGCTCTGATGATGAATACAAAGGCCAGTTCGGGGAACTCCTCAACGGTTTACAGTAGCAACATTGTGCATGGAATTAATTCATTTATATTGTGGAGAACTTTGCACCTCTAAGGGTTAAAATGATGGTATACAATAAATCTGATGATGAAGACCATAGGCAGTTGAAGGAATTCCTCAAAAATTTACAGCATTGAAGTTTAACATAGGACGGTGTCCAAAACTAATATACAAAAACCAAAGACACCGACTTCCGAAATTAGTAATTTTTGACTTGGTAGTGTTTTTTGGAAGCCGGTTTTTTTTTGTAAAAAAAGTTTTTTAGTACCTCGTCAATCGTAAACCGCTTATTACCGCGTAATCTTTCATACAAATAACTTAAATCCTTTAATTTCATTAATCAATCGTACGGAACCCTTTGTGCGTGAGTCCGACACGCACTTGGCCGGTTTTTTCTACGTAACTATATGTAAAGAAAACCCTGCCCGATCCTTGAAGGTATTGTTAGGTATCGATAACGGATTATTCAGTGTGCGGAAACCTAAAAAATATATTTTATAATTACTATATTTTAATTATTATACTTAAATATTTTAGAATTTATAATTAAGTTTGGGTGGCGTGGCTGAAGAGCACTCTGCCTCGCCGCTCCAACACAAGTAATAAGATGTACAGTCAAGACCAAAAGTCGAGTTGCAATCTCACAAAACTATGGCCAAGCAATACTAGTTGTAGTTACGACCTTCTTCTATAATAAAGTTTGATACACACTCATACTCCTTGACAGCTTGCTGCCCGCTTATGATTGTTAGGTACTACTTACTAATTTCAACGTCCACAGTAAGTGTTTCAATGGCCTAATGGTTTTCGCCTTGATAGGCGTTCAAGGTGGTTCGAGTTCAAATCTGATAACTTACAAAATATTTTTTAAATGTTTATTGGTGAGTTATGAATGCTGACAACAAAAATATCTAAAAATACCGATCCGCAACTTAAAGATGATACTTTCTTTTAAGATTTTTTCTATATTAGAGTCATTATAAAAAAATTACGGCAGACTTGAAAGAATCTGAATCACTCCTTCACAAAAAATATTCCGCTACCTACAATAACTATTATTAGCTACAATAACTCAAATAATATTACTTAGCTGTTGTTAGTTGGTGAACATATAGTTACCAGTTTGTGTTATTAGTTTTACTTTTTTAATCAATATGCAGGGATATGCAGCAATATATCTCAAATATCATATGAAACCGGCTTTTGTGTAAGTTGATTTTATTATTATTTGTGTTAAGGTGCAAACTATGCAAGTCTGTAATAAAATTGTTATTGTTTTAGAGAAATACTGTAAGCCGTTGGAGGTCAAGGTCAAGAGGTTGGAGGACGAAGGTAGCTGTCGAGACAAGTGAAACGAAACGACAATATTTACCGTTGAATAAACTTTTAAATCTTGCGAAGAAGGGAGGTTGCATTTGTGGTTTAAAAATAAACTGGCGCGACTGGTGGAGTCTTATCGAGCTAAACAAAAAAAAAAAACTATTTATAACAATCACAGTGCAGAAGTGTCCTACAGAGTGTTTTAAATATATACCATTATATATCTTAATAACGGACTCTAAACCATCTCTAAAGTAATTTAGCTAAGTGACAGTAATATGTTCGGTTGGCTTAATGGCTAACAGATGTCGCCTTTTGCAGTTTCAATACAAATTACTTTTGGTAAATTATAAAAACAATAATTTCGGAATTCGATAAGAAATAAGTTCGTTTACTTTTGAACTAAGAAAGCGCTTGAAGATTATAATCTCATGCTATCAAACTCCGAATAAAGTCACTGCAGGATGACAGCACTAGTAACATGCTATACACGCAAAAAAATTGTAAATGTAATAAGCACTATTTTGTGTTTTAGTATAGATTATTTTAATATTCAGGTTAAGCTTCAATCCTCTTTTCTTTAAGAAAATCAATAATTAAGCTATAACCTCTTTAATCATAATATATGTATAATATTATAATTTTCATATCTAACAACCAAAAATGTTTTTTGTATTTTTTACCATAACAATATCATAAGTTTGTCAAGGATTACTTTTATATAAAATATTACAATGCTGCCGTTTCAATGTTTGTTTCATTTGTGAATAATATATAACTTTATAGTATATTGCATTATAATATGCTTATTGTTTTATTTTTATATATTTTTTTATTATATTACCTCTATAGTAAACTAAAACATATAATAAAAACCTTTTTTGGGATAAATATTCAATAAATTTTCCTATTTGTTTAAATATTATTTGCAAACATTTTTACTTTAAAATACAAATCAATTATCATAATTATAAATTATATGAAACAACAAAAAGATTTGCCTTTATGAAGGATCGAACCCACAATCGCTCGCTTATGATAGCACCATTGTTAAGTGCGGCCGCTAACTTAACTTCAAATGAAGTAACGAAATTTTGCATTACTTTAAAGAAAGACGGAGACTGCGATAAAAAAAATAATGCGGTAGTGTGCGTGGCCGGTTTAGCGCATGCGACAGTAGTCTTTAAGGTGGAAATGGACTTCTACAGCTGATAGTACCTGCCTACTCATAGGTAGGTACCTTAAAAAAATGGAAATGTGCCTAAATTGAAAATAAATATTCAGTACACATATACCCACTGTTTAGCAAATAAATAAGTATACACAACAATTTATCTAAGAGACATTAATTTTGAATACATCACACGACCGAGGCTTCGATTCAGAAAACAAACAAAATGCGAATGAAAAATTTTCATAGGTACCCACAGCCTGAAATCCCTAACTCTTAAAACTTTAAATGATTTGAAGGCATACCCCTTATTCATAAACACTGCATAAAGTTAACTAATGATTTGCGATTCTTTAAACATACATTTTTGACCTTTCAACATAACTTTAATCATCTTTTATGAATAAACACCACAATGTTCAAAGGGTTTATTCATAAACGATTATTAAAATTAAATGACGGGCAAACGACTAAAATGTATGTTTAAACAATCGCTAATCACTAGTTAACTTTAAACATCGTTTATAAATAAGGGGGTTAGTATGTATGGACCCGTGTGTGTTGCCAGACGCTCCGGATTTGTCTGGATTCTTTTCTTCCGACAGTTTATTAGTCTCTAGAATCCCGACAAAAGTCAATGAGATTTCTGAGAAAGTGCTTCTAAAAATAATTATATAATAGATCTAATAAAAGCAGAGTTACTTACTAAGAGTTGACTTCAAAGAAAATTGTTTGAATTATAAATGTTTTCTGAATACTCCTAAAGGAACCAAATTAGTGAACTAAGTAAAGAGCCATACCATATACATTAATAGGGTTGCCATCCGTCCGGGTTTCCCCGGATTTGTCCTAGTTTAGAGGGCATCCGGGGAGCGTCCGGGGAAGATTTCATTTATAGACCGAGTTTAAAAAAAAAGAATGAATAAAAAAGGTGATTTATTAAATGTTCAAATGTTTTTTTATTGCATTGAATATGTTTAAAAAGATCTTGTTGATATGTCCGGCTTTCGGACTACAAAATCCGGGGTTTTCACGCGTCTTGTCCTGTTTTCCAAATTTTAGATATGGCAACCATTAACCAACATGGAGCAAGCTAAAAACTTGAAAGTATTAATTGAAGTGTATTTAATTTCACTTTGTAGCTATGATTTAACAATGTTAGCATGTTTTGTAATTTAAAAAAATAAACTTGTTTTTTTTTTTACATTTTCATTTTGAATATTAACAACAACAATCCCAAATATTCATTTTTTCTCCATTATTTTGGTCTTCTAATTTGGCAACCCTAACTGTATTTAGGTTTTTAATGACTCGGGTTATTAAAAAAAGAAAAATAATAAAGCGTCGTACCTTTCCTACACACACCTTTTTAACTAGATAAATACTGTACCTACCTATTGTACACAATTTGCGAAATGCCTGAGAATAGAAAGATAAATTAATTATAAATATAAACCCCAACCAACATCAAGAAACATCATTAAAGATAAAAAAAAAAGATTAATTACAAAAGTGTTCTTTATTTGTATTTATAACTATGTACAAACTACAGCAGGTCAACCTACCCGAAACTGTCAAAAATTCCTAATCAACCTTAAGCCTTAATCCTTTAGAGATAAAGTTGAAAATGTAATAAAGAAATCTGACAGATTGTAGTAGCTTGATATGCTGTCGTCTGTAGGTACAATCAAATTGCTCTTAAAATCTAACTAACAAAGATTTAACAATAGTTTCCATTCTATGAATCTTCTGGTGGTGTATTTTGGAAAAATACGACATCATCTGCTATAATTGTGGAAGCAGATCTAACTTGACCATCATCCATTTTGACCTCTCCATATGACAGTTTTCCAGTAATATACACTCTTTGGCCTTTCTTTAAATATTTGTATACTGTGTCTCTAAGACCAGGCTTAAAAATGCTTATTCTATGCCAGTCAGTTCTATGCAACATATCACCTGAAGCATATTTGTAACTGTAATGAGTGGCTAGTGGAAAGTTTATTACTGGATGTTCCTCTGTGCCACGTTTCTGTGGATCAGCACCAACTCTGCCCAGTAAAGTAACTACATTTATTGCTGAAAAAAAAAAATGAAGATAAATAACAGTGTATCACACAAACAATTTCAAATTTGTCTATAATTAAATTCAAGTGGAGAAAGTTAGATTTGTTTATACAAAAACGTAGAGAGACAGATCTTACTTTCTTACAGTGCAATGCCTACGAATTCTAAGTTAGTTAATGCATGTAATACTGCATGTTAGGTGCGCTGGGTGGGAATAGACACGGGAAAGTTATAGTGTATTTTCTAGCATTAAGTACTTAGTAGGTACCTAATACATAGATCTGAGTAAAACTATTGCTGACTTTTATAATATTTAAATTGTGAATAGTATTTTATAAATTGTTTGTATGGAACCTGCCCCCTAATCGGCGAACACATTTTTGTAAAAAGATTGCAACTAGTTGGCATCAGTTGGGATCGTTTGGACCGCCCATTGGTCCGTTCGGTGCAAATGATCCCAACTAGTCGCAATCATTTGACAAAAATGTGTTAGCCGATTAGGGGGCTGGCCTGAAAATAAAATTTTGTATGGAGAGAAAATCAGTTTTTATCCTACTGTGAACCATTTACAAGTTGATAATACTAACTTTTTTCGGTCTTTTGGGAATTGTGTCTAGCCACAGTTTGTTGAATTCCAACGACATTCCGCACTATATATGGTATCTGAAAAAAACAGAATATTGGATAAAGCAAATTGATAAATTTCTAGGATGGTGCAGTTATTATACAATATATATCAAAGATATTCTTTTTATCACATTTGAATTGAGAACCTTCAATTACTGCAACTATAGTATGATGAACTTATCTGACAAAATTTTATTCATGATGATTTACATACAATATACCAATGAATGATTGTTTACAATGTACCAGGTATAAAAATTATTATGTCTCCAACATCTGTTCAAAACTTCAAAGATTCTATCAATGACTACTTTGTTGGTCATGCTGATTAACTCTAGACATTGTGTTCTTTATCCAAAATTAGCTTACTGGCAGGTTATATGAGTTCATAGAATTGTTTACTTTTTACAACACATAAATATGTAAGCTGTACCATTTATGTCTGGAGGCTTTTATTTAGGTAACAAGTTGTTGCTTACTTACATTTGTATTTTAGCCAAACCAAAAAAGAAAAAATAAGCATTATTTATTAAATAATGCTTATTTTTTCTTTTTTTGGTTTGGCTAGCTGAGATATGGTAAATAATTTAATTTAATGTTCTGTGTTTTGTAATGTTGTTCACTTTAAATGCATATTATTCTATAAAGTCCGATGTTGGTGTAGACGTCATTTATGCAATCATCATGAGAGGTCATAAACACCGTCCTGGAGTGTCACAACAAACTTACTTCAAAATTAAATTTAAAATAATTAGAGATAAAGAGAACTACCACTTTTTATCCTAAATCAAACATTATAGTGACAGTACCCTTGGGTATTAATTTAGAATACATATTTTACAAGTCAGGGATAGCAAACCTTTGATAACAGTTATCAAACTTATATTATGGCTTGGAAGAGTCATGGAAAATTTGAGTTCACGGGCTTGCTCAAATTAATATTAAATAGGCACTTTTATTTCATTACTTTGTGTGTACTCTATAGAATTCTTTTCTCTTCTGCATAGAAAAAATATATTTTTTATAAATAAGCAATATAAAAATAATTCTATAATATATACAACCAATAATTATCTTAATCTGATGTAAAATAAAAAAAACGCCAGAAATCCCGAAGGAAGTCAATAATCATGGATAATTTTATTACTCTAACAAATAATTTGTTGTATTCAGGAAAAATATGTAATAATATTTATTGTTATCTAAAAATTTTGTCTCCTTGGTGATTATCTATTAATAATAATATGTTATCATATACACCATATTTGTCATTTATTACAAACAATAGACTTATTACAAGTAAATTTACAAAAATGTTGGCAACCCCAGTAACATTTTACAAAAAATAAATAAATACATACTGCCTTGTGAGGTCATAATGATCATATTTCATAGATATACCAAAATCACTCTAAGCACACACACAGAACTTTTCTCTTAGCTGATTGACACTTGATATGTGTAAACTGCATTTATTGTGTAGTAATTAAAGTAATTTTTCTAAAAGACTTACCTATATTTGCTTTTTGTGAAACTTACATGTTTGGCAAATAAGTCGCCATTGCAGAGTAGAAACGCAAAATTTTATTGGATATAAAAATAAACTGACCCAGACTATACAGTTGATAGTAACGCTACTCCGTAATCAAATTTTCATCAGACGGTTATATTATGGTGTTAGGTTGTGTAGTAATTTCTTAATTATTACTTCTTCCTAACAGTTTACATCAGCCGGTAAAGGATGTTTATGTTTAGTTAAATATTAATGGAAATAATACTTACCCTAAGGACTGGAAACATGATGTTGAGTGTAACATAGAATTTAAAATTGTTGCAAGGAAAATACTAATTGCACAACAAACTTTCGCTTTCAAAACTGCTCAAAACCTGTGCTTGACTGCTTGTGATAGCTGGCTAAACCGCTGAAAATAACCTCCAAAAATCTTCCTGTCTGGTGGAGCATCATATAAAGTACCAATACCAACCTCTCAAATCTAAAATCAGTTAGTTCCACAGAGTACTCTATTAAATGGTTAGTATTTGCATAGAGCATATCAGCATAGTGAGTGATTACTTGCTCAATTGGCAAGCATGGACTCTCTCTAATTATATACTTACTATACTCTTTGACTCTCTCTATCATTAACCTCTATAATTACCACATATCTATACTTAGGTCCGTATTACAGAACGTCACTCAAGCATTGATCTCTGCCTAAGCATTACTTAAAACTAGTTTAAACCAATCAAAAGGCTTGAAACGAGACCTATGTAGAGCTTGAGTTTGAGTGACGTTCTGTAATACGCACCTTAATATACTCGTTGCTGTGGTCGTTGCATGGACTACTGGCATTAAAATTACTGTAGCGATGGGCGATTCCGAGATCTTTTATCAATCGGAAGAATCGGAGTCGTTAAAATAAACTATCGAATCAACAATCGACTCGCCTTTCTACAAAACAATCGAGATGTTTTTCGATTGTTTCGAGTCAATGGAATCGACCGCTAGTTTTCAATTGTTCGAATCAGTCAACGAGTTTCGCTCCACTCGATGAGCGAGGGAGCCGAGGAAAGTCCGTCGTAATTATATACTTACTATACTCTTTGGTCGACTCTTTGGTCAGTCGATTGTATGCATGAGTCGAGGTGCGTGTTAGTTAAAGGCGAGATCATGTCAGATTCAAGTCATTCAAGTCGTGCGAGCCGCGTGTAATTTGTGTACCTTTACTTACGATGCACTGTTTTATTTTTAGCTAGTTTTTTACCCGACTGATTTTACATTTAAATTTATACATGTCTAATTAATAATAAAAAAAAAAAAACAGATTCAATAAGATCCCCTGATATGTTTTATTATTTTATTTTTACGATTCCTTCTATCTAAATATTCGTACGTAAGTTATTTACTAACATTTTATTCCCGTCGTGATACTGCATATTTTCGATTGCTCTTGTTGAAAGAATACGGTATTTGACTAAAGAAAACTAATTAGTCCGTCAGTCAGATTTCCTAAAAATACTAGACACGTGTATTATGTTTTATCAAATCAATAAAAATTGACAAATATAAAAGGCATCAAAGATGTGGTGTGGTGTGGTGTGGTGACTGGTGACGTAACTGGCCGTGAAAAAGTGTAGCGTTCAATGACTTCACACGAGTTTTCAATGCGCTGCTGTGTCTTTTTTGGGACAAAACCCGCCACACTGTTCCCAACCCACTGCAACTCCTGAAAGCCAGAATCAACAGTGGAGACCGCCAGAAAAACGCCGAGCAATGAAGCCCGACGAGTCCCGGAGAAACGTTTCAACTGTCTTGGGTCCCGCAACGAAATTAATCAGAAAAGAATAGCGGAGGAGTAAGAAAAAAGATATTTTTTCCACTTCCCTCCATAATAAGCAGGAGACAGAACAGAACTAGGCCAATCGGCACAAAGGGACATTATTGCAACTGGGAGAAGCCCAGATTGCGAAGCACCACGGAATAACATTTGATCAAGTTAATGGGTCCTAAGTAGGTATTTGCTGTTACAATTGATTCCAATAATAGGTATGGCAAAAGCGCCTGAACGCACGGAAATTAGTTCTAGTTTCAACAAGGTCCGTATAATAAACAACTCCGGATGTAACTTGTACACTATCCAACATAATATTGCGTTCATTCTGCCAAAGAATACACTCCCACAAGATGTGATGTGCGGACTGTTCAAATTCACAGTTCGATGTAGAACACTGACACAAAGGCGAAGGAACAAGTTTAAAAGAATACAGTTTGCTTTTAAAGTTGCCATGACCTGTGAGAAATTGGGCAACGCAGTGGTCAACCTCCAGCCATGTCTTAGCCGGCCGATCGCCAACGGATGGAAAGAACAGATGGAGGTGCCGGCCCTTGATGGAATTATCCCACCTACTTTGCCATTCGGATAAGAGGTCCTCCCAGACGTCAGTCTGAGGTTTAAATAATCTAGAAATTCTATTGAGGTCGCGTTGTGTAACAAAGTTAGTGTCCATGGCCTCCCCCCTCGCGGAGTAGTACATTGAAGCACGTCGCTGTACTTCAAGATCGACTGGAAGTACACCTGCCAGAACGGGTAAGGCTTCAGTACTGACTGTTCTATACGCCTTGCATAAAAATATCAATGCCAAACGTTGGCTTTGAAGCAGTTTACGTCGCGCCGCCCCTATGCTGGCCCTATCGGCCCAAACAGGTGCACCGTAGCACATACATCCTAAGTAGGTAGCTCCATATATAGTTTTTAAAGTTAGGAATGATAGACCCCAAGTTGCTTTGGATATTCTAGTTAGGGCATAAAAGTTCCTTTTAGCTTTTTCGCCAACTATTTTTATATGTTCGATAAATGAAAAATTCCTCTCTAAGACCATACCAAGGTAGCATACGGATTGCTGTTTTTTAACGGGAACGTTATTAAATTTAATAGTAGGCAATGATTTAAGATTACCTTTTAGTAGAAGTTGATAGGTTTTATGCGGCGCAAACGCTAGGCGGTTACGATCACCCCACTGAGATATTAGATTTAGGCAAGTATGGGCCAAGTTCTCAAGTCCGGCTCGGGTACTTGACTGAATGAGCAGTAGGCCATCGTCCGCGTAACCAGTAAGTGAACAGCCGCAAGGAAGCGGGATCGCGAGAAAATCATCAAAACCCAAATTCCATAAATAAGGACCGACAACTGAACCCTGAGGACATCCCATGGTTAGTGCTTTAGTACTAGAAAAATTACCGAGCTTAAGTACCGCGGAACCGTTTATAAAGTACGAGTAAACGAGATTATATATGTTTCTATAGCAACCGCGGTTTTTTAATTTTAACAACAACATAGGCCACCAAGCGTTATCAAAAGCCCCAGAAATATCCAAAAAGATACCAATCACGTACTTGTGTTCCGACTGGTTAACGGTTCTTCTGACAGAAAGCGCCGCGTCGACTGTTGATTTACCGATGGATGGCGCTGCTGTGTCGTCTTCATTTTTTGTTTATATGAAAGAGGAAAAGATACGTGTATAGTATTTATTGGAATAATTAGTTTTTTTTTAGTCAACTACCCTATTAGTTTGGATTCGCAAACACAACGAAAAACAAGAACTCTCGTCTAAAACTTTGAGGAACAACTCTCGATTGCTCTCACTCGATTGAACACACCATGACTCGTGACTTGTGAGCCCGTCGCAATAACAGACCGAGTCGGACTCGAGTCCAAGTTGAATCAATCAAGAACCATCGAGATATTCGATTTGCTTTGAATTTTTGGCGAGAGGTTTCATTCGATTGTTTCGACAATCGAAACAATCGAAACCTCTCGCCATCGCGCTTCGCTAAATTAGGTATGTTAGTATGTATTATACACACGGCTACATCACGCAATATTTTTCCACTTGCAGCAAACTTGCAGCTGTCGTTGTATTGTATAAATATTTTGTACAATCAGTAGGCACCTTATATTGATAAACTATAAAACTAGTAATGAATAGCTTACATATTGTTAAAAGCAAAAAGTGGAAGCAGGGGTAATAATTTTTCAATGTTACCAGACTAAATAATAACTTCAGTTTTACCAATCTGCCAAAATAAATGCGTTTACGACTTGCGTCGTTCGTTTCGGAATGACAGTTGTTTTGTGGTTATAAAGATAGATAGAAAATTCTATCTCTATCTCTTCAACCACCACCATAAGCAATCCGGGAAGAGTTGTTGCCTGTGAAGGATGCCTTCAGCTGCGAATGCGAAGTCTGAGAAGCCACCCTCTTCGGAGGCTATGGACAATTCTCCAATCCGACAAATTATGACGATTCTTGAACACAAAATCCGTAATTTGGAGAAAAGAAAGGTATGTATGTATTTACGCTATTAATCAACAGTTACGAACCGATTTTATTTTAAAGATTCCTTGTTTTCTTCGAGAAACCGTTATCCACGCGGAGTGTATTATGTTTAATCGTGGTCTAAGACCGCGTTCATTTTGCTCGCTCATAGCGTAAAATATTGCCGCAGACTTGACGCCATTTTCACACATGTGCTCATGGTATGTTGACGATACAATAAACCATGACGCCCTACAGTTTTCATTTTACTAATTCAAGTAAATTAAGGTATTAAAACATGCTCGTTATCCAAACCACCGATCAGCATTATCATTTACCAGTTTGGCTATCTATTATGGCGCATGATAAACAATGTTTTTGTAAATAATATCAAACTTGATTAAAATAATCAGTTTTTATTGTATCATTGTCTCTCATTCTCTGTCATTGTTGTAACATTGGAGTCACATTTATTTAATTTGTATGTCTTAAGTTAAAGAAAAAGAGATTGTATTGTTTAGGCTCTAAACGTTTTAATAGTGTCTGATGTGTAGTAGGTATGCATTGTCAAGTATGTATGCTAAAGCTTTGAAACACAAACTAGTTTAACTAGTATAGTTCGGTACATTTGAGTGAAAACTAGCTAAAAAGCAACTTTTGTAAGCTACCAAAATGAAATAAACAAAATGCACAAGCATGCACTGCATATTTGTATTGTGACTACATGTTAATATTACAGGCTATTAATATCTAAAAAGAGTACAATTAATTTTTACAACACCATATGCAATATGTACGGAATTAAGTATAGATTTTTCGTTTATTTATTAACTATAGATAACTCGCAGCTAAATAGAATAAAAGTCCTAAAAACAAATTGTAAAGAAAGTGTGAAAATCAAAAAAGAGTAATTAAACTAACTATACAATATGTAAAGAAAACCCTGTCCGACCCGTAAGGATAATAAAGGTTAGGTAAACACATGGCCAAATAAAATATTAAATTTTACATAATCATCATAGTAACAATACTAATGAATTTTGAAATAATCTTTTTTCGTCGCGAATTAAGTATAACATTCACAATCATTCATGCATAAATTAAATCCATGCTAATTATTGTAAACGTTAAAATGTATGTTGTTTCTTTGTTTGTCTGTCTGTTTTGTTTTGCCAGTTGCAAGGGATGGAGAGTAACATAAGCTACTTTATGTCTCTTTGTAAAACTTCTCTAAAAGGGGAGCTGGATGATGTATCATATGTATAGAACATTCTGCAATTATCGGTGGGAAGCTAAAACTCTGTATAGAGACTTTTTGTTGCCATCAAAAAATACCTATCTTATTTATTATTGAACATCTTCCCCAGCCCCTAGAAGGGGGAAATTTGTATGGTAGAAGAACCATTTTACTCAGAATTTCACTGGAGCAAATCTGCAGGCAAAAGCTAGTACAAAAACCTAAACACTCAAAACCTTCTGTGGGGGAGTATTACAAAAGGATCAAAATCATGCCATTACACCTTCCATTTGTTCAAATAGAATATTGGAGCTTATTAATAGAATTAATGAAAATTTTAAATAGAGAAAGCTTACCAATTAATTAGGCTCACCAACTATTATTAATAGCATAAGTTCCTACCGAAATTGAGTTTATCTTCAAACCGGTAGGATGCTTGCTGATAATATCACAAGTACCTGATGAACCTTCTGGAGACTGTCTTATTAAATAAAGAAGAAATGAAATAACCTATGATCACAATGGTTATTTCATGAAGTTTGGCCAAGTATGGTAATTGTTGTGCAATTACTGATTATTTATACTTATAGCACACAATATTTTTCTCGGTGGTAGGCCGTAACATCGGCTGCCGGCAGAAGTTACCACCTACCAGATAAAGTCTTGCCGCCAAGTGATTCGTCGTGTTCCGGCATGATGTCTGGTGAAGCCGTACGGAGGACGGCTCTGAGCAGTTGTGTTGCGATGTGTGGCGGGTACGATGCGCCAAATGTTGTTGGGTCGGGAGTTTGGTCGTGGAGAGTCCCCAGATCAATCTCCCTCTAGCGCAGCATTGTTTGGTCGTGTTGGTCTTGCATCACCTCGCTCAACTGCCGTCATCCTTCCTATTCCTTAGTTTTTTAAGTAAATAGGCTTAATAAACTAGTGCGCTTTACCATCAACGATTGCATCACTGCTTACCATCAGGCGGAATTGCAGTCAAGCACTAGTTTATGATTATTCAACCCATATCATCCCAACGATAGTAAAAGTAGTCCAATTTTTATAAAAATCAAATTGAGAGTATGTTTATAGATCACAATGATACCTATAGATTAAAAAATATATACAGGTTTTGGATTTTGTGTTTTACCTTTCCAATAATGGAACACTAGGATTATACATACATGTAAGATAAAGTTGTGGCTATGGATTTCGATTTGAAAACAAAACTATACTATAGACTGTTTTAGTTATTAAAATTAAAACTTAGTGACAAACTAACTTCATGACAAACACCACATCTAGTTAGTTTATTTGGTTTATCAATTAGATGTCCTTTACCAGCTAATCTGATAGCATCAGTCTAAACACAAATCTAAACATATACGTTTAGATTTCGTGACATTAAGAGTTGCTACTGTTGGGAAATTGCAGTCAACTTTTTGACCCTAGTACATTCGATATCTTGATACACTGTTGTACCCTGACAGTAACCAAATTGCAATAAAATGTTTGATATCTATCGTAGTTATCCGAAATCCATATATATTATATACCCTTCTGGATTGCATTTTTTTTTAGTTTTTGTGCGAAGTAATTCGAACACTTCTCCATCTAAAAATTATTCGAAAAATTGAACAGGGCTTTCAAGATTTTCCAGAAAATCTGGTTCACTGTACTCTTTTACAGCCATCTCTGAAATATCTACAAATCTCCCTTCATTCCTTCCTTTAATCCCTTCGTGAAATCAACACGCCTTTATTGGCGGTAGATCTGTAACTGACGACAAGGAGTTAGGCTGTGGAGGCTGCGTTACTGACAATCTGTGAGGTATTGATTACTCTACTGGTTCGTCTCCCAACGCGTTCATTCACTATCCTTGACTCAGCTTGAAATGATCTGGTGACCCGGAATTCAGCTTCTGCAAGCAACTGATATCTTGACAATTTTTTTATTATTTCATCACCGCTATCTTCGCTATTTTGCCAATTCTCAGGAGGTGTGATGAAAATATCAGCTGCAAACACAAGTCATCTTCTTCCCACAGCGAGATTATCTGATTCACATTCAATCTGATATAAATAATATCATAATTTAAAGATAATACATACTATGTTATCAAATCTAAAATATAAATCTCACATGAGTCTATGTTCCTACTGTTCAAATAATGGAATGGTGCACAAAATTCACGCTTACCCACAAACCACAATTTTTTTTTTTTTTTTTTTTCAAAAAAATATTAAACGAAATGATATAACAAAAACGTAACTCGTATATAAGCACTACACTATCAATATTATAATTACTTACGTTTTTCTATTCGCCATTATTGTCACCAAAAACTTGCAAATAGAATCCGTTTTATTGGCAAGAACAACTGTTTGAATTTAAATGTTATTCACTGAACTGACAGTTAAAAATGTCAGTAATACCATCATAGAAGCATTAATTAGAAAATGCGTTAACACTCTAATAAAATTTAAAAAAATAACCGTTCCAAAATTGGAACACTGGGAGGTAATGGGTTAAAAAAATAAAAATAAAATATAAACAAATATTGAACCAACAGCAGTGCCATCCACCACCATATAAACTAATACTTACAATCTGTTCACTCTTGTGTGGTTCTTTTCTCAAAACACCGTTTCAGACACAATTTCTACATGGTTCTAAAGATTATGTCCAGATTTTATTGTTATATACATACTAGCTTTCCGCCCGCGGCTTCGCCCGCGTGGAGTTCGGTTATATCGCGCTTTTTAGATTTCCCACGGGAATATCAAAATTTTCGTGATAAAAAGTAGGCTATGTCCTTTCTCGGGGTCTAAAGATTGTCTGTGGCAAATTTTTGAGTTTGTTTAGTTAAGCCTTCTCGGACTAGGCAGATATGAAAAAGTTAAAATTTGATTAACATTTAAAACCTTTTACAAAATATGTTGCTATTAATGTTTATCATGTTTTTTTTTTCTTTTTTTTGTTTACATGTCTGGGTCCTTTTTAAGGGAAGAAAAGATATTTTTTTTTTTTTATTGGTTATAAACTAGTGCTTGACTGCAATCCCGCCTGATGGTAAGCAGTGATGCAATCGTTGATGGTAAAACGCACTAGCTTATTAAGCCTATTCACTAAAAAAAACTGAGTGAATAGGAAGGAAGACGGCAGTTGAGCGAGGTGATGCAATGTTTAACCCAACAACACGACCAACGATGCTGCGCCAGAGGATGATCTGGAGACCCTCCACGACCAAACTCCCGACACAACAACATTAGGCACATCGTACCCGGTACATATCGCAACACAACTGCTCAGACCCGTCCTCCGTACGGCTTCACCAGACATCATGCCGGAACACGACGAATCGCTTGGCGGCAAGACTTTGTCTGGTGGGTGGTAACTTATGCCGGCGGCTGATAGATAATTAAGGGGAAACTGTAGTATTTCCAATGCAAGTAAAAATCTGGATAACCTCAATTTATTATTATATTAAATTTATTAAATGCTTCTTATATTTTGTTACAGAGCAAGCTGACATCATATCGAGACTTGCAAAAAGCTGGAAAAGAGCTAAATAGTGATCAGAAAGTGGCAGTTGCTAAATATGATGAGGTTGCTCAAACACTAGAGTTTGCAAGGGAGTTGTCTAAGCAAGTCACATCAATAGCTGCTGCCGCTGAGCGAGAGGCTAAAAAACAAGCCAAAAAGGTACATAATATGTTCTTATAACTCTTATAAAATTCATAACTGAAATTCTGAAAATGAATTCATCATAGCTATTTATATTATTTCATATGCCATAAATTATTTTAATACAGGATGCGTGGGTGCGGTATGCAGCAGAGACAAGCAAAATTCGAGAAGTTTTACTTATTTTGGATTGTCTTAACCAAATGGGAAATGCTGAAGCTAGAGAGGATTTTCTCAATGGAACCAATGGTGCAGCAAAGCTAACAGAAGAGGATCTCAAAATTCTAGATGATCTGTAAGTTTCATTTTAAATTATAATAATAATAAGTATTTATTTCACGAAAATACACAGCACTTTGCACTGTGTACATGAAATGTATGTTTACAATTCCTGTGCAATAGTAGATTCTTAGAGAAAATTATAATACATTTACAACTTTAACGGACTCCAAATTTCTAAATGAAATAACATTAATATGTATATTTGTAATATGCATCTATGATGCACAGCAAACAAATTTGTGTGTGTTTAGGACAACATGATAGAAAAACTGATAACTGGAACCAAGTGTGATGGTGCAGTTTTGTTCAGTGTTCAGAAAAGTGTTTCTTACAAAATTTCTTATTTTAGTGCTAGTAGCAGTCAGGTATAAATCTCAGACTAAAATAAAATTCATATGTTATTTTCAGGTACCCTGAGGTGACTCCCAAGCATGAAGTTAATGAAGAAGGTCAACCTGGATTCCATATCCAGACTGCAAAAGCAGCAGATCATTTGTATGCTATCATTGACTCCAGGCCTAAAGAAATATTGGGCACTACCTATACACATATAAAGCAGATTGTGAGCGCCGTTCACGAATGTGGCTACTTTGACCGTTCAGCAGAAGTTGTTGTAGCTTCAGAGATAGAAGAGAGTCATGTTGTTGTGCCGGAAATGGAGCCTGTGGAAGTGGTGGAAAATGAGGTGGAGGCCGAGGTCGCGGGCGCGTACCAGCCGGGAGTACTGCCCGTGCCTCCCGCGCCAGCTGTCGTGCCCGCGCCCGCCTACCCACTCCGTCCGCTGCCGCCTATCACATTGCAAGAGGTCGAGCATGCGTATTTCTCCCAGCAATATCCTCAACAGAGACCTATCGCTGAAGTAATAGGATCTCAGAATTTCTTCTTCCTGCAAGAGTCTGAATTAGACAGTCCTGTTGGCACGCCACAACCACCAGTAATCCCCAATCAGCCGTCGCCGCCTGGGCCGATTCCAACTCAGACTTTTACGAACCAGCACTTCGTTCAGCTGCCAGGCGGGCGCGTAGCTGAACCCGGTACGCTGCCCATGCCACCGCAACCCCACTTTCCGCCGCACCCCGAGATGGCTGGCTTCCCGCCCGGCGTGCCGCTGCCGGGCGTGCCGGCCGCGCACGCGCACGTGGGCCCGCTACAGGCTCATGTGCCCACCATGCAGGCGCCGCTGGTCGGTGCACAGCCCTCGCAGCCGGTACAGCCCGCGCCACCTGCGCAACCTGCACAACCTTCACAGCCCGCGCAATCCGCGCTGCCCACGATGGACGAGCGCCCAGGTGTTTCTCCTGCGCACGACAAAAATGACGATGAAATTAAGGAGGGTGGAAGTCCCGAACGTGACGATGGTGGAGAACGTAAAATTCACGGACAAGGCGACGGTCAAGCTAGGTATCGTCGATTCGGAGACAGACGCGGCGGTGGCGGAGGCGGTGCCAGGGGCGCTCCAAACGGACATCGCGGCCGTGGCGCATTTCAGAACAGACAAGGAGAGGGCGGCTACCGCGGAAGGCACCCCGGTGACTACCAGGGAAGATCCGGGAAGGACGGCTACCAGAACAGGCAGTATGACGGCTATCAGAACAGACATAAAGACAACTACCAAAGTCGCGGAGGAGATGATCGTGATGGATACTACGGCAACGGCGACACAGGTGATAGTCATCAGCAGAATGAAAATGGTGGTCGCGATAGATACAACGATAACCAGAGCTACCAGGGCGGCTTCAAGGGCCGCGGCAGAGGAGGACCTCGCGGAGGAACTCGCGGAGCGACGCGGCCTCCTCGCCCGCAGTACACCCGCAAACCGGAAAAAGTTGAATAGTTCATGTGGATCTCGACGGTGTCTTGAATTAGCAACATCGCCACGATATAAATGTATTATGATGGACAAATTCATTCGTGAAAGGCAGATTTCACCGGCAACAACCCGATGTGGTAACAATCAAGAGATTATGATATAAAAATAAATAAAAAAAGAATAAAAAAAAAGTAAAATATTGAAACTTGAAACTGAATAAAAAATAAGTTACTTGAGTTTAGATGTATGATATATGCAGTTATTAATACTTACGTAATTCTAGATTCTTGTATAAGTTATGTCACGCAAGTGACGATAGTGACGCGGTGCGAGAGGCCGCCCGTGGCAGCCGTCATCGCTCAGTACCTCGTGCGTGGCTCGTCCTTGTGATAATATAAGTACAGGAGATGTGCACACAACTGACTAAATACTGTCAACTGGGACCTTTTTCCAAATCACATTGATCTTTGTACTTTTAATACAGTTGATTTTAAAATAGTAATTATAAATGTGTTAAGATATTATATACATATATGTTTCTCATAAAACATAAAAGTATATTATAATAATGCTTTCATCTCAACAACATATACTTATAATTTTGCTACTATTCCTGCACAACTTTTTTGAGTTTTGTTTTTAATTCTATTGGAATTGAACAGGTACGCGATACCTAATACTTATACCTGTTGACATTTTATGTTTTAAGAAACTGAACTGGCCATATCACATTGATTATGCATGTAATAGTGTAACTAGAATACGTTTAGATCTATTCGTGAATAGCTCTACTTGATTTTGCTTGTAATTATTTATCATTCAAATAGAGCTATTATCGTTAAATTGATCAGATGTAAAGATGTTGTGCTATTTGGTTCCCCTGAATTATTTTTGTTTGTCTTGTCCAAGCTTTTACATATTCCTTAACATTGTTCTCAATTGAGGCTGTGTGCAAGCAAATTAAAAGTATTCTAAAAAATAAAAACACGTTTTTATTTATTCTCATCTCACGTAATCAATTCCCAGTGACATAAAAATTCTAGGGTTCAATTTCCAAAGTACGGACGACAGCAGGTCAAGCTACACGAAACTGAAATATTCCCAATCAATATTGGGCCTTAATGCTTTAGTATTAAAGTTGCTGTATAATAAATAGAATCTATTCAAGAGATCTGACAGATTGTAGTCAATGTGCTGTCGTTTGTGCAATAGGAGAGTTTTGACGGCAAAGCTGAGTGTCACGCGCTTTTCTCATTGTCTTTTAAAATCAATTTATTAGTGCCGTTTACTAAATAAAATCGCGTGATTTATGTAGAAAAAAGTGCATTCAGTAAATAATTCATAAAGAACATTGAAGTATCGCAGCATAGTGGCCACATCATGACTTTGCCCAAACCTTTCTCATAGACGGTTCACGCGGCCGTCTTTTTCAACTGTCATTGGCGATATCCGCCATTATTGAGAAATAAAACTTTCAAAGAATTTCTATAATTTGTTATTGGCAAAATTGTGGTATATATTCCACAGAGGCCATTGATCAAGAGTTGAGGTTGAATCTCACCTTGAAAAATAGAAGAAGTTTGTGCAATAGCAGTGTTATTGACTTTTTTAAACACAAATATCAATGAACGCAGTCTTGCGTGTCTTTTTTGTTCCTGGTGCTCATCGATGAAAGTTAAGTCTGACCACTAAATCGCATCCCATGACCGGTAAGTACTAGAAACGTATCCGCCAAAAATATTTTATGTATGAAGAGTCTGCTCTTGACCAAAACGGTAGTCTTAAAATTATGTAGGTAGGGGAGAGGGGGGCACCTTTGAACACTTTTTGAATAAAATATTATATTTATCGTATTGTGCTACTTATCAAGGTATTTTATTTTTTTATGAATAGATATGCTATTTGTGCTACAAAATAAAAACTTATTTAACTTGTTTTTATTTATTAAAGTAGCAATATTATTGTTTTTAAAAAACCATTTTTTGTTTAAATGTGCCCCTGGCAAGGGGCACATTTGATAACCCCAGGGGCAGTTTTGAAATACCATGATAACAAGAAAACAATGCAGCTTAAAATAAAATCAACACTTTATTTAAGACATACAGATCGTATATAATTATAATTAATTGCCACTAACTTCGTACACTCACTATTACTTAAATAAACTTTATAAAACTATTAACAGCCTGGGGCAGTCTTGAACGAATGTAAGTGACTTATTATTTTAATATTTGAGATCTAGTTAAATATTGCTAATCTTTGTCTTTATAATTTTAACATTATCTTAAAAACATACCATTTAAAATGGTCTCAGGAAGGCGTTAAAAAATATATCAAACAAACAATCCAAATCACCTTCCTCCTAAATTCCCATATTGATATGCCAATTTTCGACCTTGTAATTAGGTAAGACCATCATTCATTTTGGACATTTTTAAAAAATACCTTTCTTGCATAAGTTCTTCATCATTAGTGAAACCTTGATGCACAGTGTATTTGCTGCTATAATTTTTATTTTTTGGCATTACATTCTCTCTATATTTTTTTACTCTATAGTACAAAGTGGTTGGTTTTATATTATATTAGCGGCCGCCAGCGACTTC
The DNA here is from genome assembly GCA_017933935.1 of Sesamia nonagrioides. NCBI lineage: Eukaryota > Metazoa > Arthropoda > Insecta > Lepidoptera > Noctuidae > Sesamia > Sesamia nonagrioides. The sequence goes on from JADWQK010002419.1 coordinate 460,684, forward strand.
GTTCGCGTGTAATTAGTTATGCTCAGATCCTATTGGTCGCAGCGTAATGTTATGTAGCCTAAAGCCTTCCTGGATTAATGGGCTATCCAAAGCAAAAAGATTTTTTCAAATCGGACCAGTAGTTCCTGAGATTAGCGCGCACAAACAAACTCTTCAGCTTTATATATTAGTATAGATATAGCAGCAGCGGTCCTCAGTTTCATCCTATCATTGATAACACACAATACAGCTCTCTCGGCGTCTCCTTCATTACCATCATTTTCTTTTTTTCTTTTTGTAATTTCTTACCATTGTGATTTATATCTGTAAAATAATATAAAATGAACTTATTTCATCATATTCATCAATTATTAAAAAAAAAAAAAATAAACATCATTTGTTCAAATAGCGGGGGGCACTTTTGAACATTTTATTCATAACTACCCCACAGTTTTTTTTCAAATCTGCCCCAATGCCATCCTTCAGAAACAAAATTATCTAGACGACCAAGAAACTTGTATTTAATGAACTTATATTCGTAATACACTTGCTATAATATACACAACACTATGAAATAATCAAAACTCGAAAATAATACTTACTTACGTTTCAGTAATCCGCTTACAATAAAAAATAACAATGTTTGGTTTCGTCTCCGTAAAGTAACCGACCACTTTTATTCTGTTTGACACTGACATTGACGTAAATTGGCGACTGACAGACATGTAGTTCGGTCTTACCAGTATTAAAAAGGTATTGGAGGTTAGGAAAGAGAAATAATGCGTTCATAAATCCAATAATTCAAAACTGCCTCTGTTCTAAACTGCCCCCCTCTCCCCTACCATAATAACTCGAAATTTTTTAACGTAGGAAATCGATGATAACGAAAAAGATTGTAACGCGATGAAAATGTAACATTACATAATAAACAAATGACCATCTACCTAGTTTTGTCAATGTTTTTAAAATAAATTAAATTTGGAATTAGAATGCTTAGCCAAACAAAAAATATTTTTATTGAAATGGCCAGTTTGCAGAACGGCAATTTTATAGTTAAACAGACCTCTTATTATTTGTCTTACTTGTTAAATAGGCTACACTTACCTATATAGAATTATTAAGCACTTACACAGAATTAGGCATACAAAAGTCTGACTAGCTTTTTTAGACTTTTACCGACTAAAACCCACCCATGCATCCGCATGACGGCCAGGGTCACGGGTTTCTTTTTTAACCAACCCGCAACCCTGAAAGAGTACCTACCTATAATCGGCTCTTTTCAGTCTATCGAGACCACAGAACAGATGTTAACTGTTCCGTGATCGAGACCTACCGATCTATATTCATATATATTACTAGCGGCCGCCATTGACTTCGTTCGCGTGGAGTTAGTTCTACTCCGCTCCTATTGGTCGCAGCGTGATGTTATATAGCCTAAAACCTTGGATTAATGGGCGATAGTGACGCGGTGATCCAACGCAAAAAGAATTTTTCAAATCGGACCAGTAGTTCCTGAGATTAGCGCGTTCAAACAAACAAACTCTTCAGCTTTATACAGTATGTTAACTAACAGAGGGCGTTCCCGTTAACCCGAAATAGTATAGCATACATACATGCTAAAAAAAATATTTCCATTCGAAAACAATTTTTTTTTTTAATTTTTCCAATAAGAAAATATTCAATAAAAATTTAAAATAGACATGTAAAAGAAACACACTGTACACGCGAACTTGAAAGACGGCAAGGTCGCTATTTGTTTATGATACTACGCTAGTATTTTGATTTAAAACAGGAGGTTTCAAATTTATTTCCAATTAGAATTTTTTTTTATTCGGATTTTTTTATGCTTATTTTTCTATTCTGATATTTTTATTTTAATCTATTAATGATACATATTAACGAGTTTAAGGGAACGCCCTCTGTTATTTAACATACTGTATATTACTATAGATTTCTCAAGGACGTTTTTTGCCGGTACTTTATAACTGCCTTCATAGGTACTTATCAATATACATAGTACACTCAGAAAGTTTTACACGTATTTCCGCAGCTTGGGCAAAATGGTATGAGGTGACAGGTGTCATTTGTGAGTTTGTGACCCCAAAATGCCGGTTAAGCTTATGGGACAGGTCTATAAGACTATCATTAGACCTGTTCTTCTGTATGGCAGTGAGGCGTGGCCTGTGCTTGAGCGACACAAGCAAGAGCTACATGTCACGGAGATGAATATGCTGCGGTGAATGTGTAAGTAGAGTTACGTGGAAAAACCGTATCAGGAACTCTTGCATCCGTGGCGGTCTTCGTGTCCGTGACATTGCAGACAAACTGCAGGAAGTTCGCCTTCGCTGGTACGACCACGTCTACGTCCACGGCCATTAAAACACTAGGTAACTCGTAGATCCATTTGTTTCTATTTTCTAGTTAGCCATGAGTGCGGCTTTTAATATTCTGTGCCAACGTTCGACGATTCCGTTACTCTGCGGGTGGTACGCAGTAGTACGGGTTTTTCTGCACCAAGTATTAATTGAGCGAGATCTTGGAATAGTCGATTGTCAAACTGTCGTCCTTGATTAGTTGTGATTCTTATTGGACAACCGAAACGAGATATCCATACTTCGTAAAGTTTTCGTGTGCACCAGTCGATCATAGTGATCAGATATTTGTGTCCACATGCTGATGTAAATGCTTCCGCATCAGCTTCCGTGTAGTTCGCACTCCTGGATGTCTTGGACTGTGCACGGCGTTGTATGCTATGCGACGAAAATCGACGATCGTGTGACGTTGATGTTTCGCAGAATACTGGCTTGTTGGTACCGGCTAAGACGATTTTCTTGAGTTGAATGTTGGTCTGTTGAGATAATGTTGGAATACAACTGTCGTTTTCTTGAGCTTGAGATAACTCGTTGTAGTTGATTGGTGATGGCATGTCGATGGTTTCGACGCGCGATAGTGCGTCTGCAATAACGTTTTAAGCTCCATTCACGCGTCGGATGTCTGTAGTGAACTCGCTGATAAACGAAAGCTGCCGGATTCGCCGTGGTGGGTTGTTATCGGACGGAAGTTTGCGAATTGCGTAGGTCAGTGGTTTGTGGTCAGTATAAATGACGATTTCTTTTCCTTCAAACATTTTCGGAAGTGTTTGACTGCCGTATAAATAGATAATAACTCTCTGTCGAAAGTCCTGTATCGCTGTTGTGTTTCGGATATATTTTTTGAAAAATACCCGAATGGCACCCATTGCACTTTGTTTCGCATTTGTTGGAGGGATGCCCCAACACAACTACCTGAAGCGTCAGAAAAAATGGCAATTGGTCGTCTGGCGACATCTAGTTCGCCAGACGACGAAATTGCCATTTTTTCTAGGCTAAGACAATAAAGCAGCGTTTAATATGCTCCGTTTGTACAACTCAAAGGCTTTTGTCGACTGATTGTCCCACTTTACTTCCGTTTTGTCTCTTTTTTTGAATTATGAAGAAACGCATTGAGAGGTGCTTGAATGTGGGCTGCGTTTGCAATGCTTTCACAGTAGAAATTTATCATCCCCATAAATCTTCGTAAGTCTTGAATGGTTTCGGGTTTGGGGTGCCATACGTTGTGATTGCGGTGAATTTGTCTTGAAGTGGCTTGATTCCCTTGTTTTACTTCGTAGCCGAGGAACTTGACTGTTTCGCTGCCGAACACACACTTAGTTGGATTTATAGTGGCACCATTCGTGTCTAATCGGCGTAAAACTTACACATGTATAATATCATCCATTAGATAGTGGCGAAATACTATTATTTTTGAGGTTTCTAATGTGATATCGTAAATAATTACATTTTTTCCACGTTTGCAGTGAAAAGCAGGCTGAACCCTATAGATTTATCGAAATAATGTACTAAAAACTACAGATTGAAAAGGTCTACAGAAAGGTTCGCGATGGTATGGCTATCTCTTATGGATATCCCACATTTTTTGTTTGTTATTTACTTTTTACGACAAATACTGGCTAATTTTCGAAGCAATTTTAATCAATAAAGCATTAATCCTTAACCAATTTAAATACATTTTTGATTTAATATAGATCTATATCGCCCTTTACAGCAAATCATTTAAATAAATATTTTCAAAGATATTACAAATTTAAAAATTGCGGGGCGTCGCGTTTGGAGTGGTACCTACTGACCGGCTGTGTTTTTTATACAACGTTCAGTTTTCAGTGTATTTAGTATCAGCATTGCACCCGTGCAAAGTCGGGCGGGTCGCTAGTTTATTATGTTAGAAAGGAGTCTATATTTATATATTTTATTTTAATTTCTTATATTATATGAAGTGTTGCGATGTGTGGCGGGTACGATGCGCCAAATGTTGTTGTGTCGGGAGTTTGGTCGTGGAGAGTCTCCAGATCAATCTCCCTCTAGAGCAGCATTGTTTGGTCATGTTGGTCTTGGGTTTAACATTGCATCACCTCGCTCAACTGCCGTCATCCTTCCTATTCCTTAGTTTTTCAACGACCATCAACGATTGCATCACTACTTACCATCAGGCGGGATTGCAGTCAAGCACTAGTTTATAATTATAAAAAAAAACATCAGTGTAATAAGTAATAACATTTTGTAATTATAAATAGGGAATAAAATCCCGCTTACAGTAAGTTTGAGGGAGGTTAACAGAAGAGTTCAGTTGGGCCAGACAGCGTTTGTTTCTGGCCTGCCATCGGACGCGTCTCCAGGGGGCGGATAGGGGAACGGCCCCCAGGTATGGGGGTTACCGGTTTCCGGCGCGGACCAAAGTCAGACGCGGGGACTGCTTCTGCGGTCATGACCCAAACCCCGGGTCGCCGTCGGGCAACCCGGGCTCCTCACTGAAAGGAGCTGGGACTGGGAGCCCTGCTTGCATGAGTGCAAGCGAGTGGGGCTAAGAGGAAGGACACCTCGCTAAAAATCCCCTGACTGTTGCGTCTTCTTGTTCAAGCTGACGTACCCAGCCGGATAAGGGTCGGCCGTATTAGGCGGTCATCGCTGGCGGGGGTCTGGTAGCCGAGGCGCCGCTCGATTCCCATACCCCCGCAACTAAGGCGACGCCGAAGTGCCGCTGGGGTTTTTATACCGGGAAGCTTTCTCCCGGGAAGTCCCACATACCCCTCTAAGGGATGCGTAATTGTCATTTTCCCCAGCGATACAAAAAAAGGCAGCGTTTGGGAAGCTTTGTAGAGTCTTCTCGTCGCATATTCCACAGAGCCTAAAGACTAAGGTACTGTAAAGTGTGGCTAGTTGGAACTGATTGGAGCACTTTTTTTCTTAAATATATTGTTACGGGCTAGGGGTACTTAAACGCCGGTTAAGGGTTACGAAGTTTATTGGCAACGAAGGTACAGTCGATTGTAGGCAATGACAAGTAGAATGTCGCTGATGTTGCACCGAAGTCTTCTCTTACGTCCACGAAGTCCGTGTCGTAAACACACAATAACTCTACAGATGTTACTTCCCGTAGTACTCACAGTTCTCGTTACAGTTGTCGCAGTAGGTATTCTCGAAGATCGCTTCTTAACTGTCGCTGTTTTCGTATCGCTAGTCGAGTGTAGACTGACTCTGCGTCGGCATCGCGGCACTTTATATAGGCCAGCTGATCGAACATTCCAGAATCCTCTAGGCGTAATAATAATACTGCATAACTTCGAGGTCACCGGCCAGGTAAGTACCTACGGTAATTCCCGGAAACGGGTTTCTAGAAATTTCGATGTCGACACTTTGTTGACAAAACTGTTGAGACCTGTACCATTCGATAGGCCGTCCTAAGTCTAGCAATGCGTTTTATTATTGTACCTAGGAAATGTCTAGATCTAGCGAGATAGGGCTTAAAAGTGACACACTGCATGTCACGCGATATTGAACCTTATGCCATCGACATAAGGTCCATTCGTAACATTGCCCCCTTCTTAGTCATGCTCGTCCCGAGCATGATTTGATCCATAATAGCGAGCTAGGCGGTCTACGTGTACGACCTTCAGCTTCCCTCTGGCTCTAGGTCCTTTCTTAATCCGGTAGGTGACATCGTTTATTCTGGTTACTATCGTGTACGGACCCTCCCATTTGGCTTGGAACTTTGGACTCTCTCCTTTTCTTCTAATGGGATTATGTAACCATACCGAAGTTCCCTCTTCAAATCCGGGCACGTTAGCTTTGCGGTCGTATCGGATCTTCATCTTCTCACTGGTTTTCAGACCATTCTCTCTCACTAGCTCATGTATTCCATCTAACTTACGCCGCAGGTCGGCCACATAGTCGACGGCTAGGATAGGAGTATCGGGGGGTGTTCCGGTTAATGCATCTATTGGTAGTCTAATTTCTCGGCCGAAGTTGATTTTCGCCGGTGTGCAATTTGTGCTATCGTGTATTGCTGAGCGGTATAACATTAAAAAGAGTGGAATGTATTGGTCCCAATCCCTTTGATGTTCTTCCACTACTTTGGCCAAGTGATTCTCCAACGTCTGATTGAATCTTTCGACCATTCCATCTGACTGTGGGTGGTACGGTGTTGTACGAGTCTTATGTATCCCGAGTAGTTGGCAAACCTCTTGAAATAGTGAAGACTCGAAGTTTCTACCCTGGTCAGAGTGTAACTCCAAGGGAACGCCAAATCGACAGAACACCTCGTGAACTAGCTTTTTGGCGACTGTATGAGCTTCTTGGTTAGGTACTGCAAAAGCTTCTGGCCATTTGCTGAAATAGTCTTGCATGACGATGATATACCTATTCCCTTCTTCAGTAACAGGGAATGGCCCAGCTATATCGACAGCAACTCTTTCCCATGGTGCACCAACATTGTACACTTTCAGCCGACCTCTGGCTCTCGTTTGCGGTCCCTTTACTGAGGAGCAAGCTACGCATTTTCTACACCAGTCCTCTACGTCTTCGCGGCAATGCACCCAATAGAATCTTTTTCTCACCTTTTCCAGGGTTTTCTTTACTCCAAGATGTCCTCCGGATACTCCGTCGTGCACCTGTCGTAGCACTGACGCGACTTTATCACCGGGAACAACTATCTGTAAGGTGACCTCCTGTCCACTGGGTGATTCCCATTTCCTCTTGAGAACTCCATTATCAATTATCAGGCTGTCCCACTGAGCCCCAGTAACTTTTTACTGTTGGGCTAAGCGCTGATATTTCACTCCAAGCGGGCCTCTGGCCACGTTGTTTCCATTCGATTACTGTCTTCAAGTCACTGTCGTCCTTCTGTGCGTCTTTCAATGATCGATTATCCCAGTCTTCATCCAAATCATTCACCTGGACAATACGCACGTTCTCTGTATTTTCCTGTTTGTCACAATGTCGGCCCTTACTTCCTGAAGTTAGCTGGCGGCGGCGGTCCTTTTGCCTTGCCTTTTTCTCGAGGCGCTTCTTCTTACGGGCCTCGTCCTCGACTTCCTTGTCCCGGCTTCCGTCTGCCTCAGTCCACGACCTTCCGCGCGACCGCTCGCGCTCGTGTTCTCGCTTGCCGGAACGTTCGCGTTCCTGGTCTCGGTCTCGCTCCCGGTCCTTGAAGCGTTCCCGCTCTCGTTCAGCGGGTCGCTCGCGGTGCCCGCTCCGATCGCTCCGCTCACGCCACTTGACTCGCTCGCACGGGCGCTCGGGCTCGACCTTCGCATCGCGCTTGCGCCACGCCATCACCGCGGCTTCCTCACGTGACCAAGAAGTTCTTCTTCCCTTAGCCTTCCTGGGACAATCAATTCGAATGTGCCCCTTTTCGCCACACTCATAGCAAGTTGGTCCTCGTCGGCCTTTTATTTGTGCGGCCACTTCTCGAATACGGTCGTGTTGTGGGCCATCCTGACGTACAGCTTCCACCTCCAGAGCATGCGTCAAAGCTGCCTTCAGGGTCTGATGGTGACCCAGACGTAATGCAGCCCTGACTTCTGCATCTCGAATCCCATCGGTAAATAATCGTAGAGTAGTAGCGCCAATCAATCCCGGTGTTGATGCATACGCCTTCCGAACCATACGTTCTATTTCCGTGGCCCATTGTTGCAAACCCTCGCTGCTCTTCTGTGTGCGTTCGCGGAGTTGAGCCCTGTAGACATGTTCCAGGTGTTTCTCTCCATATCTAATCTCCAACGCTTCTAACAGACAGGCTAGGGTATTGCAATCGCCGGAAATGTTCTCGAGGATTCGTACGGCATCACCACCCAAAGCAAGCATAAGGGCCGTTAGAGCTTGATCGTCGTCCCAGTTGTTGCCTTTTGCGACCTTTTCGAACTGTAGACGGAAGGCCACCCATGACGTTGTTCCATCAAAATGAGGTACTTGGAAAGTCGGCAAAGCACTAGGTACCGGTACCACACCTTTAATAACGCCTTTCTGTACCTTCTCATCCAAAAATTCTACCTCCTTCCCAAACTCCATGATGGTATTGTCTAGTTTATCGAAACGCGCATCATGTTTGTCTATACGAGCGTCTTGCTGGCCTATGCGCGTATCTTGCTGGTCCAGACGGGTATCTTGTTGTGCTGTTTTTATTTTAAGTTCGTTGACCTCTTCTTTGTTTTTTTTCCATTTTTTATTTAATTCTAATACCAGTTGCTGGGATTTTTCTATTTTTGCTTGAGTTGCTGCTTGGGATTGTTTTATTTGTGCCTGGGTTTCTGCCTGGGATTGTTTTATTTGTGCCTGGGTTTCTGCCTGGGATTCTGCTACACTTTTAATCTGTGCCTGGGTTGCTGCCTGGGATTCTGCCATACCTTTTATTTGCAGCGTCAAGTGAGCCAGCAACGCCGATAAATCGCATCCACTGCTTCCGGGAATAGTGGTGGTAGTAGGCGCACTCACATTCGTCGGTGTTACGACGGCCGCATCTACTCCGGGTGCAGGGACACCGACCGATTCTTCCTCTTGACGCGCCAAATCCATCGCTGCTTGTCGTCGCGTGCGAACCCTTTCGTCTTCCCTTGGCGTGACCGGCATGCCGCTTCTGACACCAATTGTTACGGGCTAGGAGTACTTAAACGCCGGTTAAGGGTTACGAAGTTTATTGGCAACGAAGGTACAGTCGATTGTAGGCAATGACAAGTAGAATGTCGCTGATGTTGCACCGAAGTCTTCTCTTACGTCCACGAAGTCCGTGTCGTAAACACACAATAACTCTACAGATGTTACTTCCCGTAGTACTCACAGTTCTCGTTACAGTTGTCGCAGTAGGTATTCTCGAAGATCGCTTCTTAACTGTCGCTGTTTTCGTATCGCTAGTCGAGTGTAGACTGACTCTGCGTTCGGGAAATCGCGACGCCCCCGTCAGGGGGCGTGGCGAGCGGACCCAGGGCTATGCCCCTCGGCCGCGGAGTCCGTTTAGGTGGCCCGTAAATACGGGCCTCTCTTCGGGTCGGCGACAATGGCCTGTCAGATGTAGTTACGTGCGTGAGTTGCGCACGTCTGTGTTATTGGTTGCTATGTGTTATTCTGTAGGAGTGCCACAGGGCCCACTCACGACCCTGCTTGCTTCACGGCACTCCGGCGGTCAGTCCCTGCCAGGTGAGACCCCCAGTTGCCCTGGGGGAAGCCCAGCAGAGGACGACCAGCGACAGGTGGTGCCGACTCGACGCTCCTACAGAGTTACGGATGTAACATGTAACCCCCGCCCGTCCTGAGAAACCATCTATGTACGGTAACCACTTCAGGCTAAGGGGTCGTGATGTATGTGTGGGCGGTATTGAACTGTAGAGTAACACCGCCCAGTGATTACGCGTACCGCGGCCCGCGCTGCGCGTACGCGTGTATATGTTTGGCGTCTGATTTGTGGTGATTGTCTGCCGCCGCGTATGCGTACCTATATTAACCTAGCATACGCTACGCGACGAGTGAGTGTACAGGGTGCAGTGTTTATTGGGTCAGGTGAGCCGCGTGTAACCTGGGTGCGGCTCACCTGTGAGGTCAATCCGGTGGAGGGGGTCACAGGTCCGCTACCAGGTCGCGGGGAAAGGGTTTCGCGTTAGGGGGGCGCGCGTGCCAGGGCGCGATGTCCTTGACATGTGTCAATTCGGACGCGTCGGCACGCGCGAACATGCCCTTCGCGAGGCGCCGCACAAACTCATCCAGGCTCTCAAGCCTGAGGTCCCTCCGGATGACATCGTTCCCCACGTAGCGAGGAGCGGCAACTATTGTCCGCAGCGCAAGATTTTCTTGCGCGCGGAGCGTCTTGCGGTGCGCCTCACTAGTGAGGGCGAACCATGCCGGAGCGGCGTACGTCAGTAATGGCCGTATGTACAACTTGTACACGGCCAGTTTGACGCGCGCCGGGATGCAGGATGAGAGCACTGGTTTGAGCAGGTGGCGGGCAACCCTGCCCCGTGCGGCGACCGAGCGGACGTGTGGCCCCATGGTGAGCCGGCGGTCGATCGTCACCCCCAGGTACTTCACCCGGGGGGACCACTCGACGGCGGCTCCCAGGAGTCTCAGGGGTGGTGGGACGGACGCACGCCCGAATACGATCGCCTGCGTTTTTCCCACGTTCACCGACAGCCGCCACTTGGAGAGCCACTCGGGAAGGAGCTCGAGCACACGCTGCATCTTGACGGCCGCGTACTTCGCATTAAGCGATGTAGTGATGTACGCGGCGTCGTCAGCGTAGAGCGCGAGCATCGCTTCCGAGGTACTGACTCTGCGTCGGCATCGCGGCACTTTATATAGGCCAGCTGATCGAACATTCCAGAATCCTCTAGGCGTAATAATAATACTGCATAACTTCGAGGTCACCGGCCAGGTAAGTACCTACGGTAATTCCCGGAAACGGGTTTCTAGAAATTTCGATGTCGACACTTTGTTGACAAAATTGTTGAGACCTGTACCATTCGATAGGCCGTCCTAAGTCTAGCAATGCGTTTTATTATTGTACCTAGGAAATGTCTAGATCTAGCGAGATAGGGCTTAAAAGTGACACACTGCATGTCACGCGATATTGAACCTTATGCCATCGACATAAGGTCCATTCGTAACAGTATGTTTACGAAAAATAAAGCTACTAAATTAGTATATTTGAATATTTTTTTCGGTACTTTTATAAATTTCTCATAATTATCTGTTTTTAATATACGGCTCCTGTTTAATAACAGGAGCCGTATATTAAAAACAGATAATCGGTTTTCGGAAATTTCAAAAAAATATGTCTCTAGATCTAATGATCTAGAGATATATTTTTTTGAAATTTCCGTTCTGATTGTCGCAACAATGGGGCTAACTGGTATCTGAATACATTGCATTGTTTTTTTTTTACATATTATTTTTGAGCTATATTTAAAAGGAATGTCTAAACGATATCTGAAAATGTCCAGAGATACAAAAAGCAAATAGATCTGAAAAGCGCAGGAAATACTCTATTTCGTAGACTACTTTACTCCATACATATGTCTCTAAATTTTTAGTTCCGGCAAAAGTTTTACTACTTACCTCGAAAGAAACCAAAATTTCAAGTTTTGTTAAAAAATAAAATTCACAACGATCGTCGATATTCTTATTTTTTTTTTTTTTCTGTGAAATTGATGTTGTATGCTTGGATGTCTCTACCAATAGATAAAAAAATATAATTGATCAAAACTTTTATTTCGCCAGTTTCAAATAACCCTGTGATTTAGAATTAGCCCCATTTTACGGTACCTATTCAATCAGTGCGTCCTACCAGTTATGCGTTACGGAGCCGAAACGTGAACACTCACTCACTATTCAGCGAGCTATGGAATGGGCTATGCTTAGTTTGAGGGATCGAATCCGCAACCTCCCCCTAATCGGCGAACACATTTTTGTCAAATGATTGCGACTAGTTGGGATCGTTCGGACCGAACGGACCAATGGACGGTCTGAACGATCCCGATTGATCCCAACTAGTCGCAATCATCTGTGATCTAGCAGAGAATCAAAGTTGTCGACATATCCATGAACTAATGATCACAGAGCAAGTAATCACTACGTTTTACTAATGATGGTCAGAGTAGACGTGTTCTTAATCGGAGACTAGGAATTGATAAACGTAAGGTAGGGCACCGTCAGGCTAGGTCGAGCGACGATTTTCATAAACCCGCTGGATGAGAATTGCCAAAAATATATTTCAATGACGCGCAATAGGCCGATGTCCCGCAGCGGACTGCAAAAGGCTAATGATGTCCAGCACTACACACTTTTGCTAAAAATGGACCAAATTAACACATTTCTGAAACCGAAACCTGAGTGACATCCCAGAACAACGTCACATGGTCCTTCTTTGGTCCACATACTTGTAAACGCAATACGGTACCTAAGCACAGAACTCACAAGTTAGTATTTCAAAGCAAGCTGGTGACTAAAACTAGCAATCAAGTTGCCAAGGACACGACTAAACTAAAATTTTATAAAAAAAAAACAAGGTCAGAGATTTTTGTGCTAGGGTTACGTACGTCTTTGCACCCATGGTAAGCAATCGCTAGTACAAAAATTAATAAAACAATCGTATTAGCTAGTAATAGGTTTTATTCGATAAAATTGCCGTTATGTCTTATAGTAAGAAATGGTATTAAAAACAAATAGACCTATACCTGTCCAATCTGAACAAAATAAATAAAGTTCTCTTTAACTTTAATTACCAGACAGAACCTGTTATTTTTACAATTATATATAACTACTATAAGACTACACTCTCGTAGTCATATTATTAAAAACCTATACAACCTAAAGCCATTATACAAAATATCTTTTCATAATGTACTTATATTTAAAAATAGAAATATAATATCGTCACACTTTGTTCATTTATAAAGTATAGGGCAGATAACAACAGTCGTGTCAAATTGTTAAAATTTTATAGTCACTTAAATCATAGGGGTAAATTTATACAAAAAAAAAAAAAACTGAATGTAATACAAAAGAAATCCAGGAATGTGATACTTCGAATTTGAACATCATAACAGACCGTAGATTAACTAAGCCAGATAGTGTCCTTAATTGCCCCTTAAAGATAACGTAGGGTGAGATCATTAAGACTGTAATTGGTGACTTTGTAATCACCACAATTTACAATTTCGAATAATTATTTGCCAATGGATCAATTCTTTAAAATATAATATAAAATTTTGCATTAAATAATGGCGTTGCTGCTTATGCACTGCGTTGATTTTCCTCATTAGACCATTTAAGAAATGAGATGACTATGATGTAGTAAGTTTAGAAGTCGTATGTATTCATATTGTCAAGCTGCATACATGTCGATAACTGTAATTTGGTTGAAATATTTTATACAGAAGTCATAAGCGATGTTAGAAACAAATAACTGCAGGTGATCTGTCAATGTATAAATAATAGTACGATTACCAGTTTACTATGAATTTATACTTTTGCTGCGCGTAAACCGTAGGTCACCCGGTGAACAAAATACTAAAAACTAAGTTAGATTAAATCGCGGTGTGGCCAGAACATAGCGTATTTACATACCTCGCGATTGCGATGCATGAACAAGTATTTATTTTACATTGTGGTGATATCGAGGTAGCATGCTAACTGGCGATCATAAGGTATCACAATAACACATCTTCGGCATGTAATTACCTTGTAAGTATTGCTTAAACTTGGTTTATGTTAAGTGAAATCGGTTTCCATGACCATTAAAACTATCAGTTATATGGACTTATTGTATGTGTAATAAAGAATCGACATAGATACTACCAGACATGTAAATAAGAGACTACAAATATACAACCTTCATTGAGTTTAGAAGTCAACTAAAGAGTAACTTTATATCCTGTTAATATAAAATCATGTACTTCAAATATACAAAGTTATTTTTTATATACGAAATCTGAATATAGTTTGTTCAGAATGAGAAACTGAATCGATTCCAATAATTTTTACACCATGTTATAGTTTTTCCCAAATACATTTACAAATTGTTGCAGTGTGGTTACTGAGCGCGCAACACAGCTGACGGTAGAGCATAGTACTATGCGCGCGAGACAGGGACCGCGGCGCGCTGCTGCAGGCGCGGGTAGGCCAGCGGTGGGTTTTTGTTGGGACAACCAGGTAAGATAACAATCTCATAACTTTGTGGATTTTCATGAAATTATTTTAAAATTTTGTACATAGATTCTTTACTTAAAAACATTGGACACGTGTTTCGGGTTTCGCATATCCAAAAAATAACGTTGTATAACCTTTGTAGATTCACAAAACATTCAAAATGAGTTTACGAACTTTTAGCAGTTACAGTAATTAGGCCCTAAAATAAAAGAATATCACAAAAAGATTTTTTTTTTTTAATTATTACTCTTTCATCGGCGCTCTTTTGTGTCTTCTATTCTGTCTAATCTAGTCTATTGGTTCATGGAAGTTAAAGAGTCAGTAGCTATAACCTGTGATTTCATTATGTCTGTGTTTAAATAAAATTCGTTCAAAGTACTTTCAAATTAGTCCAGCAAAATATACTTACTGCATTGACGGCCTTAACGACTCTAAGCAGGCCTGACAACGGTATGCCAGCTGTACTTCTGAAACTAGGATACTATGTACTAACAATTTATTATAGTTTTATTGCGCATTATTTCACTTTACGGTGTATATACATCGTAGTAGTTATTGCAATCTTAGGCCGCTGCCTCGAATCTTGCGGGCAGCGGGGCGGCGGCGGCAGCGGCGCGGGAACCGGGCGGGCATCGAAGACCCGTTCTCGAAATTAGCGGGTAGATCGCGCGTCACTATAGCCGCGTAGTGTTGTTTTCACAATTGCGTCGACGAGATATTTGTTTTAATTCGCGAAAAAAATTACTGAACAATGGCGGCAAAATCTTTTTGATTCAATTTTATTCCTAACGCTCGATCACCGCTCGCTGCTCGCAAGATTCGAGCGCGAGAAGTACATCGCTCGCTACCCGCCACCGGCCCGCTGCCGCGCCGCTGTTTTCGGTCCGTTTGATTTTACGCATAAGATCCTGCCGCACACACGCCGCCGCCGCCGCCACCGCCCCGCTGCCCGCAAGATTCGAGAGAGCGGCCTTATAGCTTTCAAGGAAATATTCCTCTATCGTATGATCATATCACACTCAAAGTAAGAGGCGCATAACCCAGTCTTATGGGGATACTAGCAATAACCTAAAACCAGTAAGTGTAGTGACTTAAGCGAATAACGGGGTTACAGTCATTTAGTTTTATAATTTGCTACAGGTCAATCAGGGTAACCCTTAATTGATATGTTCGTAAGCTAAGGCCGCCTTCGGTTTATGAATATCTATTACAATCGTTTATGTTCCCAGCACAGTAAACGTCAACAGATACAGGAAAAGCAAGCAATAAATGGCACCGGAGTATTTTTAATAAATACTAAGTAACAGCCAATGATTTCAATAAGACGAAAACAATAATTGAGAATTCATTAAAAAAAAAATATATATCCGTCAAGTTTAAAATTGAAACATTATAATTAATTAAAATGCTAAAAAATTATATAATATAATAAAATACAAAACAATTACATACATACAGCACGTTTTCACCTGTATAAAAATGAAATGAAAATATTGTCCTTATAAGGTATTTACTAGAGGCTGCAGAGGCGCGCAAAGTGTCGCCAACGTTAAATCATTTGTCGGGTCATTGCGTGCCGGAGCTTACGCTCCCACGCCTCCGCTTCCGCCCACGAGTGTCGCACGTCTCGGAACAGCTGGAAAATGGTGACATTTATCTGTAAGTGTGCCTCATCTCTAGAGATCGGAAATTACGGCGCTTATGCGGCGCTACTACAGTTGAGTAAAATGCGGACGAAAAAATAATGTAGATACGCCTTTTCACTAACAACAGGGATGTTTCCTGGGTAGAAAAAAATCTTTTTAGTCAGTCATTCAGATTAGAGAAAAATATTGGATACCTATATTTTGTTTTGTTAAATCAATAAAAATTGACATATATAAAAGGCATCAAAGATCTGGAGGACGACACAGGTCGCTAAAAAGTGTAGCGTGCAGTGACGTCACACGAGTTTTCAACGCGCTGTGTATATTATTTTTTTCTTGTGCATATTATTTCTTTTCTTTTTAGTGTTTTTATAAAAACGTTGCCCCACACTAGGAGTTTCTCCTGTATCGTGGGTACGTTTACAAACATATAAATAAACTCACATACACAAACGGCCAGACCCGGAACAAGCACTTGTAGGTCATCCAAATGTATGTTCCGTGCGGGAATCGAACTCGCGGCACAGTCAATAGCTTAACCAATTTTTCTTTTTTTTTCAGGGTGGAAATCCTCATAGGATGTCCGCCGCCCTAGGGTGGGCGACGGGGTCTGTCAGACTTTTACTGATTGAAACCACCCCGGTGTCTCATCTATCACGAGCGCGCGTGGGGCCGCGGGAGTCTAAATTCTTCCGCAGCCCCACACTCTCGTGCTGGCCCGGTCTGCTATTATTACTAGTACTATTCTACTACTGTATTATTACTCTATTATTTATTTATTATTGTATTATTATTCTGTATTAGTACTAGTATTATTGCTAGTTGAAAACTTTACCAATAGCTTAACCACTGCGCTAACCCTTGTCCCAATTACGTTTATGTCTGCTTCTACTTCAACCAGATGCAGCTGAGTGCCAGTAATTTACATGGAGCGACTACTTATGTTTTGACTGAACATCGTGTTTATAGACTGGTTGACAAAGAAAGAGCATGACAACCATGAATTTTATTTCTCCTTCGTAAAAACAACACCTTAATTGCGTAACATACTATTACTATCAGTTGGAATCATTTTGTGCGTAACACACTATTACTATCAGTTGGAATCATTTTGTGGCTAACATACTATTACTATCAGTTGGAATCATTTTGTGCGTAACATACTATTACTATCAGTTGGAATCATTTTGTGCCTAACATACTATTACTATCAGTTGGAATCATTTTGTGGCTAACATACTATTACTATCAGTTGGAATCATTTTGTGCCTAACATACTATTACTATCAGTTGGAATCATTTTGTGCCTAACATACTATTACTATCAGTTGGAATCATTTTGTGCCTAACATACTATTACTATCAGTTGGAATCATTTTGTACGTAACATACTATTACTATCAGTTAGAATCATTTTGTGCCTAACATACTATTACTATCAGTTGGAATCATTTTGTGCCTAACATACTATTACTATCAGTTGGAATCATTTTGTGCCTGACATACTATTACTATCAGTTGGAATCATTTTGTGCGTAACATACTATCTAGGAATCATTTTGAAGCATATTGCTAATCCATTGCTTATTATATTCGAAAAATGTAAATAACTCAACGTAAATAACGCAATGAATGCTGTTAAACTGTCAAAATGTAACCCATTACTACTGATTGTGTGTTACGCAATTACCCCGCTGGATGGTGCAGTGTGGTTTACTCTGAATACAATGTTTAACTTTGTGACATTGCAATAAGGTTTATTTTATCGCAGCACGTCCTATCAAACCACCTGAGATAGCACTAGAGTAGTAGTGTGTCCTTTTCTATTGGGATACCAGAATATAAATATGTCTTTGGAAATATTCGGTAGTTTTTTTTTCAGTAAATTGGTATGTACAGACGACAGCACACCAAGCGACTACAATCAGTCAGATTTCTTCATTAGATTTTAAACTTTATCACTAAAGCACTAAGGCTCAAGATTGATTGAAAATATTTGTCAGTTTCGGGTAGCTTGACCTGCTATTGTCTGTACAAATACTTTTTAAACTTAGATTTTGTAAATATCAAGCACAATATAAACCAATAAACTAGGTTAGCTTTTGTAATAGCAGATATACAACAAAATAGCAGTATAAAGTGTAAGAAAAATGCAACATTCGTCTTTTGTTATCCCTACATAGCCACATTGTGCTTATTTTTTGCCCCCTTTATCCTTCTTAGCCATATTATTTATTATTACTTATTAGTCATATTACGTATTTATAATTTATTCTTCCTTAGCCATATTATTTATTAGTCATATTATGTATTTATAATTTTTTCTTCCTTAGCCATATCATATTTCACACAGTCCATCCATCGTTTCTTTACTATTTTGTCTGCTAGGATGGACTAATCTAAAATTGGATTTTTTCTCTCTATAATGGCATTAATACATTATCAGTGTTTTAACAGTTCTAAAATAGTAGCAACTCACCTGTGAAAGCCATACTTCGTCAGCCAACAACTCATTTAGAATCACAGTCGTGTCTTTACTGGGGTTTTGCATTCTTTTCTCGGCAACTCGTTTACTGCACTCCGCGTACATTAGATACTTCTGATGGGATATCCTTGAATATAGTTGCACTCGACTGCAACACGTCGCACACACGAGGAACTCCTGAAAACCCAATATAATGTGTTTATAACAAAGATTTGGAGGAGAAAGGGTGGCCTAGTGCTATCGACCGCGTCTTACAAGTTAGAAGTCGTAGATTCGAACCCTATCAGGCGCTTTACTTTGTGTAAATTAGTTCATCACCACTGCTCTCAAAACATTGAAAGAAAATTTGAGGAAACCGTCATGTTCTAGAGCCAACTTCGATGACATGTGACATCTATCAATGCGCACTAGGCCCGCGTGTTAGTTTACGGTCCATTCCCTTCCACCGTGAGGAGGCCTGTGTCCCAGAGGTGGGACCATTATAGGCTGGTTGTTACTTGTTGACGAAGGTTCCCTAATCTTGCATGCGGAAGAGGAAACTTCAATGATCAACATTGATTGATGTAAAGGAAAATCGTTGTTTCTAAATTTTATTTTAAATTTGATCGTGTAATGAGCAGACAAAACAACCTTTAAGGTGACAAATATATTTTTCTACGACCATTTGGTAATTTGCTTAATACATAACCATAAGTCATATCTCAATAGTACTCATTCCTGCCAAGTCATGTTACTATGACCATTTCCACACGGGTAAACCGTACTACAATGAAACTTTTTTATGGCTTTAGCATCAATAAAATCAACATATGAATAATGCCAAAAAGCGCGCGTATTTGCGTCACGACTAAACATCGCATGTTATTAGGCTGTATGGATGAACTGCCTTTGCCTTTCATTTGTGGGATTATAACAACAAAACAACATTGCGCGCGCTACACTATTTTCACGCCATTCTTAACTTTTATCTGCATTTATTTGAAGGTCGTAGAAAACGTTTTATATGCTACTGTCGCAAACAGCTATTGTAATACTCGCCTTCTATTGTGCCACGAAGCGAATGGCTATCATTGCTTGACAGTGGCATAAATAACTATTTAGATGTGACTGTACATACTTTCTCGTAGGCGAGGCGCGCATCGGGCTGGACGGGCTCGAGCGTGGCGGGGTTGTAGGGCTGGCCGTACAGCAGCAGGCGTGCCACGGCGGCGCGCGCGCAGGCTCGGCACGCGCCCGCGCCGGCCGCCACACTGAGGCCGGGCCACGTGCCCACGGCCGCATCCAGAGCGCGTGCCCCACTCGCCCCGCCGGCTCCACCGCCACCCGAAACGCGCGCGCGCATGGTCTCCGTCACCTCGTCCACCGTCTTCACGTTCGATAGAAAGTATTCGTCTGAAATGTGACGGTGCAGGTAGGCGTAGGGCTCACTCAGCGCGACAGTAGCGCGGCCCAGTGGCCCTTGGCTGCGCTGCTGAAGCGCTGCTGTCGTGCGGCAAAATCTCACAACGGATTCCGACAACTCGTGACGGTTGTCATACACAGCCGAGCGGTCGCGCGACAGCAGCGCTGCAGGCTCGCTGCGGTTATTGTATGGAACGAAACTTTTATGCGACGATCGCGCTTCGGTTGAGCTGCGGTCGCGCTGCTGTCTCGCTGCAACAATTGCTTAAAATGAAAGCACCAATATCGGCACTGATTAACTCGAAGCTGGACAACTACTTATGTGGTGTTATTAATACAACAGCTGTGCCGGGGCTAGCACCCACTGGCGACAGGCACGGTAAGGCAAAGAATTTTTATGCGGCAAATAATATATCTTAAAAGTATGACAGTAAAATTTAAATTTCTTCGATGCCTAAGCACGTCGCAGCGGGCGGTCCTAAGAATTCAGCGGCATCGTTGTCGATGAAATGTCGATTTTATTCTCATATTTTTATGTTATATCTATTCGTCGCATAAACACTCTTTGCCGTGCCGTGCCGCCAGTGGGCGCTGACCTTTAGTCACGTTAAAATATGTAATTCTGTTCACCACACACATCTTTATTGTGTTAGGTATGAGCTAAGCAAATTGATGTTACTAAATATTTCTTTTGTATTTTCAAATTAAAATATGCCATATATTATTTTGAGTCTATAGGTAATAGAAACAAGACATACCTATGTATGTCTTGTTTGGTAACCTTTGTGTTAAGAGATGTAAGTCTTGTACAGTTTACATAAAAACAGGGTCATAAAATACAACGATTACCTTGTTCTTGAAAGATTTCCGTAAGAAAATTAGGATCTAATGCGTGTGATATTAAAGTTTGAATGTAGACTTCAAAGTTTTCCTGGTACATTTGAGTTTCCAACATTCGTTTCTCGATAAAATTACAGTCATCGATTGGCAGTTCACTTCTAACTAACTCAACTATTGTCTCCAAATGCGTCTGTGACCTTACTTTAACTGGGACTTGTGTGTATAACTTTTTATTATCTGGGTTCCATACAGTATACTGTAAAAAAAAATCAATGTCAGTTTCAACTACACAGTTGCATATTCAGTAAAGTGCATAGCCATGTACTCAGTTTGACATGGACAGCGTCTTTATTTCAATGCGATAAGGGCGATTTTCGTACATAATTCAAAATATCATCGAACAACCGTTCCCAGTTATAATAACAGGACGTCATATTAGTAGGTAATAAGCACATTCAATACTCACTGTAGATATATTACGATATAAAACTTTTCCATTTTCTTCAAATGGTTCATATTTTTGCAGTAATGTCTTGCCATCAACCCTCCACATTGCTGGCCACATTTCATTCAGTTCAGATTTTAATGCTATAAATTCCCCAGACTGAAAATATAAAGTAAATGGAGTTATTGTCGCGTATTTTATTTAAATAGATCAATTAGGTATATCATTAAATTACATCAATCTCAATCATTTTGAAAGATATCGCTAGTAGTAAATAACGCAATGAGTATTGTTGATCTGTCAAAATGAAACCCATTATTACTTCTCAATAGCAATTGGTTTTACCCCGCTGTTTCGTACCGAATAACGGCTAATGATCATATTATGCTGCCAGGATTTGAATTGGCAACAGATTCTTATGAAGCATTGCTTGATTTTTTTTTCACATAGCTCTGGCCTGGACTTAAGAGGGAACTCTAGTGGTGCTTTCCCTATACAAACGTATTCCGCTGTTTTCTTCGTGGATAATGCTTTTAGGGCATTTTTTTTCTACTATTTTACAACATGATTATACCTGATTACCGGCCCCTATCATTTGATATTTCCGAAACGAAATTTACAAAAGAAATACGATACTTCAAAATCACGAAAAATAATCCATTTTTACGGTGATGTTCAGATAAGACAAACGTGATAAATTTTTGACAAAAAATAAAATAATTGAAGCATATGTATATTTTTCCTCTTAATTTTGATATAAGAATCATTGAGATCTGCTTTGTTTTGAAAAAGAAAACAGCGGGTATTCCGCTGTTTTCGTTTTTGTAAGTAAAATCAGCCTGAGCTGCAACTGTCCTTTTTGAACTTTGCCGGGAGACGTTGGAAGCAGTGCGACGGCAATAGTTTCTTTAAATACCTATTTTCCTAAGTTCTCGGCACTGGAGTCCCTTCTTAACCTATGCATTCGTTTGTACTTGTGTGAAATGGGCTCAGCCTCCAACCTGTACTGTGCATACTTGAGATTACGACGATGTATTCATTGTCCCATTATCTTATATTTTGTATGAAAATAAACGTAGAAAATAATTCATACCTGATAAGGCATTTCTTCTATAGGTCTCGAATTGTCTATTTGCCCACTACTGGAAACTTGATGGTGCGATTTTATATTATGTTGCATATTTCTGTTCGCCTTATTGTCGTTTTCTGTTGTCCCATATAGCCCATAACCCATGTTAGCCCCATGTGCTGCAACTAAAATATTGTAAATACAAATCAAGCTGGAAGCTTGAATGGAACTGAAATCAGTTCTTAATGGAAGCTGAATATCTAAATAATATATCAATAAACAAAATCACCCACCAACAATGTTCACAATATTCACCAAGTTTTTTCTGAAAATCTTACATATACAAAGAACTAAAATTTCTCTATTTGAATTGAATTAAAAATCTAGATTTTATTGTTGAACTGAATTCAAAATTATAAAAATAATCAACAATTTTTTATAATCAATCCCAAAAGAGGACAAATGAATGAAGTCCAGTTCTTGCTCAAGTATCTGGAAATTTCATTGAATGGACACTTCAGAAAGGCAGAATTCTTTTTTAACAGGTTTTTAAGTTCGTGAAATTTCTTCCTTTAAAATTAAATTTATGCTCGTGTTTAAATCAATGACGCTAATGACTTGTTAAATTACATAATCATAAGCTTAAGGTAGGATAGGTTCAGGAAAAGGATAGCCAATTGATGAATGGATCATCATTGTGATAACATGTACACACATCACAGTACTTGATCTAAATTTAATAAGTCGGTAGAATTTTAAAAAGCTACTTATTTCTCATATGGTTCAGTAGCTACATCATTCTCATTATGGTTGTACATGTTATCCCTATTTTGGCGAAGTGAGGGGTGCTACCAGGAATAATTACAAATTAAAATTATTTAACACATTATCGGTAATATACTCATGTTTATTTTATGTCTTCTCCTATTATACAAAATTATTTACATAAAATATTGAGAGTTGTGCATAAACAAATAACAATTAAATAGAAATACAAAAAACTTATGTTCAGGGCATGGCCTTCTAATACATTATCTCGTACTTATAGCTGTCAATGTATTATGCAATTAATTTCCCTTATAATATAAAATCACTTTCAGCTATATAGAATATGCATACACTATTGTAAGTACTAACTAATCTCAAATACTGTAAAATACAATACATTATTTATATGTACAACAGACACCCACTGGTATGAATTCCATAAAAAAATATACCATAATTTTGGAATTATTAATGGTAGCACCCCTTCAATAGCGAGTATGACAAGAGTCACAAATTCTACAATTTACAATAAAATGGCACTAATAATGTGTCATTAACAACAATTCAGGTGAAATCTTGTTACACACTAACCCTAAAAATATCGATGTTTACTAGGATACGTACATCACATTTCTTTCACAGAAAATATTTACAAATAAGATATATGTAATCATAATCATAGATTTTATCTAATAAAAATTTACATTATCACAGTTAAAATGTAACAAGTTTTCACGATATCCTGCTCAAAAGGCAAGTTAGCTTGCTCCTGTCATACAAGCTTCAGGGCTAGCTCTTCACCATCGCGCTCTACTTCTTAAATGGAAATCTAATAAATTGAACGCACCTTCGTCGGGCTGGTGTTGATAATAGTATTGTTGCTGTGGCGCTGCTTGCAGCGACGTCACGGGCGGCGGCGCAGGAGGTCGTGGCTTCTTAGGCGCGGCCGGCTGAGGCGCCACTACCGCCGATGGCGTCGGCTTATTCATACTTGTACGACCCTTGTTCTTTCCTTTATCATTTAGAGGTGTACTAGGCACATTGAGCACTGGCTTGTTAAGCCTTCTCGCTTCCTCTTCTGCGTCATAGGTCGTTTCCTCGCTGCCATCATATTTACGTTTTCTATCCTTATTTAAATTGTAATAACGGGGGTCGTCCAACTCTTTCGTTTGAGAGGTAAGAAGATTCGACGACGCGCCGTGTATTTGATTAGCACCCAACAAGCCTGTGGCACTCATACTCGCTGAGGAGCTCATGACTGGATTACTCAGTGACATACCTGCGTTTATCACATTTGTCGACGACATGGCTCCATTGGCACTTTGCTGTGTGGCATTTGTATCACATTTATTGTGATCATTTGGAGTATAAGGTTTACTATTTGTTGTATTATTAGTATTCGTTCTCGACCAGGTGGATTTTCTGGCGCCTCTGCCGGCCGGAGGCGGAGAAGTATCACGTTCTCCTTGTAAAAATTTCAAGTAAGAAGCCATGAATCCTGAACCGGGGCCCGTGACA
Source organism: Sesamia nonagrioides (assembly GCA_017933935.1). Lineage (NCBI taxonomy): Eukaryota > Metazoa > Arthropoda > Insecta > Lepidoptera > Noctuidae > Sesamia > Sesamia nonagrioides. The sequence goes on from JADWQK010002419.1 coordinate 484,841, forward strand.
GGAACATTAAATTTTTTATCCATAATTTTTGAAGTAGCGTCTTGTGAAGTGCTGTTAATGTTCTGCTGCTGTGAAGAGGGTGCTACCGACGATGCAGTATTTGCCCGTTGTTCTGCAAGGAAACCAAGTTCTTCCTCTATATTAGGTACTACCACCTTGGGCTGTTCCTCTTCACGTGTTTCAGGCGTCGAAAAAGATGACGAGGAAGCCGAAGGTGGAGTTTCGCTAAATGACGACAGTGGTGTTAACTCCACAGAAGATTGGAAGTCAGGATGAGGACCTAGGTGAAAGGGTGGGAAGTATGTTAAGGCATGCCCATGAGGCATGAGTGCTTGATGTTGATTAGCAAAATTGGTAGCATGTAAAGGGGCCTGAGAACCAAATGCTGAAGTACCAGGGAACATTTTTGGTGGAGGAGGTGGTAGGTTCCACCTTTCAAAATCAAAGTAGGTACCATTTTGCTGCTGATTACTAGTTGAACTATGGGCTGGTGGCGGAATTCTATTCGCCAAATAGTCAGCCATCACAACATTAGACAATTCATTCATATTTGAATGGGGAACTGGTTTCTCAACACTCTTTCTTCTAGGAGGTATTTTGTTAGGAGCTGTTGAAGTTGTTGGAACTGTTACTGGTGGTTGACTTTTACTGGATTTGACATCTTGTAATTGACAACTTTGTTGCAAACTTTGCAAATTTTTAACTATACTCATGGGATCACCCCGGCAACTAGAAAGGTCTTGTAAAGCCACATTATTACCATCAAAATAGTTTTGTTTATCTGGTAAACTTAGCACCCTACTGGAAGATTGAGTCTGAGAAACAGATTCTTCATTATGAGTATTATTTTCTGCTGTACCATTATTGTAACTATTACTACTGCTATTACTAGAATATTTTCGAGAACCTTGTCTATCACCTTCCCAACAAGTTTGGGCAGAAGGCTGTGTTTGATTTCTTTCATATCTGCTTTCACTATAGGTTTTATTTTGTTCAAGCCCTAAAGCTCTAGTTATAACAGAAGGGTAAGCTACTTGACTGTTTTGAGATGGTGACCGTGACACTGATGCGTCCAACGGAGACCGAGGTGCAGTATTATTAACTTTATTGTAATGATCACTATGTGGTTGGGGAGAATTGATTGAGTTCATAGGACTATGGTACATAGGATAAGCAGGACTTGAGCCATGATCCAGAGGAGAAGTTTGTGGGGCAGCTTGGGAGGGACTCTGTCGCCTTGGCATGACTACACCACAGTCTGGGCCATTTTGAGAACTGCTACTGGAGTACCCTGTATCTGTACTGGAACTACTTTTGGCTCTAACATGATAATCTGATTCAATGTTGTTTCCACTTTGATAATGCCTAAAACTAGAGTTTTGTGCAGTAGAATATTGTGAACTATTGATCCTATTCGACTTTGATGAACTTCCAGTACTGCTACTATAATTCAATCTACCCGGGGCATCCATTATGGAATAACTTATTGGGGATGATTGTGGCTGAACTTTTTCATTAGAGTCACAACTTTTTCTTTGTTCAGTACTTAATTCTGGATATATTTTACTTTGAGCTTTTGTCTGTACTTGTGGGGCTTTTACTGTAGGGGATACAAAATTACTTATGCTATTTGTGATTTGTCTTGAAGACTTCTCACTATTTGTATTTTTAGGAGACTGAGAATTGTAAATAGAAGCTGATGGCCTAGAGGTAGTGCTGGAAGATGACCGGTAATCTTTACTGGGTGGAGTTGAGGAAGAGGTGGCTGGTGGAGTTGACACTATACACGATTGCTGAGAATGAGTTGCAGTTGAACTTGCAGAACTTGAATAGGACTTACTTCCTGCATAATCCTGCTGCGATGAGAGCTGACCACTCTTTGTACTGCTTGTACTATATGAATTATCAGTCTGATTTCCAAAAGATGATGGAGATTGAAAAAATGTTGATGATGTTGTAGATGTTGCTGGTTGCTTCGATGCTGTCGCCGGTGAACCAGATCTATTTGCTTGTTTACCAGCACTTGAAATTTGAGAGTTCAAATGATTATTTAGAGTTTGTGCTGCAGCAAAATGTGCATTAAAGTTCTCATATGTTGCTGATGCTTTTGTTGTAGCTGGACTTGGAGATGAGGGCACAACACTTTCATGGGGTAAAATTCCAAATGGACTTGGCAGTTGGTTATTTCCTTGCCAATTTAATCCAGTAGTGCTGCCTGGGGTAGATGATTGGTCAAAAAATGATGTTCCTTGTGCTGCCAATGTTTGATGTGAATAATTTTCTCTTAAGGTAGATAGTTCTGATTCCACTGAAGATTGCTTAGATGCAACTGCAGCCTGAGCTTGAGCTATAACTTGGCGATGTTGTGCTTGAAGAGAAGAACTGTAGTGTGCAGGTTTGGGGTTTGCATGATGAAACAGTGGTGAAAATACTGCGTCATACCCAACAGCTGGGGGTGACAAAAATCCGGCAGGGTTGAAGGGTGAAGCAGTTGATGAGCCAAGTTGTCCTGCTAATGATGCTGTAGTATGTGCTGCTTGGAGGAGCAACTGGCTTGTAGTTGATGGCACTGATTGGCTGCCTAATCCAGAGCCACCACTTGCTAGGTGGTGATGAAAATCCCCACTTGCAGCACCGGCCTGAACCCCTGCTAACCGATTGTATGAATATGCTGACCATGGTCCTACTGGATCCATTACCACCTCCGTGATGCTCAAATATCAGTGTATGTAATATGTCAATAGAAGTCCACACTTTCATCCATAGTTTGTAAGACACAATCAATTGTATGTATAGTTACTAGCACTATTTCAGAACACTGGAACTCATGTTGAATTTATATACTCTTCTTACAGAAAAAACACTCCTGAAAATAAAAAAAAATAATGTTAGTATCAAAACAACACATTTCGTAAGTACAAGAGACTAAAATGTTACAAGAACAGGAGAAGATGTATCGTAGTACACTTAAAAAATGTAGATTATCCATAAAAACCCAATAACTGAACATCTAATCGGCTAATAACATAAAGTAAAACATCGACCCGTAAGAATAAAAATAATACGGCGCTTCACTACACAAGCGTCAGAGTGACGGAACAATACAGAATCCGAATCGTATAATACATTGTCAGGTAACACTAAGTTTGCATTTGTACGGAGAAACATACCATCGCCTTGGTTTTCCACAACCATTTATCAATGTGGTTTCAGAGGACGCTCACAAGACAGATAACATCATAAATATGGCCTCGACTGGTCGAGTGCTCGTTGCGACGGGTTTTGTCTATTGTGAAATGAAAAGCAATTCAATTCATAGGTTGTTCACAACAGATCACTTTTTGTTTTACACTATACAATATCAAATCTTCGACCGTTGATAGGCTGACAATAATATTTCAACAAAGCAATAACTTTATTTACAAGTGGAAATACGACAACGTTTCGCCTTTCACATTAATCGCCGCCATCTTACTTGTCGAATATCTGTCGGTCGGTCGAACGAACGAACGACCGCACGCAAAACAAGCGGTACAGCGCCATCTGCAAAATTATATCGGAAATAGTGTAAGGACCATTTTTATTTTCTACTAGCTTTCCGCCCGCAGCTTCGCCCGCGTGGAGTTCGGTTATATCGCGCTTTAGATTTCCCTCGGGAACATCAAATTTTTCCGGGATAAAAAGTAGCCTATGTTCTTTCTCAGGGTCTAAAGATTGTCTGTGCCAAATTTCATCAAAATCGGTTGAGAGGTTTAAGCGGGAAAGCGTAACAGACAGACAGACAGACAGACAGACAGAGTTACTTTCGCATTTATAATATTAGTATGGATTATATTTTAGGCATGATTACAGGGATCGATCATTGTTTCCATTTACCAACTTAGCATGGCCTGATAATTTCTACACTTTATAATAAATAAATGTCGTTGAACTATTAACCTGTTGGTGCTATGGAAAAAAAAACTTTGAATTAGCGCAATTTCCGTTTGTGAATAACGTTTTGTTCATCCGCGATTTGATTTTGATAGTACCCTTTTCCTAGAGAGTTGCGTTTTTTTGAATTAACTTTTTAAGTTTTGAACGAATTCAATTGATTAATTACATGAGTTACGAAGAACAGTAAATCTTTCTCGTTTAGAAATAAAATTTCTTTGAGACATTAAAGGCAAAAAAAGACATTTACATTTAACTTTCTTCGACGTTGACCCACATTAAAATTATGACCCGCAGGTAAATTGTGGAATACACTATCAGTTGCAATGGGCTTCATTTTGACAGTTGACAGTTGAAAATGTACATACAATCTACGCATTCACACAAGAAAAAGAACGAGCTCCGTCGATGTCGTGTAAAGAAATGAGACAACGATGAGATTTTTTGTTTCACCGCGCGGGCCTTAATTTTAAAGGGTAGCATAGATACTTTGCTAAACAAAATTTGCTGTCTGAAAGCATTTTAATTTAATTAAAAATGTCATAAATTCAAAAGATAGATAGTCAAACGAGTTGATTTATACCCTGTCTATAAAGTCGTGAAAATCAATGTTTCTGGAACTGAAAATTTTAAAAGTAGGGAGTAAAATCTTAGTACATAGAATGTCACCGCCAGTCATCGATTTGTTTTGTGACTTGTTATTTGTTGCAATTTGTATTAATTTTCAATTCTATTTACACAAAACATCAAAGAAATGTGTTAAATATGAGAAAAACAAACCGGAGTGGAGCTCGGGAAATTATTTTTAAAGTTTATCATTAATGCTACTTAGTACCTACAGCAAGCTGGACAAATCAAATATGGATGATATTTAGCTATGCTTGAACAGTTGCTAAAACAGGTAGAAGAGAAGGCTAGAAGTTTCAAATTTACTAAGTAGACGAGGAAAAATGAGGATTGATTACATTGCGCATTTATAGGTTAGATTGCAAATATAAGTAGATCATATTGTTGTGCGACTAGCATAGTTTGTTAATTTAGGTGATTTAAATTACCGCTGATTTTAAAAATAAATTATATCATGGAAAATGTGAGAGTAAACCCTTTATCAAGATATATATGAGTGAAGGTCGCAGGAAGCCAATGGATGCGGGCAGCACAAGACCGGTCAGCGTGGAAAGCCTTGGGGGAGGCATTTGTCCAGAAGTGGACATCTACAGGCTGAAGAAGAAGATATGAATAAGTTATTCGCTTAAGTGAAGATAGCAGGCTGATGACAGCAGTAGCGGTGACGTTGTTAGGTCTGTATTACAGAACGTGCCTCAAAACTCAAGCTCTACTTAAGTCTCGTTTCAAGCCATTTGATTGGTTGAAACTAGTTTTAACTTTTAAGTAATGTTTAAAAAACTCAAGCATTGACGCAGCTAACAATGAAAATACTTTTTAACGAAGAATATTTAGAATCAGATGATGATAGCAATTATTATGTTATGGAATACTTTTCAAAAGACACATTAAAACATATAATAATAAAGGAGATGTTACAGAAATGTATGGAGCCTGGGCCAGCACATTGTACACTTAATGCTAGGTATAGTTACGCTATAGTTAACTGTTTTTAGCATTAATTTCCTATATTTGGCTTTGTTTTTATGCGATTCAATTTAACTCGGCCAAGGAATGCAACACTACTACTAATAAATATGGTGGACAGCAATTAGCGAAATAAGATTTTGACAGTAACATTTGATTGACGTATCATATATCTATATTATCTACCATATGACTGCGAAAACAAAACAAAACATGAATTCCCAACATAAGGCCCATTAAATAATACTAATAATAAACACAATCAACTCAAATCAACACTCGACACGAACACAACATAAAAATAGAACTGTCAAAGTCGCCAATCAAACGTCATAACCACTGTTATGGCTACCTTAATATAGGGTTATCTTACTAAATAACGTTTAAAATAATTACTTATATATAGGTACCAGTATTTTTATTCAAATTAATTTAGTATTATTTTTATGAAAATCTTTTATTTTTTTCCTTTTTATCTATATAGCGTACATAGTGGTGGCCCAAAATGAAACATCTCCTTTATATGAATTTTTGATTTTGTTTTGTTCATTTTATTTAAACGCCGGGGACCATAGATTTGTGTTTTCATTAAAACCAGTTGTGCTTCTAGTACAAAATAATGTGCTAGTATCAAAATGATTTCAGTGAAGTCAACAGGGTTGCTATATGCACGACCGCAGCGCCCTCATTTATTTTCACGACTTTATAGACAAATTATATGCATAATATATTTATGTTGATTATAATAAATTCACCTTTTACTTTGTCCAAATAGTTTTCCTGTATATAAATGTATAGTCTCATTCATCACCTTAAATAATATAAAGTTGTAAAATATATTAACCATTGTAAACTTCACATCATTGTTACAAAAAAACTGGTCTTATATCTCCGTCCTATTCAAAATTCCGTAAAATTATAAATCCGTTTCCCTACCTTTAGTTCCTAACAATCCCAACACACTTGACGTTGGCTGAATGCACAAACCGTGCGAAGCCAAAGAGAAAAGAAAAAAAAAATAAATTCACCATCAACCTTAAATGTAACAAAGCACAGGATATTTGTTACGAATGTACCTTATGCCATCGACATAAGGTTCAATATTGCGTGACATGTAGTATGTAACTTCTCAAGATGCTTTTTTTTAAGATAAAAAATATGATCGAACTGATGAAATGATATATTGATGTATAATACGCTTAAGTCCGTATTACAGAACGTCACTGAAAACTCAAGTACTACATAAATCTCGTTTCAAGCCATTTGATTGGTTGGAACTAGTTTTATGTAATGTTGCAGAGATCAATCCGTGAGTTTCGTTCTGGAATACGGACCTTAGACAGTGTACTCCGATATTCCAGTGGTTGCCCCAATTGCAACCATACCGTCGGATGCTGTTCACATACACTTGATCTACGATACCTATCTGTCCAAAATATTTCGCCCTTTTGAAGTTTTAATTTATTTGCAGCTAAAATGTTACATTAGTAATTAATCACAAAAGTAATGATGATTAATTTTATTCGTTTATGACAAAAAAAAAAAATATATGTATATTTTAAACTATTGCTTGACCTTTATTATGAGCATATTTACTCTAGCCTTGAAGACATTTAATTTGTTAACACCACTACGATCCTGACGAAGCGTTTCGCCTTGTCTTTTATACCGCGTACATCTAAAGACTGGAACAATTTGAATTAAGAAGACAATCTAAATTTGTAATCAGAGAATCAGACGCATCGGCATCTGCCTCCTCTGCCGTATCTACCTACGTAGTACGTACCTACTCTTTTTTGGGCGAGGGAGTTTGATCGTCCTTTTTTTTCCGAAGGTGGAAAAATCCTCATGGACTATCCTCCACTCGGGGACGCGGAGGGGTGTGTCGGACTCTTACCGGCTAAAAAACCATCCAAGCGTTCGTCATCTGCCTTTCCGGGGTACCGGGTCCTCCCAATTCTACGGTAGTCCTAAGTTTACTTTTTTTGTTTTTGTTTCCGGGGTGGAAAATCCTCATAGACGTCCGCCGCCCTGGGGCTGACGACGGGGTCTGTCTCTGTCAGACTCTTACTGACTAAAAAACACCCCGGTGTTCCATCTCACAGGTCTACACCGGGGGTTGCGAGAAAGAACACTGTTCCGCAACCCCCGATTGGTGCTGGCCCGCCACTGTGGGCCTCCTTGCGTCAGGGAGGGGAGTGAGGTGTATGACTTCTCCCTGACGTCTAAGAGTGGCGCGTGGAACACTTCACGCCGCCACCTCGGGTCCTGATGTTAGGGGGGCGACAAATGTCCCCGAGTCTGTCGTACCTGAACCCATTTAAGGGGGCTGGAAGAGGGTGGAGACGCCTGGTGCGCCTGCCGCGGGCCGGGTGAGTGGACGAGATCTCCCTCTGCCTTTCCGCAGCCTCAGCGAGACGACTGTATCGCAGAAGGAAACCACCGCATCCCAGGACTCTTCACTGCCGACCATCGGTCACTTCAGAGATGAGGTCACGGCGCAGCTCCACCCAATCAGCATACTCTGCCAGCGTATGCCGCGCCGTGTCTTCCCGGCTGTCAACGCGGTGGTGACACTGGGCGTCCGTCAGAGAACCGGTTCCCTGTTTATGTGACACAGGTTCTTCCTGAAGCAACCATGCCCCGAAATTACCTATCTGTGTCATCCGAAACGTCAGGTAGCCGTGCCTTCTCCCGAGCCAGCCCGTCAGTACCGGCCGGATCGCCTCGATGGTGGTAGATGGCGGCCGCTTCATAGGAGATCGTGCGATACCCATGTATGACTCGGATGGCCATCGCTCTCTGCGGTTTTCGCAGTACAGCGATGCTGCCGGCCGTTAGGTCAGAAGCCCACACCAGGGCCATCGACCGCACGATTTCCATGTAGAGCCGCCTGCAGGCCGCGCATAGGCCCCCCCGATTGGGAAGCAACGTTGAAAGCGTCCCAGCTCCTCTCAACAACTTGGGCGCTAGCCGCCGAAAGTGGGGAGCAGCAGTCCCAGGTACTTTATGGTGAACTCGACAGCGATCCGAACCCCCCCGACCACGATGTGTGAGCCGGGTGGCTGTGGCCGCCAGGGACCATGAAACACCAAGGCCACCGACTTGTTAAGGGCGAACTCCAGGCCTAGGCGACGTATGCGGTCCACCACCTGTGATACCGCAGCCATCGCCAGCAACGTTGCTTCCCTGTGCGAGCTCCCCCGGGCGGTTACCAGCGTGTTGTCCGCATAACACGTCAGGTCTAACCCCATTCTGAGCTCGCCTCTCAGCACCCAGTCGTACGTCGTCTACGTTACGAAAAATCAAAGCATGGCAAAGAGCTTCAATGGTTGAAGAACGTCTAAGCGGACTGGCACTTCTTCACGTCCATAAAACGTACCTACCCATTGAAGTAGATGAAGTGATAATACGTTTCGGAAGAAGACGTAAAAGAAAAATTGATTTCGTTATTTCATTAGGTATTTATAAGTTCAGTGCTTATTACTTATTAATAAAATACCTTCTTTTTAATTGTACCTATTATCAAAGTTTAATTAAAACTTCTTATGACTTGACTACGACTATGTGACCCGCCCCTGGCGCCAAAAACTGGATCTGCCCTTGCCAATTAGCCTTTCCACCTAATTAATGTAAGTTGCCAGGTGGTATTTTGCAGCACCAGCCCAAATGTGACTGCAGTACACCACACACGAATGGATCTGCGCTTTTTATAACATTAGAAGCTGTCCTGGTCTGAAGTACTGCCGAACTTCTACAATAACCAAGTTTCCTGGCAGCTACTTTGGACTCAATGGACAACCCAAAGTATAGGTTTGAGGAAATCCAAAGAGCTTTAATTAAGTCTTTGAGGAAATCTCAATTTCCAAAAGCTGATGGCGACAGCACATCAGGCTACTACAAACTGTCAGATTTCTTTATTAGATTTTCAACTTTATTACTAAAGCATTAAGGCTCAAGGTTGATGGGGAATATTTGACAGTTTCGGGTAGCTTGACTTGCTGTAGTGATATAGACATATAGTGAATGTGATTAATGGGACTGATGACTGACATAATTATACATGTTGTAGGTGTACAAGTCAAATAAAATCACATTTAAAAAAATAAGAAAATATCGGCATCGACCGGCTGAGGATCGCAGGTGATAAAAAGCATTATAGTTCATGGCAATAAAGTAGAAATTACCATGATATATGATCCTATAATAGTAGGTACCAAAAATACCGCTTCGGTAAGCTTGTGGCTTGGTATTGCATCGGCAGCTTTGTTGATGCTTCGGGATCCTTTGCTGGCGCCGAGGCAACACTCCGGGGTAGCTTGGTATGGTTAAGGACGCGTCGTCATCCCTAAGAACATTGCTGCGTGCCACTGCATAGTTTCCGAAAGTGTGCGCTTGCATGGATACGGAAGGTTCCATTTTCTTGCCGATGCCGCTAATGAGCGCCGGGCTTTATAGTATAATGTAAAGCGTTTCAGCTGGTACTGATAACCTCTGATTCTTCTATGTTTTTAAAATTGAAACTCTTCTATCCTTCTCTTAATGAAATAGAAAAATATGCGCTGAACTCAAAATTAGTTTCTGAACAAGACAATAGGCATCAATCTCTACTAACTATTATACGTAACTAAGCGACGTTTATGAATATGAAAAAAAAACAACAGTTGGAGTTCAATAACTTTATTTATTGGACATAACTTCTTGACAGTAGCTGACTATTTAAAAATAAACTGTCACTTTTCTTTGGTAAATCAGTTAAGGAAGACTTGCTGACAAAAATCTCATAATTCTAATCTACCTGTAATTATGAGAGGACAAACTAAAACGCTACTGTAGTTTTCGTTATATTTCCTATGAACTATATTCAAATTGGGAATCCTTGGTTTTAACTAAATAAACCAAGATACACACTGGTTTCTTCTGAACGAATTGTGGCTGATAAATACTTCTAATCTCTATACATAAATTTCATAAGTTTTTGAATTTTTGAGAGGTTATATAAAAATATTATTTAGGTTACTTGCATGCATTTATATTTTTTTTTTTTTTTTTTTTTATAGAAGGGCGTGGTTTATTATGAACCTGTATAAACATGTTACTTTTGCTATACATAATAATTAGTTAAATCGTTGAAATGATAGGAACGTGAGTCCCATTTTGTAATTAATACGTACACCAGTCCTGAAATATCCAAAAATTTTAAGATTATATACAGGGTGTATCTGACATCGTAACGCAAACTTCGCGAAAAGGCTAGACCGTATGCCACTAATAAAATGATGATAGTCATTTATGTCGTTAATGAGGGGTTACAGAAGTCACAGTGTTTAAAAAATGTGTCGGCTCGGCTTTTGAACGTTGCAAGCGTGCCGCTGTGCGGGTTTGTTGGTATGACGTTGATCCCTGATGTGAACTCTATTAAATCAGCTGATAAGTAGATAGTTTTTGGAGTTTTGTTTTCATTGCTCTTTTTTTATGTAATTAGCGAATTAATTAATTTTTACTTTAAAATCTTATTGGGTTATAAAAGTATAGCAATTATGAACAGTCTAAAGTGAAAAAAAGTACATGTATTTTTTTTTTAATCATGAAAAAGCCGACGAAAATTTCCACCACTGGGGGGTTCAGAATCATGTACTGGATCCATGGTACTCGGTTGTGCGTCGATGTCAAATACACCCTTTATTTACTTCTTTTACACAAGGCGCACATAATTTTATCGAATAGTTTCAAGTGGTTATTAAAATATCTGTAAAATCAACATTTATTTGTTCATGAACACACTCTGCTCAAAACTCACGCTCCTTTGGTAATTTTATAACAACATTATTTTAAGAAAATGAACTGTTTTTGTTTACTGAATGTTTTTGTTTATGATTTTGGCACAACATTCCGTGCATGCATTTCTTGTGAAGAAAACTTTAAGTTTCGTAGATTTAATGTAATTTGGAACTTATTTATAATATTCCACATAATTATGGTACAATGCGCTTGCGCAAGTGTAAAGTTACCAAGTATCATTTAATACATTGATAATGAAGTATGAACATGCAGGACGGCAGGAACTACAAACAACCATTTAAAAGAGAGCAAAACTTAACTTATAATGATTGAGTCGAAATATTAATGTTTTACGAACAGTGCACAACATTTACAATTTTACTAGCTCCAAGAATTTAAGGAAAAGATGATTTTCTTATTCCGGACGAATGTTTCATTTTTAATACATAATAATATCTTCATAATTATGCTAACATATTCGATAGATTGAAGTGTGCGTGAGAGAAAACTTATGATGAAACACGAGCAAAAAAAAAAAGTAGATAAACTAGCTTTAGGGTAGTGAAAGGTAATGCCTATCCTAAATGGAAAGATATTATAACTGAAGTACCACTATAATAAGTTTGCTTTATATTTTCATATTGTACCTATATACCATTTCGCATTGAACTACTACTAAAATAACGTTGCAAATGGTAGGGAAGAGACAAATTTCGCATTGCATATTTTATTATCAACTTTATTTTACTTTATTTCAGTAGCGATTTAGATGCGATGAGTTATCAATAATTTAGCACTGAAAATGTTTTAAACATTTAGCTGTTCTAACAGACTTATTATAGGGGTAAATTGACGCATCACCTACCAAACCTACTACCTAACCTATTTTGACTCAAAGCTTTTTAAAAAACTAATCATGCCACGCATATATAATATGTCGTGTTTATTTAAACTGCCGTGCTGTAAGATTTTGTTGTTTCTAATGGACATGAACACATGCTATTTTCTAGAAATTTCGAGATCTTTGTCGAACCTACTAGCCTGTCAACTATGTTAACATTGATATATGTATGTATAGTTAATTGTTTCTTTTTTTTTAGACTTGTATTGACATTTTTTATTATGGTGACATTTATATTAGGTATATTAACAATCATATTATGCTGACATTCATATTGTATGTATGATATTGACTTTTTTAATAACAGTTATTGACATTATTTAGATTTTGAATGCTGGCATTTTTTTTTCTCATGTGTTTGTGCTATTTTTGGAAATTTAGCCATTTTTTATAGTCTGGTCTGTCATCATAAAGTTCATTTTCTACTTTTTTTTTCTCAATTATAATTTGCACACCTGCTTGCAGGCAGAATACAAGTAACTTCTGGGCTTTAAGAGCTTCCCTTGTCGAACAATGTATTTTCTGGCAAATAAATATTTTGATTTGATTTGTAACAACTTAGTATACAGTATGTTAAATAACAGAGGGCGTTAATATATATCAATACCTTAAACTCCTTAATATATATCATTAATAGATTAAAATAAAAATATCAGCATAGAAAAATAAGCATAAAAAAATCCGAATAAAAAAAAATTCTAATTGGAAATAAATTTGAAACCTCCTGTTTTAAATCAAAATAGTAGTCGTCATGTATAAATAAATTGCGACGTTGCCGTCTTTCATGTTCGCGTGTACAGTGTGTTCCTTTTACATGTCAATTTAAAATTTTTATTGAATATTTTCATATTGAAACAATTTTAAAACATTTTGTTTTCGAATGGAAATATTTTTTTAGCATGTATGTATGCTATACTATTTCGGGTTAACGGGAACGCCCTCTGTTAGTTAACATACTGTATATTTATTATTGTTTTACCGATCAGTAGCTGAGTAGGTCCGACTTAGAAAACACTCAATACAAAACACTGCTCATCTTACACCTAATATAATCACATTATAAAGTTTTAATTACATTTTAAAATAATGCGGTGGATAATATACTCTGTGCTCTAACATTTAAATGAAAATCAGTTATTAATATAGAAGAATAAAGTGTAACATTGTAAGTAATTCATTTCTTAATACAAATCTTCCGTACAAATTAAAAATCTATTCAGATATAAATGAAATCGTTTGCAGTAGCGATACCGAATCTGTACGCGATATACCTATTCCGAATATTGGTAGAGATATCACAGGTCTATTCTGTAAAAGTCTATCTGTGAAAACTTGAAGATGATCTTGAAGTGAGCCGAAATCCCTAGCCGGATTACCGGCATGGGGCTTGGAGGCCAAAGACGACGCCCACGTAACTCCGCTGCCGACCAGATCTCATAGCGACAAGGAGAGTGCGATTGCAGCAACCCAGTGCTGAGTACGCCACAATAGTGGTGATAAATCCTCTTTTTCAGGAGTGGCTAGAGAGTCGTCAGGACGCTCTTATCTTCCGCCTGGCGCAGGTAGTCATCGGACACGACTGTTTAGAGAGAATCCTGAGAGAAGGCAAGAGAGGAAACGCGACCACTATGTGGATCGACCTGCAAGGGCGCGAGTTATTCGAAAGAGATACCATCGCTCCCGGCCCACAGCAAATGAAAGAACACGGGTGATGAGTTTTAGTCAGTATAAGTCTGACACGCCCTCTACTCCTATGACGGTTTCCCACCCCAAAAATACTTTTTTTTTGGGATTAACACTATGGACATGAGATATTCGCAGATTGAATCGTCTGATCCGCCTTCTGCTTATTCACTTTCGCACCAGTACCGCTACCGAACGCGACAGCGATATCACTTATATACAAATATGCCTTTAAACTTCTATTTTTAGTAATTGAAAATATTCAAAATTGTTACCACTAAGCAATTTTATAACTTCATGTGACAACAAAAATTTTTTTTTTGCTTTCGTGTAATCTGTACATTGAAGTGATACCAATAAAGCAAACACGAGTATTCTGTTATGATCGATATGTATTACAAAAAAAAAAAAAATCTTAGTAAAAAGAACTTATCCATAAGCACCATTATTATAAAAATAAAATCTTTGGATTGATCTGGCAAGTTAACAGAAATAATAATCACATTTAAAACTTAACAATAAAACTACAAAATAATCAGACCCTGATAATATCAAATAAACGTAACCTATCAGTGAGTATTTGCGTTTACATAATATAAAAATATATCTTGAACTGGTAAATAGCTGGTTCATTGAATCATAAGATTTAAAACTGGTTTAACCACTGGATTTACATAGATATTACATAATAAAATGAGTGATACATTTAAATGCCTTGCGTGAGGGAATTTTCGAGTACAATATCGAATTCATCTAGCGGCTCGAGTATTTGCCTGAGGAATGTGAGAAGGCCGCGCTTGCGCAGGAAGCTCTGTTCTTCGTACATCTCAACGGTTACGCGCGTCATAGACATCGGTACAAGCATCCGATGAAGCCAATGTTCACTGTAAAATAACATTACTTCGTAACTATCTAATCATATCACTTTTAATAATGTTCTGTCAGGGCAAAATTGTCTGTTTGTAATCTATTAGAAGTCCGGGTCTAATAGATTACAAACAGACAATTTTGCCCCTTATTGAACTAGTTTAGATATTATTACATTAACTTTTAACATATTTGATATGAACTATCTACTGCTATGGCCAATCTGATGTCTAATCTTACGTATCACATACTCACCGTAAACTGAGGCAAATGAAAAGTTGAAACTTTCCATCTTTGCCGAGAGTGCGGCCCACGGAATTGATCTCATCCATAAGGTGGCAGTAGCACCGCCAGATGGCTCTGTGCTCCTGGTCTTGTCGGCAGTTGTACGCCATACCACAACTCTTATTGTTCTGAGTGGTCGGCTCGTCGCTTAGACTCATTTTGAACTCATCTTTCACTTTAGCTGTAGGTATAAAGAGACGACATTATGGTTAAATGCTAATGAGACTATTAAAAAAGCCCATTACTTAGTCTCCGACTAGCTTATTTTTTTTTGTAATGGATGCCAATGGTGGGTTTGTCATTTACAAACGGTTGGTAGCACAGGCGCGGTTTAATTAGTTTACTGAAAGTAGATTCTTGTGGTTTTTTTTTCTTTTTATACGTGTTTTCATGGCTGGAAACATTCACTTTGGAACCATTCTCCCAGAAATACACATTTGCTCCTCATAAAACAAAAACCTACATCTACGCCTGTGGTAACTTTAAACATAACACTTACCAAAGTAATCCCAAATGAAATGATTCTTCCCAAATAGCCGTACAGATTTGAATCCACAGAGGAAAGCTTGCTCTAAGCATTTGACTAGTCCGTTTTCGCCACAAAGCAGTACACTCAGTGAATTTGCGTCTTTGTCTCTTTTCGTTTGATAGTGCCACTTCACTATCGCGTTTACACAGTCACCTATAAAAGATTGTAAATACTACTTAGTGCCTTTTAAAATAATTCTTCAAAATTTTATTGAAATAGTGAGCAGCACGGTGCGTATAGAGCAAAATCAAAGCATTTATCCATACTAATATTATAAATGCGAAAGTAACTCTGTCTGTCTGTCTGTTACGCTTTCCCGCTTAAACCTCTCAACCGATTTTGATGAAATTTGGCACAGATAATCTTTAGACCCTGAGAAAGAACATAGGCTACCTTTTATCCCGGAAAAATTTGATGTTCCCGAGGGAAATCTGAAAAGCGCGATGTAACCGAACTCCACGTGGGCGAAGCCGCGGGCGGAAAGCTAGTCTCAAATAAACCAGTTACAGGCACTTTTGAATTGTCAGAAGGTCGATCAGTCAGTAATATGAAGCTAGTCGCCTATTCCAAAGAGTAGGCACTTATGGAGAGGAACAGGCAAGAAACTCCATGGACACTCTTTTAAATAATCAAGCTATTTATACAAATATTTGATTCCATCATTCATGTTGAAATCAACCGTGTGAGAACGATGCAGAAATATATTGCAGCAAATAATCATCATCAACTTGTATTGTGTGTAAGCGTTGAGCAGCATTGCGTCAGTGCAAGACGATTAGGCTGGACATATCCGTCCACATTTAGCGTCCTTTAGGTAAGTCTATCCCATTCTGTCGCTCAAAAATTTTATTTACTAGAGCGACAATGAACGGTGAATCATGTTGGCAATTGCAAACAAGCTAACTTCCAGACAGGTAGGCGGTAGCTTACATGCGAAATTTCTACTAATTTCGAAAGGTAGGTTACTTCAAAAAGCTTTTAGACATAATAAAACTCGCCGTAATGTTAGTAATAGCGATACGCACTGCTCAGGAAGGATAAAGGGTTACCAAACGCAGGTTTAACGGGGTCAGGTGTTACAGACGTAACACTCAAGTGTTAACAAACAAGCGTCTGTAGAATGTACCGATCATGTGCTGGATGGTGGAGGTGGACAGGTGCGTGGTGGTGGGAGTGGGCGGCGCGGGCGCGGGGGGCGCGGGCGAGCGGGGCGTGGCGCCGCCGCGCATGCGCAGCGCCACCAGCAGGCGCTCCGTCGAGCCGTCGTCCACGCCCGTGCCGAGCCAGCGGTTGCACGGGAACCTACACAATCAACAAAAAGTTAAAACAACAGTTAGTTTTATCGTTGTACATACCGCTCTAAATAAATCTCACCCCCTACGATGTTTACGTGCGCGCCATCTCTGAGCCATCAAAATAACTGCTAAGATATTTTAGGACACTAACTAACTAGAAACAAAAATAGCGACCGCTAGGTAATACCCATCGCATATTGGTATTTACTTCGTGCATCCTACTACCTAATTACCTATAGATATTTTGAACTTCACCACAAACTTTATATTTTTAAAAATTTAAGCTCACAATAGAATTTTAAAATTTAATAAAATATATCAGTTTAAAAAAGAATCGCACACCGCTGCGCCATTCAGTTGCTAAACTAAGTGGTGTAATTCATCGTTATGTTTATAAATCATCCATTCCTAGTATTATTTAATATTCTTATGGTATTAATTAATATATTAATCCAATTTAGATTAATAAATACTTCTTTACTGATAAACTGATAATTTAGTTTTGATGATATCTCAAGAGAACAAACATATTACCCACGTTTGATACAAACAGAAGAACAATTTGCATCTCTCGAGATTTTTCAAAACTTTACAATAAACAATGATTAAGTCACTATGAAAACTTAACTAGAAAATTAACTTGTGGGGTCAAACCTATACTAATAACGGAGTGGGTAAACTTCACTTTCTATTTTGCAACGTCATGTTTTAATCAATAAAATTCAAGTTTACCCTCAATCTTCTTCACTATCTATTTTATATATAATCGCAAAGAAATTACATTAAAAGAATTCTTACGAGTAATAATAATATCTAAACAACAACATTCAAAAATAAACCTAAAGCCTACTCCTTAAAGCTTATATTGCCACAAAGCTTACGCATAAATACCTAAAGTTCCGCATGAGAGGCATCGAAAGACCCGTGTCCCTTTCCTGCAGACTGCCAGTGTGAAATGAAACTACTATTTGGTAAGTTTGATACATAAACTTCATCCACTCGTTTTGTTATTTACGTTGATATACAATATTATATCAGTGACTCGTGATTGTTTAAGCATTAAAATAACTAACTGCTTAGCTCAACATTTAATCAATGCATTTATTGTGATCAATAAATTAAAATAAAACAATATTAGCAGATAGTATGAACTATTAAATGGCAACACCGATGACATATTGGGTTAAATAATCAATATGGTCGATGCAATTTTTTTTTGTGTAGGTTGAGTATAATGTTCTGTAAAAAGGACAAGACAGCTGAACAAAGAATATCTTCCTTTTTAAGTTTGTTAAAAAAGTGAAAAGACTTACTAGAAACAAATTGTATATTTTCTTGAAAATTTTTATACCTAATATGACCTAAAGAAAATGTAACAAACAGCGTATTAGTGTAGGTATGTCAACTATACTACCTATACTACCCTACACTTTTACAAAAAGTTTAACCTACTTGAATAACTAACCTAACCATTTTATTATTATTATTTTTTCGCCAAGTGATTCGTCGTGTTCCGGCATGATATTTGGTGAAGCCGTACGGAAGACGGGTCTGAGCAGTTGTGTTGCGATGTGTGCCGGGTACGATGCGTCAAATGTTGTAGTGTCGGAGGTTTGGTCGTGGAGAGTCTCCAGATCAATCTCCCTCTGGCGCAGCATAGTTGGTTCTGTTGTTGGGTTTAACATTGCATCACCTCGCTCAACTGTCGTCATCCTTCCTATTCCTAAGTTTTTTAAGTGAATAGGCTTAATAAACTAGTGCGCTTTACCATCAACGATTGCATCACTGCTTACCATCAGGCGGGATTACAGTCAAGCACTAGTTTATAATAATTAAAAAAAATATATATATAAACTAGTGCTTGACTGCAATCCCGCCTGATGGTAAGCAGTGACGCAATCGTTGATGGTAAAGCACACTAGTTTATTAAGAGCCTATTCACTCTAGCCTTAGAAACACTGCCGGCTGGCAAATTGCTCCAGTACATCGATGTACGCGGTATAAAGGACGAGGCGAAACGCTTCGTCCGGTTCGATATTTATTGATTGTTGGTGAACATAATTTTCTTGCAGTGTTCCAAGTGATGATGGAATTCGAGAATAATGGCATGAAGTTATTCCATTTGAACCAACAACTAAAACAAGGTTTTATACATTTGCAGTATGATGGTTGACAATTTTTTGTCTTTCAAAGTGAGTGTATTTGTTACGTCTGTAACACTTTGTATAATTAAATGTGTTGCTTTCTTGAACATGCCTTTTTTTATTTTTTAATTATAGTACGCAGCGTAGCGCGCCTCGTCGTCACCTTATCACAATGGTGTGTGCTAGTATTATTATACCCTTTGGTGCGTGACTACTAGCTAGACTGCTAGCTAGAGTACCGAGAGGGCTCCTAATTGAGGCGCGTGGGCGTGGGTATGACTTGCGTTCCAAGCGTTTCTATTAAGTCAACGTACTGAAAACCTTATTCACTAAATTCATTTTGCATTTTATATATATCAATATTGCCTTTTACAGCATGTAATTTAATAAATATTTTAGAAGATATTACAGAGACATAGAGGCTGCGGCGCACAGGGGCAACGCGAGCCTGTAACTGCCCCTATGTATGTTTAGATCCATAAAACTAAGTAACGGGATGCGCTTTTCTTTAATAGATAGAGTGATTCAAGATAAAGTTATATATACCTAATATAACACATTTATTCGAGCGAAGCCGGGTCGGGTCGCTAGTATACAATATAAATAAAGTTCATGTTTCATTTTGTAGCTACCTCTTACTGTTATTAGATTTTTAGTAAAACCAAATTTTTGAAGTATATTAAATGTCCCAATTTTCTTATGAACTGTGTACATCCTACTAGAAAGGGACACAGGGGTCCTTCGTGCGTTTCTCTTTCTAGGAACGCCTTTGCCGGCTCGTCAGCTTTCTAGGTATTTATACAAATTCTTTGTATAATCGACACCGACATGAATGATAACTTCATTGATGTCACAGAGATGGCGCACTTAACATCGTCGTATCATAACACTTATCAAAAGATGTCGCTTTTAGGGGGTGACATTTCTCTGGGGCCGTGTGTACGTATAGTGGTAATATATTGAGACCATGTTGCATGTTTTTATGACGGTCAAACATGACCTAAATATGACAAACACGCAAAATTTAAAACTGCTATTTAACAAGACTTACAGCTATTACTCTTGAACAACCACTTACGTGTAGGTATGTCCAGTCACTTCATTCCTTACAAATACTTGATCAAGTAACCAACGCGCCGACAGTCCAGAGTTGTCATGTCCAATGCGCAGCGTAGATAGAATTCCCAGATTTTTGTGCTACATTACGAAAGTAAAAAGTATTAATAACATAGTCAATCATTTTGCAAAGTAATACCAACCTCATAATACACTTCAAAAATTGCCAAAGAAATGCAAAGAGGTCAAATGACTATGAAGCATAAGAAAATATTGATTGAATTTTTTTAAAGGTTTCTTTGCTTATGACGAACTAACAATTTATTTGTGCAAACAGAGTGTGAAGTCGCTATTAAGGTGTTACAACTTACGTGGAAAACAAATTCGTTTGTATTACGAGGTATGGGTATTTTAGGCGTCGATTCGCCATTAGCTCCTGATATTGAAATCCAACAGTTAGCGGTAGTCTGACTTGCTTTACGTGAAGGTACGATGAGGACTCGATATGGCAGTTCTGAAAGTTGAAGTTAAAGATTTTTATTACTTGCAAAGAGCACGACTAATTTTAGGAATTTAAGCCTTGTCTTTAGGGCAGTTAAAAACTCAACTTTTATTTCACACTGTATTACAGTTCATAGTATCTACACTAATTTGATGAATAATCATAATCATCACCACCTGCCATCCCTTTTCCCAAGTATGTTGAGACAGACCAGCAGCGTACCAGAATTTTACATGGAGTGCCAATCTGACCCCAACAACCCGACTGCTGGATAATAAATACGAAACCATTGGTTGGGAGACTTTCCGGGTTTCTGACGACGCGTAACGACTATCAAAGATTCAGAATTGTCTACCAGGACCAACGGCTTAACATGCACGGCAAACGTACACTTAACCTAAAGTCCCGTCTACACACTCCGTCTTGCCTGCGCAGTCCAGGCCTGTGCAGTCATGACTGCACAAAAAGACGGAACATTCGGGACGGCGCGCGCTACCGTCTTGCCGTCCACGCACACGCGCTTACCTGCGCAAACTGGTATGCACAGGCATGCTCGCAGATAAGACGGTGCGTCTAGACGGGGCATAACGGCTAAACACGGAAGGTTTTGGTACGTAAGCGCGGTCCATGGATCAACAGTGGGAAGCGTAGCTTAACCTATAGGGTAATTGCGTAACACACTATCAGTAGCATGGGTTTCATTTTGACAGTTAAACAACATTCATTGCGGCATTAACGTTATTGAGTAGATAAGTTTATTGAACTTATGGAGCAATGGAAAAGCTATAGGCTAAAAATTATTCCAATTGATAGTAGGTAAGTAATAGTGCGTTACGCAATTAGGGTGCTGATCTATCGACATGTGCGGCTGTTTTTGCTTAGCCATAAAATAATAATATTACAGCACTAATAACATTTTATAACTTGCAATACTATACAATATGTTAAGAAAACCCTGTCCGACCCGTAAGGATAGCAAAGGTTAGGTAAACACATGACCAAATAACATATGAAATTTTACATAATCATCATAGTAACAATACTAGTGAATTTTGAAATAATCTTTTTTGTCCCGCGAATTAATTCCAACTTCCCCAAAATTTGGTAATGTTTAAAAAGTGACAACATTATTTTTGACCGTATAATTCTGAGCGAATAGCGATGCCACCGCATGCCGCGTGCGCTGCTCCTCTTCGCCCGCGCCTGGATGGCCGCACATGTTTTAAGTTACCTCTTTTTGCGAAATAATATTAATTTTTTTAGGGGGATTTTTTAAAGTTTAGCCCGTCTTTGTAGGCAATGGTAGAATCAGTTATCGATACCTAACAACACCTTCACGGATCGGACAGGGTTTTCTTTACATATTGTATACATAAGTACTAGAGACTAAAAAAGTAATTGAAGCAAAGGTACACTTACTAGTGGTAGGATAGGTATTTGTAAAGCAGAAGTAGTCAACAGCATTTAAAGTGAGCAGGTGGTACAGAAATTGTTCCCTTTCCTCTTCGGAGCGAAGGAAAGCCGTCCGTTTGTACTGGGACCTCAGGAGTGTGGTGTCGGCTAGAAGTTCCCGAAGATGTTTGGATAGTAACTTCTTCTCTAATGACAACCGAACCCAAGCGCGAGCATAACCTATCTCAGTTTTAATATCTGTCATTGCTTGCACATTTCTGGAATAAAAAAATGAATAAAATTATTTATTGCTCATACCTACTGCAAAGCAACGGAAAAATAAAAGAAAAATGTTTTTCGTAAACCAACCT
The DNA here is from genome assembly GCA_017933935.1 of Sesamia nonagrioides. Taxonomy (NCBI): domain Eukaryota; kingdom Metazoa; phylum Arthropoda; class Insecta; order Lepidoptera; family Noctuidae; genus Sesamia; species Sesamia nonagrioides. The sequence goes on from JADWQK010002419.1 coordinate 507,173, forward strand.
CATATCGAAAGTTAAACTCTCTGGTAAGGGACGTAAAGGATTAGGTGGTTGAGAAGATTTCCTTTCCAATGTCCCGGAATTGCTGAGACGATCCCGCGAACTATCCCGTGATCCGCCTCGGGAACTATCCCGCGAACGACTGCCAGAACTTGTACTTTGGTGTGCTTCTACTTCGGCACCCACAGATGAAAGATCTGTATCGAAAATTTTCAAAGTAGTCTTATTTTTTTTTGTAGGTATTTCAATAATGGGTATTATGTAAGATGAACAAAATAAGAAGAGAAAAGAAATAAGAAGAGAGGAGAGGCTGATTGGTGACCCTGATCTAACTCGAGATGGTCTCCAAAGCCTAGAGCACAGGCGTAGAGTAGCCACGGTGTTCTATAGGATACATTTTGGGGAGTGTGCGAGGGAATTGCATGATTTAAATCCCCCATCTCCGTTCCACCATCGGACGACCCGTCGTACGGCTGGTTTCCACCCTTATGTTGTTAACACCACTACGATCCGGACGAAGCGTTTCGCCTCCTCCTTTATACCGCGTACATCGAGGGACTGGAACAATTTGCCAGCGGCGGTGTTTCCGTCGGACTACAATTTGAGTGTCTTGAAGGCTAGAGTGAATAGGCTCTTAATAAACTAGTACGCTTTACCATCAACGATTGCGTCACTGCTTACCATCAGGCAGGATTGCGGTCAAGCGCTAGTTTATCCATACTAATATTATAAATGCGAAAGTAACTCTGTCTGTCTGTTACGCTTTCCCGCTTAAACCTCTCAACCGATTTTGATGAAATTTGGCACACACAATCTTTAGAGCCTGAGAAAGAACATAGGCTACCTTTTATCCCGAAAAAATTAGATGTTCCCGAGGGAAATCTAAAAAGCGCGATATAACCGAACTCCACGCGGGCGAAGCCGCGGGCGGAAAGCTAGTAATATATAAAAATAATAATAATACTTACAGTCGAGTCTTTTGCGCAACACACACCAAGCCAAAGCTGCATGTTACAAAGCAATAAAATGATAATGATTCACATCGACAGTTCATTCGGTAATCATAATGTTACACAAATCTTACAAATAACAAAAAAAAAAAAAAACACATGAGTTCGGTAAAATCTTATTTACTTGTACATTTATTGTACACCACCGAGACAAGTAAAAGCATATTAAGAAGCATGACTTTTTCCCCGCTTTTAGATAATTTTAAATCGTGGGTGGGTTTACAAACATTTAAACTCATATACACAAACAGCCAGACCCGGAACAACTACCTGTAGGCCACAAAAATATTTGTTCCGTGCGGAAATCGAACCCTCAATACGCAACGCTGAAGTCCATCGATCAACCAATGCGCCAACCGTGTCGACAAAGACTGAGACCTAACGGCATACAGTGTGGCTACCATGACGATTCATTACGAGATTCGATCATATGCATCGACTGCGTTTGGCGCTCTCATTGGTTGAGAGTTCCAGTCGTGTGTCAAACGCGGTCGATATCGATGATCGAGTCTTTGTAATGAAAACTTATCGTAGCTACACTGGAGTGTTACATATACCTCGCAAAGACGCGAAACTAACCAATACGCATAGGTACTGTAACCATGAATGCAGTCGATGATTCTAAACTCCTATAGCGCAGAAACTGTTCGTCGGTTTAAAAAAACATAAAACCGGTGAAGTACAAATTGGTAGATATGTATGTACAAATTAGCTAAAAATTTACGGTTTACGGATTATTCCTTTACTTATGGTACATGTTATTTCATGTTATGGTCCTCCGTGGCGCAGTGGTCAACACGCCTGCCTGCGACGTGGAGGCCCCGGGTTCGATCCCAGGCCAGGTCATGATGGAAAACGATCTTTTCCTGATTGGCCTGGGTCTTGGATGTTTATCTATACATGTATCTATTATAAATATAGTATCGTTGAGTTAGTATCCCATAACACAAGTCTCGGACTTACTTTGGGGCTAGCTTAATCTGTGTGATTTGTCCGTATATATACAGTATGTTAAATAACAGAGGGCGTTCCCTTAAACTCGTTAATATATATCATTAATAGATTAAAATAAAAATATCAGCATAGAAAAATAAGCATAAAAAATCCGAATAAAAAAAAATTCTAATTGGAAATAAATTTGAAACCTCCTGTTTTAAATCAAAATAGTAGTCGTCATGTATAAATAAATTGCGACGTTGCCGTTTTTCATGTTCGCGTGTACAGTGTGTTTCTTTTACATGTCAATTTAAAATGTTTATTCAATATTTTCTTATTGGAAAAAATTTTATAACATTTTGTTTTCGAATGGAAATATTTTTTTTAGCATGTATGTATGCTATACTATTTCGGGTTAACGGGAACGCCCTCTGTTAGTTAACATACTGTATATTTATTTATTTCTTCTTGCCAAAATTTACTATTCTAGGTCAACAGGAAATACATAATATACATAGTAAGTATTGGTTTTGATTCCCTTGCGAGTATCAAAATATGCGACATAAACGTCTAAATTTTTGATTGCGTTGACTTTAGAACTTTGGTTTATTAACAGCCCTGAATATTTGACATTATTAACGGAAAACGTAATTTTCTTTTCTTTTTTAGGTACGTAACCCTACACCCTACCCTGTTTCATATACAAATGCTGTAAACATTAAGAAAAAATAATGGACGAAATATTTAATATCATGGATGTTTCAATTCAGCCAACTATTAATGGGCAATAGTCAGCATGACCACATTGACTAATTTGACGACAATAAGTATAACTTAAAAGTTAAAACCCATATTTACCAGGAGTAAGGTAGTTCGGATCAATAGGTTTGGTAGAGTTGCTGCACTGTTCCAGCTCTTGGTAGTTAGTGAGGTGCATCCAAAGCGCCGACTTGCCCAATTTGTGCTGCAGGCCATGCGACCATAGCCTTTCTAAAAGGTCGCATAGTGACGCAATCATAGTGCTTTCTTCGACTCCTGTTATCGACACCTCACTCCCCAAACCTAAATCAGATTCTTCTGTACCCATCTTCTCTAATAGCATTCTTTTCGTTTTGCTTTTGCACTCCTGAAATAGAAGTATTAATTGAACGATTTACAGGATTTTTTTACCTCTGCTTGTTCTTCTTTAGCCTATAGAGGTTCACTGCTGGACAAAGGCCTTCCCCAAGGCTTTCCACAATGACCGGTTTTGTGCTGCCCGCATCCATCGGCTTCCCATGACCTTCATCAAGTCAACGGTCCACCTTGTTAGGGGCCTCCCTAAGCTGCGTCTTCCGGTACGTGGCCGCCACTCCAGAACCTTACTGCCCCATCGGCCATCGGTTCTACGAGCAATGTGCCCTGCCCCCTGCCACTTAAGTTTAGCGACTCGAAGAGCTATGTCGGTGGTGGATTTACCACTAAGGTCTTTAAATTAGGCTTTACCTAGAGCATTTTATATAAGTATGTGAAAAATACTCCAATACCTATTTGACCCAAATGTATGGGATATTTTGGGACGAGTATGGGACTAGATATTTTTTCCCGATAAATCTATATTCTCACGGCGAAAGCGGTTGTTTCATGAACTGTACCACACCTCTGGTGAATCCTGTATAAGTCAAGTTTATTGGGGTAAAGGATAACTATTTGATACAAGATATACCTTCAGAAGCTTTTCAACAAACGCTCTATTGTTCTGCGCAATGGCTGCCGGAGTGACTTCCGTGGACAGCCTCCTACTAATGTCGCCAAGCAACAGCTCCGGAGGGCAATCTTTCACTTGCCATTTTGCGTTCTTTATACGTTTTAGACTGTTCGTTCTGAAAAGCGAAACACAAATGTCAAAATTGAACAGAGTATGTGAAACTGTATAGCATGAAAGGTTATGGAAAGCTAGCGAAAAGCAATTCAGTTGAAAAGTGTTTTGATGCGTTGTATTAGTAGGCGCGTGCGTTACATGCAATCTACATGATACTTCGTAATGCGCAGGTAGTAAGTACATGACTTTGAATCTTATAACGGTCCTATTTTTTTTTTTTGGTATTACAGAGAAAGGCAAAGGAAGTATTGACGCTACAATTACATGAAACTCGCGCGCACTGTTACTACTAGCCACAATACATTCAACTACTAATTAAAGGAATAGGTTTACGAACATTCAAAATACGCAGTATTACATATAAATAACTTTATTCTTTATCATATTCTTATTTACATAGATAAAGCTTAGATTAAAACAATTGATTGCATTATGGTATTACCTTATTATGGGAAGATCTGTCAATATTATTAACTATCATATAACTTTATAATTCTGATAACTATCTAAAATAAAAATTAGTTATGTTATGTAAAAAAAAATGTATATTAATAAATAGGACAAAAACATATCTTTCGAATAACACTATAAATATATAAAAAAATCACATATAATTATTACATGAAAGTATTTCATACTGCATGCAATATAAACAAATCATGCACTTTTAGTACAAAACACTGACTATCACAACATTCAGATGTAATATAATAGTGAAGATTTTGAAAGGCTTTGGAAACAACTTACGAGAACCAAAAACCTGCGAGGTAATTGTGTAACACACTAACAGTAGCAATGCCTTTCATTAATGCGTTATTTACTTTGGGAATCAGACAAAATTTTGTGACATATTTCGACCTTAGATCGTATGTATAGATCGTCGGAGCTATACATACGATCTACTGCTTCTAAGGTCGAGCTATACATACGATCTAATCCTTCTGAGGTCGAGATATGTAAGAAGCAACGGATTGACAATGGCCCCGATTCCAATATTAACAAAAAAAGTTCAGTGCATCGTCTTTCTATTTTATAAACTAGCGCTTGACCGCAATCCTGCCTGATGGTAAGCAGTGACGCAATCGTTGATGGTAAAGCGCACTAGTTTATTAAGAGCCTATTCACTCTAGCCTTGAAGACACTCAAATTGTAGTCCGACGGAAACACCGCCGCTGGCAAATTATTCCAGTCCCTCGATGTACGCGGTATAAAGGAGGAGGCGAAACGCTTCGTCCGGATCGTAGAGGTGTTAACAACGTAAGGGTGGAAACCAGCCGTACGACGGGTCGTCCGCTGGTGGAACGGAGATGGGGGAATTAAATCATGCAATTCCCTCGCACACTCCCGAAATGCATCCTATAGAACACCGAAAGGCTGGCTACTCTACGCCTGTGCTCTAGGCTTTGGAGACCAACTCGAGTTAGATCAGGGTCACCAATCAGCCTCTTTGCACGTCTCTCCACTGAATCCAAAGTGGCCAGGTGACACTTGGCAGCACCAGCCCAAATGTGGCTGCAGTACTCCACACAAGAACGGACCTGTGCTTTGTATAACATTAGAAGCTGCCCAGGTGTGAAGTACTGCCGGACCTTTGCGATAACGCCAAGTTTCCTGGCAGCCACCTTAGCCTTGGACCCTGGCCTTGGCCTTTTAGCTATTTGATTAAGGACTGAAGATAAAATGTTAGTTTAGACCTGTAAATTAGTAGGTACTAATTTACAGGTCCTGCTGGTCCAGGTCCAGGCTCCTGACGCAAATTGACGTGTTTTTGGAGTAACTTAATTTGACAGGATTAAACTAAAATATCTGTCTGTAATCCCTTCTATTCATTTCTTAATGAAATATAATGAAAATGGTGCACTAAATCTAAAATTAGTTTAGTTAAGGTCAGCCGGGGCAATTGCGTCTTTGGGGCAATTGCGTCTAATCGAATCAAAATAATTTTAAATCTATTTGAAAACCTACCTCTCCTGCCATCTATAGGTTATAGTTTTTTATTCAAAGTAAAGAAAACAAGATGGCAGGAGAGATAAGTTTTCAAATAGATTTAAAATTATTTTGATTAGACGCAATTGCCCCGGTTGACTATACAGTATGTTAACTAACAGAGGGCGTTCCCGTTAACCCGAAATAGTATAGCATACATACATGCTAAAAAAAAATATTTCCATTCGAAAACAAAATGTTTTAAAAGTTTTTCAATATGAAAATATTCAATAAAAAATTTAAATTGACATGTAAAAGAAACACTCTGTACACGCGAACATGAAAGACGGCAACGTCGCAATTTATTTATGAATGACGAACCGCGGATGCGGCGGCGATCTAAGATCTAATTAATTGATGTGTGTTGGGCAATGCAACGTTAGGTAGATACTATTCCGCGCTACTATTTTGATTTAAAACAGGAGGTTTCAAATTTATTTTCAATTATAATTTCTTTTTATTCGGATTATTTTATGCTTATTTTTCTATGCTGATATTTTTATTTTAATCTATTAATGATATATATTAACGAGTTTAAGGGAACGCCCTATGTTATTTAACATACTGTATATCAATATTAGGGTGTCCCTTATATGGCAAAAAAAAAATTTTTTTAGAATTGCGAAACGCATACCCTCCAATTTTTTTATAAATGCTAAAATGTACTTAAATATGAAATTTCATATCTGTAGCATGATTGCAACCCGTGCCGACCGAGCTCTAAAGTTTAATAAAAAACGGTGTTTTGGTCTGACATTTTGGTTTGATCCAAAACTAATTAAAATGCAACAAATGAAGTAAATATGAGTAAAACTAAAAAAATATCAATACAAACTTTTATTTAAATACAAATTATAATAATAATTAATTAGGGTAACTTCTCTTTAGTGTAGTTTTTTACAGTCTGGATACAGATTTCTATGTTCCTGAACACAACGCAACAAAAACTGTTTTTGCTCTTCTTCAGCCGTGATAAGACCATTAAAATCTTGCATTAATTTAACAGCTCTTTCAGCAGTGTCATTTACGACCTTCAAACGACTTAATCGCCTTCTAGCTTCCAAAAAAGCAAGATTGTCACCCCACGAAGATACGTCTTCCCGAAGAAAACTGTCGTCGATCTGTAGTTGAGATAGAAATCGTTTGCTTCTTTGAGTCACAAAATCATCCAGCGTCATATCTGAAATAAAGAAAAACCATTAAAATAAGCAAAAACTAAACCACAAAACTTTGAAAAAGAAACATGAAAATATTAAGTACTTACCAAACAAATTTTGCGTAATATCTTCCTTCGATGGGACATAGCGTTTAGAGGAATCTGAACTTTCGTCTCTGTTTAAATTATTAATCATTTTTGTCTTGGTTTTGGTATCAACTTCTTCATCAAAGAGTGATAACATGACTGTTTCTTCACACAAATACCATAAATGATGAATAAACTTGCTTATGGATGCCTTGGAACTTGTCGCGTCTACTTTTTCATATTCTTTTAGAGCTTTCAAAAAGGACAAGTCTTGGTTAGGTGCTTTAACTGCCATTATACATTCGAGCCAAGGTTTGGTATACAAGGTGACGATAAATAAACAAACATCTTGTAGAGCATTTTTGTCCTTTGCAGTAATTTTAAGTTGCGATTGAAGCAAACATATTTTTATAGAATAGATTGCTCTCGCCATCCATCGCGCTTGATGCAAAGCTCCGGGGGGCCTGAGTTTTAGTTTATTCTCTGTGTCTCCTCCTAAGAACACAACGCATAGTTCAACCAATTCGCGGTAATCGTCTCTAACAAAAGATTTTTCCAGTTCAGTCTTATAAAAAGTTAACAAAGATGTAATGTTTGTCTTAGCAATATGTGCTTCAACGAAATTTAGAGGTGACTCAATGTTATCAGTGTTAATATTTTTCCAATTATTTCTTAACTTTTTGAAAATTGGAATATCTGGGCTACTTGTAATATGTTTTACCTTTGTTTCAAAAACAGCTTTAAGGACCAACTCATAAACATGATGACGACAAGCAAAAAGCAGCAATTCCCTTTCTAAAGTCTGCTCCAAAATAGCACAAGCTCCACTAAAACGGCCAGTATTGGAAGCTGTTGTATCGCAGCACATTATCTGTACTTTGTCATGGAGGGTCCAGTCAAAGAAAGCAGTTGAAATGGCTTTAGCTTGATGTTTTCCAGAAGAACTCTCTAATTTCGGTACTGCAAGAAGCTGTTCTCTATCGTCAAATGAAGCAATAATTGGCAAGCGTTCTTCTTTTGAACTTCGTACATCCAATCCAGGTAATAGTTTTCCATCCCAATGAATTGTGACTACGTCAGGCAAATTATTCTGGAAGTCAGTTTTTATTGCTTCTGCCCTGGATTTTCTCGCTTGAGTACGAACTCGCTGAATCGAGGATTTGTTTATAGGGAAATCATCGCTGTTCAGACCAAGCGCTTCTACAACCGCATGGAGAATGTAAACTGAGTCCCTTATGCTTAATTGGCATCGATCTAAAGCTGCTACCAGTTTTGGAGTTATTAAACTTTTTGTGCCTCTTTTAAAACTTTTTTCAGGGCAAGGAATCTGAGTACTAAGTTCAGAGTTCGAAATCTGTTCCTCATCCGAATTCTCAAGACATTCCAAGTTATCTATCGAAGAAGTAGATGCAACAGCCAATAACTCTCTTTGTTTTACCTTTCTTTCCTCTTCTTCCAATCGTCTTTGCCTAACTCGTTCTTCTTTCTCCGCCAATTTTTTGTCGATTCCACCTAAGCATCCCGGTCGACCGGGCTCTCTCTGTTTCCTTAAGAAATCTTTGTCTTCCTTTATCTTCATTCTGTCAAAGGCATCTGCATGTGCAATATCAAATAAGTTATCAAGGTCTTTTACACAATTATTTTCACGATTCTTGAAAGTCAACTGAGTTTTCTTACAGTTTTTTTGCAGGTCCCTCCAAACATGATATAAATCAACAAGTTTCTTCACGCAGTTAGGGATTGCCTTCGTAGGAATTCTAGCTTTTTCCCAAAATATAATACACTCTCTTATAACAAGATTCGCACTTTCACTAACAGTCAGCTTGACTTCACGAATATTGTAAAATAAAACGGTAAGAACTTGTCGATTAGATGGTAATTTTGCACCATTTATCTGGTGGCTTGGCAGTCCGATAAGGAAAATATTTTGTTTATCACTTCGTAATTCCACAGACATTTTCACAAAATAAACAACAACGCACTAAAAATGTTAGAAATCACTTATAAAATGACAATTGAAACTCGCAGTAACAGGTCGCCGCGCTACTCCCGCGCAACTTGTATGGACAAGTTAAAAACTCAAGTCGGCACGGGTTATCGTTCATAAATCGGGCTAATATTTATTTCTAGACTATATTAGGTCCATACGAAACTTTTTAGAAGGTATGCGTAAAAATATATTGAAGTTGAATTTTAAGGGACACCCTAATCAATATCTTTCAAAATTAATTATAATGTATTACGCAATTTAAGTACTGATCCTATTAATAGAATGTTAATTCAAGTTTTAGCCTGCGTATCAATTCTTTCCAAAGCCTTCCAAAACAGAATCTCTTCTATGATTGCTTAAATGAGTCGACAAAATACTAATACTTAACGTTAAATCAATTCGGATTACGATCTTAAAAAAAAAAAAAAACTTATATAAAAATACTTTGAATTCGTTATAATAAACTGAGCTAAACTAATAGGCTATATTGGTTTGATGCAAGTTACTGGCCTGGCTTCGGTATTGCAGGATGTGTTTATCGTACTGGCACGCATAGCACTTTCACTGCGTCTAGACCAAGCCAACAGTATGCCTAGTACGAGTTTTCATTACGAGACTTGGTCGTCGATATCGACCGCGTTTGGCGCTCTCATTGGTTGAGAGTTCTTACAACCTTGAAGCGGGCCAATCGATAACTCAAACGCACTTGATATCGACGATCGAGTTTCGTAATGAAATCTCATACTAGGCCTACAGGCGAGTTTCCCTCCTAAATTCGATGGTTTTGAGTGGATAGTTTAGTTTTAGTTCTCATTAAATTTTTATTGATGGCAATTTCTTTTTATTCTTCAAGCATCGAATAATCGCGGCCAGTAACTGGCTTCTTGTAAATAAACCTTATACTTCGAAAATTGGAAAATGTCGATAAAAAAAATAATGTCATTTAGTTTATCTATTATGCTGCCATGGATTATCCCATATTTTAAAAGCTGCTACGTTTAGTAGGTATAGTTTTTTATAAAACTATTATAAAATATGTAGGTAGCTAAAATATATTTTGATGTCAATACTCGATTTTACTTTTGTTAGGAAATGTTTTAAAAAGATATAATACTAACTATCTAGTCAACAGTAATCAGCAGTGACTATTAATCTAGTATACCTGCCATATTTTTCGAGACATTGTAACGAAGGAGTCTTCGTAGATTATGTGTATTTAAATATACATACGTTTAAGAATACCTAAAAAGCAGGTATTTTATTTATTTTTAACCGACTTCAAAAAAAGGAGGAGGTTCTCAATTCATCGGAATCTTTTTAAACATTTTTGAGATAATGCTTATTGCAATTCAATTAGACATTATACAACAAGTAACATGGGAAAAATAAATAGTAGAACTACCTTCACTCATAACATTTAGTAGTTATAAACCCTTCTTATGAGTATAACGTATCACAGGTTCAAAATAACTTTTCTGATATGATAATGCCATATAAATAAATAACTCCATGAGATTCTTTAGTTACCAAATTGTATTTCATATTTTTTGTTTGCAAAAATATGGAAGCAATGATTATTTTTCAAAGCGTAGTTACATTACACGCACTACACTACACGGTAGTGTTATTTCACTACCTACTGAATGTAATAACTTACATTATATCAGGCTTGTACAGTCACATGCTGAAAAACACATGACCAAAAATCGTGTTCACCGAGTTAACAATTTCAATTTTTTGTTTCTATTCTAGGGTTATGCTGAGCACCGACTGGAAGCAGCAGTCTAACTTTGTTAATCTAATTAAGTTTAAGATTAAATAAAAAACTACAGTAGTAGTTAATTAATTCATGTTATGCTACTGTGTAAAAGGAAGTATTAAAATAGTTATCTCGGTGCCTAACGTGTCTGGGCAACATGCAAGCCTCAGACAGCAATACAAACATCTCTGACAGATGACGCACGCACCAGACATACGGTTATCATATCACGAAAGCTGCACTCGCGATTAGTTGAACTAAGCGGCCAGGACGCGTTTCATCAACTAAACTTCGGACAATACAATACGGGGAGCGAAGGGACGCGGGACATAATTATACTTGAATTCAGAATCTTTAATATTGCCATATTAAAAAAAACTTCAAATTTTGAGGGCCAATTTAAATGAGAAGATTCAACCGTTTAAATATGATTGATAAGGTATCGGAAAGGTACTATTGTTTAAAATTAAGTTTGTGGTTCCAATACCTGATTAATATATAGGATTCTGAAATCAAGTGTACACGGAACTTCCCCGTCGCGACCTGCGGAGTGAACATCGGATAAGTTTGTGTCCTTATCAAAAGCACTCGACTGGAGCACGTCCTAAGGAAAAGTGACATAATGTGGAGACGACGATCGTGCAAACGATCTTTTTGGTTCGGCCGCGGGGTTTGGGGCGAGGCGGGGGAAGTTCTGACACAGACGGGGGCCGCCACGCGTCAGGCGTCGTGCGGGCAAGCGGGCGACAGGCGGGCGCACCTTGCGTCGGGCGCGGGCGGCCGGGCCAGGGCGTGCGCGTCGAGGCGCGCGGGGAAGGCGCGGTAGTAGGCGGCGCGGTGCGGCAGGCGTTCGGCCGGCGCGCCCACCTCCAGCTGAGCGGCGCCGGGCCCGGCCGCGCCCGCGCCGCCCCACACGCAGTAGCCGCGCGTGCCCAGCCCGCCCTCGCCGATTCGCCGCCTGCAACACAAACTCACCTTATGGCTGATTTGCTGCGATGCTGCTACACGCCTCCGATTTATCAGATATGGGTTCAGTTGAGGATCGAGAAACTGAACTGCAAGAACGTAACTGTTGAATATCTTCTCTGATTTTGGTGTTTATCGGCTTTGAACGCTGCCGAAAACTTACAAGTAAACGGATATATGGTAGTGTGGGTCCATCCGCTGACCGCCGCACGGCGTGGCGAACGCATTTCCTTTCTAACTGGCAAGCTAGCGAGTTATGGCCGTTATGGCCACGATCTTTTAACGGTCACTAGATTTAAGAATTTGTAAGTAACGCCCGGGGGGAATTTCAGGCCTCAAAATTGATAAAGTTAGAGAGTCTGCCAGTGAATTGTGTCTTCTCGTGATCTGGTCTGGTGGTCTACGAATTCACCACCAGCAGAACTTAGCACCTTCATCAGAGAGATATATTCCGAAGGCATCATTCTTGCTTATAGTTTGAATAAAACCACTTGAACCTTGTTTTAAAATCTCTCATGGCAGGCACGTTGCTGCCACAGTAACATTTTGAAATGTTAAGTAGATAGGTACTGACAGACCCAGAACAATGGCCCAGTTTTTGAAGATCATCATTTTTCCATGACTGTTACGACGATATTGTCAAATGTCAACTTGGTATCTCTTACGGACATGTTAAGTAAGATATACCTACTGTGAGACCCAAATGATATTGATACTGTGATGTGATTTCGGTTAGTCAAACACTCAAAATTCTATTGTTTATGATCCCTTCCGTTAGTATGCAGTGGCTTGTGCCCGATCGGTGCACCTATATTTTCATTCAAAACCATCCATTTCCCCATGCTAAATCCAATCTACATGCTGTAGTGTTAAATATTACGTAACACAGCAGAACCACAGTAACGTAACGCACATTATGATTTGAAGCAACGTTATTAACGAATGTTAGTGAAGTTCGTTACTGTGGTTCTTCCTTTATATGATTAGGATTACCTGACAGTCTTGATCCGGTGTTCGAAGACTTGCAGATTAGCATCGTATTCTCCCCAGTTGCCCATTATCTTGTTATCTATAAGTGTGGCAAACATCTGCGTTTCAAGGAACCGCGAGAGAAAAGGCCGGTGCCGCTGAGGTTGGTCCGATAAAAATGATGCTTTGTCAAAGTTCACCATCGACTCGCGTGATGACAGCCACGAGTCACGATCCTATAGAAAATCACGAAAGATTTAGTTATTAGATAGGATCTACATCCCTACTCAATGTTAGGTATAGCCAAAATGTTTTGGTGTGTTCGTAAGTATCACGAAGTAAAAATACATACTTCGTGGTTGATGTGTTTTTTTCATGCATCGACGTAATGTTTGTTGTGGTCTAGAGAGTTAAAATAGCGCTTTTCATATCAAAAAAAGCCATCGTATGGTGGTGAAGTTGTGGGCAAAAGCTAGTATTCTGACAGTCCTCTTAAAAGAAGCTATGTAAAGTGTATTATTTACCTGATCAGGCATGATGACGAAGTTCTCATACATGAGAAATATGTGCACAAATCTGTTAAGGAATGTTTCTCTGATGGCAGTATTGAACTTTATATCTTCATTATATTGTTCCTCATCATTAAGTATTTTTTTCTTCATTGTTGGCATTACTGTGTCTGCGTCTACGTCATCTATGTTAACACCTGCAGTTAGAAAAAGTGGGAAATGTAAATTAGATACTCAATAAGGATACTGCTGATGAGATTTGCAACATAATAAGGCAGAATAAGATTTTATTCTGTAATATAATGAGACAGTCATAAGTTACACGGTAACTTATAAATTATAGAATAGGGATGTATCCAAGGTATGAAAATCAAAAAAATAATTAGTCCGTCTTATAGATAATAAAAAAATTAAGACCCGTATTTTTTATTTTGTCGAAATTACCAAAAACTACCGAGATTATAGCGTATTAAAGTAACGCAGTGGGGGCTAATTACGTCACCCCGTGGTATATTTTGTAACACGGCCTGTCGTCATGCGACATTTCAAATCAATATATCTTCCTAAGTATTTGAATGAAATAAAAAATAAAAATACGTGCTCAATATTTTTTATAAATATATCTGATGGACATTAGATATTTTTTTTAGGATACAACCGAATTCCCATGTATGACTTGTATTATTTATGCATAACGTATCCACACTGAGTAAGAATTCGAAAAGAAGTTTCTGAAATGACTTATTTTGTTACTAGTGCGAGTAAAAATCAATAGTAATCGAACAAGTTTGTCATACCGCTCCGTTTGACGATGTCGACGATGCGTTGTAATGCGTCCATGCGGAGAGGCGCGCGTCTTGTCGGCGATGCTGGCGGCGAAGCATTCAGTGGCCTGCTTTCATCCCAATCAAGCACGTCGTGGAAAGAGTGCTTTCGACGTAAACCGCCTGATAAACACTATCATTTAACATCTTCATATATCGCTTATCTATACATAATTTAAACTAAAGACACCCTTCGTGTCTGTTGAGTGTGCTGCTTTAAACTACAAAACGGATTTTAAAGCAGATTTCACTAACATTTAGAGAATTTATTCTGGATGGTTCATAAGTTTAATACATCTTTCAGATTCATCATCTCAGCGTTCATCCCAGTCATATCCGAAGATTTTTCAGCTTTGGAATCTGGGGTCCGCATGAATACAACATTAAGCAATCTGAGTAATGTTGAAATTGCAATCATTTATTTACAGTAAGTATGTCTATAACAAACATACACAGAATATCCGAGTGCTTTGGTGACAGTTTCGGGTGTTACGTTTGTTCGAGACTGTGCATTTGGGTTTATTTTGTATATTAACAGCATCTCCACAACCAAAATTGTGTAACAAACTGTCCGGTCTTATGAATCCGTTGGCTGCGAGCAGCACAAGTTTAGCGATATTATGAAGTAATGTCTAAATCACGTATTGACGGATGTATAGGTACGTGCGCTGTGCACCACACAAAGCCGCTTCAATATAATCTTGTTATTTATAAGAGCTAGTTAGCATAACATACGTCATTTAAGACTAATGTCTTAAATGATGATTATCAGTAAATCAAACGTCTTGACAATATATCTTGGTGAACAAAGTAGGTAAGTATGTTTTAATTCAATATTTTTTTCATTCATAAACAGCGTTGTGCAACCTTTGGTGGTTACTATTAATCAAATATACAGAGTTATTTTCGGTTTACAAAATTTTCGGTTTCATATAATTTTAGGTCAATAACTTTAAGTATGAGTTTATAAAAACTGTTTACTTGTGTTTATCGTATTCAAAAAGTTTGCACATCTATACAAATATACAATATGTAAAGAAAACTCTGTCCGACCCATAAGGATAATAAAGGTTAGGTAAACACTAGACCAAATATAATATAAAATTTTACATAATCATCATAGTAACAATACTAATGAATTTTGAAATAATCCTTTTTTCCCGGGAATTAATTCCAATTTCCCAGAAATTTGGTAATTTTTAAAACAGTGACAACACCGGTATTATTATAAGCGAATAGCGACGCGACCACGTCACAGGTGCCGCGTGCGCTGCCCCCCGCCGCCGCCGCGGAAGGGGTTGCATAACGCACATGTATTAAGTTACCTCTTTTTGCGAAATAATATTTATTTTTTTAGGGGGATTTTTTTTTTAAGTTTAGTCTGTCTTTGTGGGCATTAGTAGAATCAGTTATCGATACCTAACAATGCCTTCACGGATCGGACAGGGTTTTCTTTACATATTGTATAAAGCTGAAGAGTTTGTTTGTTTGTTTAAACGCGCTTATCTCAGGAAACACTGATCCGATTTAAAAAAATCTTTTTGCGTTGGAAAGGCCATTAATCCAGGAAGGCGTTAGGCTACATAACATCACGCTGCGACCAATATGAGCGGAGCATAACTAACTCCACGCGAATGAAGTCGCTGCGGCCGCTAGTTTGTCATAAACCATGATGATTTTATGTGATACAGCATGGTGAGACACAGACAGAAAGTGGTGTCTTAGAAATAGGATTCCGTTTTTACTCTTTGGGTACTGATCCCTAGAAAACATCTAAACCATATCTAAGTGATTTATCATGTTTAGATATTCATTGCGTTTGTGGAATTTAGCTAGTTAATTTAATTTAAAACAACTGTATCGATAGTTCTAGGAAAAAAAAAAACATACCTGATGGTAATGTGCAACTGCTACTCATACTATCGCTCATATGCTTGTAGGATGTTCCATTCAAAGGGACGCCGAGTTTTGTAGGCTCGGTTTCAGGCCTTTGGATCTGTAGAAAATCCATAAATAAACATTGACATGAATTAGTAATTAAAATTATCTTAATATTATTATCACAGTTAATTTCATTACTTAATATAGGTACTTAAAATAAGTAAGATAATATTATGATAATTAAACCATCAAAGTTAATATACACTTTGTTGGTTTAATTATCATATTATCTGATGATGATAGATGGTGTAACTTTTCGTAATTGATACAAAGATAAAAGGTAGCTTTACAAAGTTTATTTTTTATAATGATATAAAGTAGCGCTTCACCGCGATCCCACCTGATGGTAAAAAGTGGTGTATTGTTGATGGTAAAGCCTACTAGTTGGTACAGATGTGTCAGTAATTCAGTAAAACTTAACAATATCTATTTCATTTAGTTAATATCTTACCTGATGTTTATCTAAGATATGATTGAGTTCTTCAATGAAGGGTGTCCTATGCGGAAATATCGGCAATTCTTCAGGCAGTTGAATATCAGGTTTGTCAATGTCAACTAAACAGAGAGCTGCTTCAGAGCCCAGCGCAATGCTCCGAGGTCCATTTGGTCCTATACTCATGGCCCCACTATCTGAATGGAGACCTGTTGGTTGTAAAGGAAATTGTTTATATCCATTAACTGGAGATCTTAAACATCTTAATATTTTTTTTTCTAATGCAGTATTTTATAAAAAAAGGAGGTAAAAGAAATTACATGCATTTTTATAAAACACTGCATTCTCTGAACAATAAAAATCATTTCTTAAAGACTAGAGACTTTGCCATAGATTGTCTGCGCTTAATAAGGTATATACACAGCATTGAATTAGCTGCTGACCTATTGACCTCTATTATAAAGTGCATTGTACTATACCCATGACGAATGGCACTGGCGCGTCGAGGAAATGGTAGAGTGGAGCAGGTAGTATTGGCACATACACGTGCGCCCAAGCAAATGGCAGCAGTAGAGACACTATGCACTCAGCAACCAGCATTAGTTTGTTGAAGTCTGTGAATAAATATTTAATATAAATAATTAGTAAACAGAAGACAATACGATTTTTAGGATTTCTGAGCAGGGTGGGTAGTTTCACATTCACTTTTAATAAAGAATATATACTAACCACTGGACCTTAGTAAAACTTGATGTTCTAGTAGAACACATGTGAAGAGCTGCACAACACATTCAACACCTAAAGTTGAGAACATGGCTCGAAGTGGATAGTCCAAAAGAGGTAACTCATCAGGGAGATTTGGCATTCTTATCACCTGCAAGAAATGTTAATAAAAGTTGTTAAGTATTTGTGAAAGACATCACAGAAAAGAGTTTCTTCTTTCTATATATTTTTTTTTTATAAATTATAAACAAGCGCTTGACCGCAATGCCGCCTGATGGTAAACAGTGATGCGATCGTTGATGGTAAAACACGCTAGTTTATTAAGAGCCTATTCACTCTAGCCTTGAAGATACTCAAATTGTAGTGTGACGGAAACACCGCCGCCGGCAAATTGTTCCAGTCCCTCGCTGTACGCGGTATAAAAGAAGAAGCGAAACGCTTCGTCCGGATCTAAATACATCTCATAATAATAATAATTTCAACAATAAATGTTGATGAGTTTTATTGACATTTATAGTTTTGTAGCATGATATATTTTATATCCATACTAGCTGTGCCCCGCGGTTTCACCCGCGTAAGCTTCTAACCGAAAGAGCTCAGTTGATATAAAATGAGCGCCTGTTAAAATAATGGGAGCAATATGTACGTCCGCGTTTGCTCCCGTTTCCGCAAAATTATTTGTTACTGCTCTGCTATTGGTCATAGCGGGATATTTTATAGCCTATGTCCTTTCTCAGGTTCTATACTATCTGTGTACCAAATTTCATTACAATCGGTTCAGTAGTTTTAGCGTGAAAGCCGGACAGACAGACAGACAGAGATACTTTCGCATTTATAATATTAGTATGGATAATGAATGAGATATTGTCATAAAACTTTATTTCTATTCTCAGAAAGCTAGAAACTCACTAAATTGCTATCAAGGAATGTAATAACTTTCTGGCTTTCTTTTTTTTTTAAATACCAAATGAGATTTACACGGTGTAGTAAGACAGCATCAATAAAATATATACTTACAACAGGAATTGGATCCAAATGAGGTTCAGAAGGGGGTACATAGAGTCGTAAAGCTTGACCAGGAAGTGGCACTGGTACTTCATAAAGTAAATTATATACATAGGATTCAGGACTGAGGCCTGGGCCTGGCTGCCTTGGGAGAGATCTACAACAGGTAAATAAACATAATAACTCATGTGTTTACAAATAATACTCATATGGTGATAAGGTAATTTTCTTTTTATTTCATAACTATACAAACTTCTTAAAAATTCCAGGGCCTCTGAAAATTCCTTAACTCAATTAAGGAAATACTTTGAAGATAACTAACATTATTATTTTAGATACCCTGCCCTAGACAAGATTTGTTTCATTTTTAAAATTAATTCTGTTTACAATGTTTAGATGTTTATAAAAATGTTTGGATTAATCTTTTGTGTTTTCTATTGCAAGCAATCTTACCTGAATAAATTTTCTAAAAACAATTGTGCAACCCTCACATATGGATACTGACATATAAGTGCTATACTTTTTGCCACATACAGTTTGTCTTTGGCAATATCATAGTATGTCAGAGCAGCACCACTGTGAGGTGCAAGTTTAAATGATCTTGGAAGTGATCTGGAACTTTCTTTTCCCGATGCTTTTCTGTGGCCAGGAGGAGTCTGACCACTGGACAATTCTGTAATATACATTGCCTAGAAAAACAAGAAACAGATTAATTCCTAGTAATTTAAATAATTTTCTAAGGACACACTTCACTTAAATACAAATATTTACCTGTAATGTATGCATGGCACTGCAGATATTTCTGTTCCTAACTTCCTCATAGAATATGAGACTAAATCCATAGTAACGGGATGCATTCTCTCTGGTTACTACAAAGCTGTGGAACTTGGGTTCTAAAGAATGTTTTTGTGTTCTAAACTGAAGGCCAGCCGGAAGACAAAGCTGTAAGATTATATTATACATTTTACCTAATAAAAGATGATAATGGTATGTTCAGATTTTATCATGTCATTACAGATACATAAACGGAGAACTGTAAAGGCATCCCTTATTTTTTTGTATGCAGATTGAGTCTTAAATAAAAAAATATTTATAGTGCTGATTATTAATAGTGACACCACACAAAGAGTTCATAACTGTGACATTCCAATTGAACTTTAATATTGATCACTTACCATACACACTGCATGTTCATCAAATGGATTACTTGTTATATTCTCAGGGTAGTGAGCAAGAATTTTTCCTTTGTAGGAGCGATCCAAAGGAGATACATGTAAATTGTCACCTAGAACGAAGACAGTGTTTTATATCCTTGCACTTTATCACAGGCGACAAACAGGCGACTTAAGCCTATTACTTACCGCAAAGCCTATCAGGCTCCAATCCAGAGTCAAAGTCGAGGCCGCATATCGCAAAATAATCAGCAAATCGACATCCAACAGATAAATCAGAGACAGACATATTTCTATCGACCCGTTATTTACTATTTGAGACACTTTCTCTTCCAGTCCCTATGCGTAGATTTTGTCTCAGCATTGTACACTAACACTGGATTCTCGTTGGCAATCAATTTGTGTAGATAGCTCACATGTTTTCATTTGGCGTATAATTTTCAGTGATAATGAAATAAATACAAATTGTAAACGAAAAACTATTCTATTCACGCCATCACATCACTCGGACAGCTGCCAAATTTTTTTTTTTCCTCCTTTGGCAAGTCGCTATTTGCGCAATGCCACTAACAAAAACGGGGAAACTTGGTAGAAATTAAATTAAATTTAGGATACGGAAATTTGGATGGATATTGGATAGGATGTTTTATACGTGGATATTATAAGGATATAAATTACTAAATACGTATGTTATTAAAGGAGATAAATGATGCTAAATACTTGTATATTACTGGATCATTCGTTGCTAATAAGATAGAAATAGAGGTAGGAAAAGGAACTTTATAGAACAACAGACTAGAAATAAAAGCATCTTGATTGAGAAGAGGACAGGAAAAAAACATGTGGTTCAAATCACCCACCTCACCACATTCGCAAAGGGCACTATCAACGATCTGTAATCGTGCAAGGTGGACCTGGGAACAATTATGACCCAACCTCATGCGGATCAGGCAACTGGTAGCAACTTTACTTAGGCTGAATTTGGAGAACCATGGTTTTCTAGGAATACATGATTGGATACGTGCATAATAGCTTCCTTTAGTAATACTGCTATCTGCCCACAACCTGCTCCAGTCTGCCCAAAGATAACTCTTAGGCAAACTGGCCAAGTCGTGGCTATAGTTCATATAGGGAAATAGATCACCACAATTCACCGCCTCGTTAGCCAGAAGATCTGCTTTGATATTTCCAGTTATGTTACTATGGCCCGGAATCCAAGCCAATTCCACTTGAAGACCTAGTTCAAAATTCAATTTATATAAAATACTTCTGATTAATAGAATTATAGGAATAACTGGTTTTGATCTGAAGGGGTTCCTTTTAATAGCTTGTAAAGCACTTAGAGCGTCTGTAAATATAACTGTCTTTTTTAATTTCAGTAAGTTGATGTACTCAAGGGCCTTAAAAAGGCCATAACATTCCCCAGTGAAAACCGAGGATTCAGGTGGGAGTTTGACTTTCTGAACTATGTTGTATTGTGAGTGGAAAACTCCAACTCCAACATTCCCTGCAGAAGAGTGCTTGGATGCGTCTGTATAAATATGATGCCAATTCTCCCAACGCAAGCCTTTAGAAACGTTAAACAGTTCTTTTGCAAAATTATCGTTTTTACTAATGCCTATGTTCAAGATAACATCCGGAGTAAACACCAATGATTCATAGGAATTGTTATAGAGTGGAAAGTTTATTGACTGGTATGTAGGGGCTTGCAGAGCTATAAACTTTTTATAGCTAACTACAAGACAAGGAAGAGATTTGTGAGACCAATATTGAGAGAAATTGGTTTCATCTAAAAGAGAGGCAAGTTTTACACGTAATAAGTGATTGGTAAATTGTAAGGCACGGAATAAAAATCTGTCAGAAAGATACTGACGTCGGAGAGACAGAGGAGGATCTACTGTTTCAACCTGTAAGGCATTAATTGGGCTGGATTTCATAGCTCCAGTCACAATCCGTAAAGCCTTTGACTGGATAGCATCCAATCTTTTAAAAGCGGCAGAATTTCCGGGTTCTAGTAAAAATGTACCATAATCTAGTACGCTTCTAACTATTGCATTATAAATTAATTTTAAAGAAAATGGATGGGCCCCCCACCAGACCCCAGACAAACATCTTAATATATTTAATCTTTGTTCACACCTTGCAGCAATATACTCACAGTGTGGAATTCCAGTAAGTTTACTGTCTAAAATCACTCCCAAAAACTTTGCTGAAGATTTTACAGGTATGGGAATATTATCATAATACACAGAAACGGGAGGAGGAAGGCGCATTCTAGAAAAAAGTACGATTGTACTTTTTGCGGTAGATAACTCAAGACCATTGCTATCCATCCATTCTTTTAAAAGGTTAAGTCCTAAAGTCAATGTGTTACAGGCCGTTGAAATAGAGCTATGAGGGTAATACAATAGAAGATCATCGGCATATTGGAGCACCTTCACTTTATTATTTAGAGAAGATTCAAGATCATAACTGTAAATGTCATAAAGTAGAGGACTAAGTACTGAACCTTGAGGGAGACCTTTCCACACGATTCTAGTTTCACAAGAATTCTCAAGAGTAAGTTTTATATACCTCTCATATAATATATTTAAAATAAATTTTGAAAGTAAAATAGGTACTTTTAACTGTAGAAGTTTATATTTTAACGTTGATATAACAACATTGTCATAAGCCGAAGTTATATCGAGAAAAGCTGCAACTATGGAGTAATTGGAAGACAATGCTAATCTAATGTCAGTGACAAAAATACCTAGGCTGTCTAGGGTACTTTTACCTCGCCTAAAACCAAATTGACTTTCGCTTAATATATTCTTACTTTCTATAAACCATTCTAACCTATTTTTAACTAAGTGTTCCGAGATTTTTAACATTACTGATGATAAGGCTATTGGTCGGTAAGATGAGCTGTCAGATGGACTTTTGTTAGGTTTCAAAATAGGGAGAATATCTTGCGATTTCCAAGAAATGGGAATATTTCCAGTGAGCATAATTTGATTGACAAGATTTAAGTAATATGAGAGAGATAGGTCACTCATGTTCGAGAGAAAAGAATACGGAATTCCATCTGCGCCTGGTGCGGAGTCTTTGAGGTTGCAAACGACACCTTTCAGCTCTTCAAGAGTAAATTGATTATTAAGTTCACACGAAGAGTCTGAGAATGAGTACGGAATAGAATAGGTAGTATTATTTTCTGGGACGGACGAGGGAGCTAATTTATCTAAAAAATTATGTTTTAACTGTGATGGAAGAAATGGGGTGGATGATTCTGAAAACGCAGATCTGAACCTTCTGATATTGCGCCAAACAACAGATGGTTGAACATTAGGTGAAATAGAGAGGCAGAATGATCTCCAGCTTTCAAATTTCTTTTTTTTAAATAGTTTTTTAGTCTGTGCAATAACTTCACACAGAATAATAAAATTTTCTTCGGTAGAATTATGATAGTAGTCTAATTCCGATTGCTTTCTTTTGAATATTGCATTTGTGCAATCTTTGTCCCACCATGGTGGTGATGGGATTTTATTGTTATTGTGTGACGTTTTCAATGGGAAAATTTTATCGGCGGTTCTTATAATGGCTTCAGATAAAGCATCAGCGCACAACTGTTCATTTCCACTTTTAATTACCGGAAGAATTGAAACTGTTTTATCCAAATGTTCCCTAAAAGTATACCAATTTATAAGCCCCGCACGATGATATTGCGATGGAACCTTGTCACAATAACAGCTTTGTGACGTCATCTGTCACACAAAAGGACAGCTAGCAAAAGAATGTTTAACGTAAAATTAATATTAGGGTTAAGGGTTTATTTCTATTTTATAATTTTATTATACATACACTCTTTATACCTACTCACCCATATTCTGACAAATAAACTTTCATTATTAAAATTTTCAAGGAAATAATTCTTGTAGACGTAAAAAAAATATACTTATTCGTATATCTTTCTTACATGTATACTAATTTTTTCTAACTACATTTCTGTTAATTTGCGAGCGGGAATTGAATCAGAGTCCACTGTGTAGCAGTCATGTGTTAATTACTACCTACATCTATCAGATCAATACATAGTATAAAACAAAGTCGCTTTCGCTGTATGTCCGTATGTATGCTTAGATCTTTAAAACTACGCAACGGATTTTGACGCGGTTTTTTTTAATAGATAGAGTGATTCTTAAGGAAGGTTTGTATGTATAATAAATGCATAATATAGTAGAGAAACACTGAGAAATCTAAAAAGCGCGATAAAACCGAACTCCACGCGGGCGAAGCCGCGGGCGGAAAGCTTTACAAATAAAACCAGGATAGTATGTAAAAAAATGTTTATATAATATAATTCAATATAATCTTACCCTATTTATTCAATTCCACTCATATAGTCTTCCGAATCAGAACTGCTTTATGTGTCTGTCGTTTCCGATTCACTGTCGTCTGCCGTATTTATGACAAATAACTCGTCAGTTATTAGATCTTTATTCCAATATTTCCTCTTCAAGCCGTTTAACATGATTGATTGAGTTATTGACGCCAACGCCTCCAACGTCAGACCTTCAATGCGACTTTCCAACTGCTCCACATTCTTTTCTGAGATCCTCATCTTTACCAGGTTCCAGATGTACTCAATGGGGTTGAGGTCGCCGTTGTAGGGTGGTAATCTAACGACCTCATGGCCATTGCCAGCTAATAAATTGTCAATTTTGTAATTTTTCGGCGGTCTGTGCCGTTTCATTAATAAATACAGTTCAGGTTTTGTACTGTTGTTAGGAAAGTCGATGTTGTGAGCTTGTAGTCACTCAACCATCAACTGTTTTTATTGTTCATACTTGGTGGCCTATTCTCTTCCCTACTATGATAAGGGGCGTTGTCCATCACGATTATGGATTTGCGTGGTAATTTGAGTACAAATTTTTCTGTAAGTAAGCCACTTGGTGAAATTCTCAGCATTCATTTGATCATGGTAATCCCCCGTTTTAGTGTCTGCTTTAAACATTAAAAGGGCATTGTCAAATGTCAACAAAACTGCTTTCACTTCCCGCGTGAACTATAATCCATCGTCGGCCAGGGCTGTCGTTCCGTCTCACTCCGACATCGGTTGCTGTTTGCCAACATTTTTTTATCGTGTAGTGTGCGTGTATCCATGTTTCGTCGAAATAAATAACGGGTCTTTTGTTATTACAAAGCGAGTCATTTTCTTTCATACGTCGTAAATATTTAGCCCTCCACGCTTGAATTTGGGGTCTTTCAATTATAGCCAGTCTTTTTGGTAGCATCATTTAAATTGGTAGCCTAAATCACATTTAATTATTTTTCTTAATGTAGTTTCACTACCAGTATAATTAAGGTCTACTTTGAAGCCGCCAAGACTTTGCGCATTGTGGGTATTTCTCTCCTCACCGTATACATTGAATGTAATACTTCTTAAAGCTGTTTAGGAAAATCCGTCGAAATATTCCTTCTTTTGTCGTTTTCCTTTAGTAGGAGTTCTCATTTTGCTGGCTGTTGCTGGCTCATGCCCTCGTCGCAATTTCGTCAAAGCATTTTTTGCAACGCCCGTGGTACATGCCACACGCTCCGTGACTTTCGTAGAATTTTTCCAAATATTTTTAATAACTATTAGCAGTTGCTTCGGTATTAAAATTTCCTCAGTAGTGTCCGAAGCACTTTTTAAAGCACGGTTTATAATTTCAAGAACTAACTTACAGTCCTCTTTCTCTTTAACAAAATAATTGTCCACTTTAATTATAATTTCACGAGCACGACTGTTAATTAATTTCTTACTCATTTTAACGAGTAACAAAACAAAACTAAACAACAAAACTCAAAAACAACAATAAAACAGGATAACAAAAACAAAAAGCTAACAAAAATATTCGATGTGCGTAAGTTGGTAAGCGCGGACTGAACATGCGAACGGTACCGACGGTGCGAGTTCGGCTACGTCATCAAGATGGCCGCCAGTCGCAATATCATCGTGCGGGGCTTATACATCCGTTAGTTTATATTTCAGCCGCGGAGGTCTTTTAATATAAGATTTTTGGTTGTAAGGAAATGTTAAAACTATGGGGAAATGATCGCTGCCATAAGTGGAAAGCATAACTTCCCAACTTAACCGCGAAGCTAATTTATCATTGCATAGTGACAAGTCAGGCACACTAGCACCCTGATTTGGAGAGGTGCGTCGAGTAGGGGACCCAGTGTTTAAAATACAAAGATTGAGGTTATCTACAATATCTAACAAAGAACTACCAAAGCTATTTGTTGATGAACTTCCCCATACTTCATTTTGGGAATTAAAATCTCCTAGAACTATAAATGGTTTTGGTAGTATAGAAAAAATATTTACAATTTCATTAAAAATTACAGCAGAAGGCCGAGGAATATATACAGAAACAAAACAGATATTATCTACAATTGCTGCAATTATGGAAAAGTTATTATTATGAGATGGGAGTGAGAAGAGTGAAAATGGATGATGATGTTTGATGAGTAAGGCTACACCGCCATACCCATCTGAACGGTCTTCCCTAAGACAGGCATACCCAGGGACCTTAAACAGAGACCCTGGTTTAAGCCATGTCTCTTGAAGAGCAAATACAAAAGGTTTAAATTTATTTACAATATATATTACATCTGATTTTTTACTTGTTGCACTTCGACAATTCCACTGGATTGCCTTGACTTGGTTGTCCATTAATAATACTAGAAGATTCAGTTACTGTATTCATTACAGTGGCAGCGAAATTCGGTGAGAGGTGTTGTGATTGTGTTAATGTTTTAATTAAAGCAATGATTAATTCATTTACAGATGCTGCAGATATATCATTTCTGGGTATGAGAGCACAACCATCTTTTGGTTGAGGCATGCTTCTATTAAATTCTTCATGGAATTGCTGTTCATAACCTTTAGAAAATGTTGGTGGTGATCTAGGTTTAATAAAAACTGTTTTTTTATATGAAGTTTTATTTTTTGGTGGAGAGTAATGATGTTGGACTGGAGCATTTATATTACTAGAAATAGTGGGTGTGGAGATCAAGGCATCAGCATATGATAATTTTGAAATTGTAGGATGAAGTTTGGAAGCTTCAGCATAAGAAATGCAAGACTTAGCCATTGACTCCTTAATATTCTTTTGCCTCTCATATTCCAAGCATTTTTTGCTGGTTGCCTCATGATAACCCTTACAAAGGCAACAATGTAAGTTTTCCTCGGAGATGGTGCATTCATCCCCAGAGTGACCTTGACCATACTTAAAGCATCTAGGTGTCGACCTACATTGGCTTTTAACATGTCCATACCTGCAGCAGTTGTAGCACTGTATAGTTGGATAAATATATAAGTCCACAGTGAGAGAGGTGTAACACATATACACCCGCTTAGGTAAGATTTGTCCATCAAACGTCAAAATTACTGTTTCTGTATTTTTCAATTGAGGTATACCATCTGTTATTACTTTCCGTTTAATTCTCCTAAGCTTTAGAATTTTCCCACAACCAACTGGGACAGAGATATTATCAAGAATTTCGTCATCAGACCACTCCATGGGAACGCCTCTGACGACGCCCATGCGAGTGACCGAGAACGTCGGGATGAAAGATTTAAAGTTTTCCTTCTCCAACAACTTGCTGGTAATGAAAGAATTGGCATCTTGAAATGTTGTAAAAGATATCACGAGCCGATTACGTCCAATTTTTTTCAAACTTCCATTAACAATACCGTTAAATGCGTTTCTCCTCAAGAACCTACCAAATGATATGGGATTTAAAAACGTATTATCATTGGAAGCAGTTTGCTCCCTTTGCACATGCACTAGAAATGGTGCCGCATCTGAAGAATTGTACAATATTCTGGCCACCGAAACGGGTTTCTGTGGTGCTTCATTTAAGTTAATCTGAGAACTAAGGGGAGGATTGGATGGCGTATTTGATGTTTCTATCTCCATTTCCACCTCGCCGCAACTACAGTCGTTGTGACGCTTCCCGCCACTTTTGCGCCTTTTTTTGTTGCAATGTTTGCAAATAATGGGGCGAGTAGAAACCCTTTTTCTTTTTGTACTGGTGGTACTGACAGAACCATCAGTATCTACGCTGGTGTCGTTATTTGACACCGTGATATAATGCCCAACTTCAGGCGGCAGTGTCCCTCCGGGATCTTCCGGAGGATCCATAATAAATAACGAAAAAACACTTACCAAATAGGAGAAAACGCTACGACTAACTACACTACTTAGTATTTAGATAAAATATATACAAAAACTTAATCTAATCCAATATTTTAAAAATTAATTTAAAAACCAAGAAAAAATCACGTCCGCCAAATTTGAGGTTTCCCGCGCTTTTTTTCAGCTGCCAAATTGCGAATACCCCTCGCAGCCCTCCTCTGCCCCTCTTGGGCCTTCATGTTCAGGCTGCTTCACCCCTTCGCCTTCGCCCTTCACATGTCTCTTGTCTATGGTTCAGAAAAGAGTGAGAACCAATGGCAGTAATATCGACAATATCGACATTTTAGCAGTCACTTTACGACCATTAACATTTTTTTTTTTTTGGTTCATTTGTTTCCGTTCGGGCGAACGGCGCGCGCTGACACTCGCGCGCGCCTCCGCCTCGGGGTCCATCGAATAGGGGGCGGGGACTTCCCCATGTCCCTCGCCCCTGGACCCATTCATGGGGGGCGGAAGAGGGCGTCGTCCGCCCTTCCTCGGCGCCCGGTGCGTCTTCTGCGGCCCGGGAAGGGAGTTGAGATCTCCCTCACCCGTTCCGCAGCTTCCTTCTGCGACATCACGTCCTCGCAGAAGGAGCTTAACTTAGCCTAACCTAACTCCTTTCATTTCCCGCGTTTGGACGATAAGGAGCGGTTTAGCGTAAAGACATGATGCGGCCACTATGCTACAATATTTCACTGTTCTTTTTGAATTATTCCCTGAATGCACTTTTTACTACATAAATCACGGGTTTTTAATAGTAAACGACGCTATAAATAATTTTAAAAGTCCAATGAAAAATGAGCGTGACACTCATCTTGACATTCCCGCCAAACCACGCGACCGTAGTACAGTCGCAAAGTCCTGTCCAAGTGATTACTTGCTCTGTGGTCCTGTCGATATGTTTGTAGCGTTTGTGTTCCAAACTTAACGATTTTCGTAATGAAAACATGTAATTATTTGTACTAATTCTTAGTCAATATTCGCTAACCAACTGGCATCCGTATCTCGGATACAGAGACTTCCGTTGGGCTTAAGGATCGTTACCGAATACCGTTAGCGATCATTAACGGTATTATCTTAACGATCAGTAGTTTGCGACAGCGTCGTTAGGGATGGCCAGAATGCTACCCCAGACAGGGTTTGGGTGGGCGTAAGTCAGTCTGTCTACATAACATTTTTTTGTAATGCAGGGAAAATTAAGTTTAATTTAAGAGAAATCATTATATTCATTACGAAAACTTAGAATACCGATGACAATTGAATTGGTGGCTTTTAGAGTCGAGACTACTATATATCGCATAAACGTATCGATAGGACATTGCAACAGATATCAGTCGTAAAGGTCGTCGCTTTACCATCAACGATTGCAACACTGCTTACCATCATGCGGGATTGCGGTGTTTATAATTATATAAAAAGTAATCGTTATTAATATCGCTGATATTTACACATCATATCTTTGGTACACGCGTCACGCCGTAGATAGAAGTTCCACTGAATATACTAATGTTAGATGGTCTGAGGCATTTTTTTTAATTTTAAAAAACAGTTGATGGTAAATTATAAGTACCTATTTAAAATTACCTCTTTTCTCGCGCCACTAATGATATTTTTAACGGCTTAAAGTACAGGGTCTCCAAGTTTAAAAAAAAGGTTAACATCGATTGTTGATTGTCAAATAATTTTACCAAGAAAAATGATTGAATGAATGTTGCTGTGTTTGGCTGTGTCAAAAGCAGTGAGTGCTGTACGCGGGGCGTGTGTTTGTAGTTGTTTAAATAAAACGTTAATAAATTATTTATGTGTAGTTTTTTTTACTGCACTGTATTTATAGAATTATTAGTCTTTTGCCCTTGTCAATTTATCAGTTTGTGATTTTGTTGGCAGTGTTGGATTGCATTGAAATTGTTCAGAAGATTCAAGGTAAGAAATTTTTAACTTATAATGCAATTATTGTGTACCTCTCTTCGTTATTTTGTCAACGAAAATATTCAGAAATTAGCCAACAGAATCGATATGCTCTAATCATCAGAACTTTGGTTTCGTAATGGGAAGTGATAACCGCATTCTTATCGTCTCGTCGGTGCGTATACTATTGAGGAAAATGGGTGTATGTATTCTCATTCCAATATTTTTTTACCTGAGTCATGAGTTAAGTTTACTTGACAGCTTTTTTTACTTTATTTTTGTTACACAAACAACTATTTCTTTTTGGTGTAATTTTGTTGTATCTATTGTATCACTTGTGGCTTTTGTGATGTATCTCATATAATATTACGATTAGAAGACCGTGATATCCTGCAGCAATGTAAAAGCCTCATGACTCTTTTTCACCCCCCTATAAGATGATGTTTTGATCCCACTTTTCTATTGTATCACTTGTGGCTTTTGTGATGTATCTCCTAAAATATTACGATTAGAAGACCGTGATATCCTGCAGCAATGTAAAAGCCTCATGACTCTCTTTTTCACCCCCCTATAAGATGATGTTTTGATCACACTTTTCTCTATTCATCAAAATTAACTGAACTGTGAATATCATATAGTTTCTCAGTCCTCAGTGCCTTATTTTATTGCCAATATACACTATGTGTTAAATAGGAAATTCTGCATGGTTAAATTGTAAATGTTTGTTACAGAATGCTACGAGGAAGAGTGAAACATTTACTACACTGCACTTGTTTTCTATCATTTATATTTCTTTTTCTTGTATTTGCCGGAGCAATAAATTTAGATGATAAAGAAAAAGAAAAAATTGATCCTTTCGAAAGATATGGAATTTATGGTGCAATAATTTTATATGTCTTAAGACTTTTTACTCTATTAACAATACCTCAAGTCCTGTGCAATTTTGCAGGACTGACATTATTCAATGCTTTCCCAGGAAATGTGAAACTCAAAGGTTCTCCGTTGCTAGCACCATTCATATGTATCAGAATTGTGACTAGAGGGGACTTCCCAAAATTAGTAAGAGATAATGTATCAAGAAATATGAACACATGTGTTGATGTGGGAATGGAGAATTTCATGATTGAAGTTGTGACTGACAAAGCAGTTAGTTTACCAAAGCACAGGAGAGTTAGAGAAGTGGTTGTGCCAGCAGAATATAAGACTAAATCAGGTGCTTTATTTAAATCAAGAGCATTGCAGTATTGCTTGGAAGATAATGTTAATATACTTGCAGAAAACGATTGGATAGTGCATTTAGATGAAGAAACATTGTTAACTGATAACTGTGTTAAGGGTATATTGAATTTTGTGATGGATGGCCAGCATCAGTTTGGTCAAGGACTGATCACATATGCTAATGAGCATATTGTTAATTGGCTGACTACTCTTGCTGATAGCTTTCGTGTAGCTGATGATATGGGGAAACTGAGGTTACAGTTTTATTTATTTCATAAGCCACTGTTCAGTTGGAAAGGTTCTTATGTTGTAACACAAGTGAGTATATTTGCAGTATTCAATTCTAAAACCTGGAATTTAGTTTATGGGACTGTTTGTATAATGTATTCTTCTATTTCCAGGTAAGTGCAGAAAAGAAAGTGTCTTTTGACAATGGCCTTGATGGATCAGTAGCAGAAGACTGTTATTTTGCTATGAAAGCCTA
Organism: Sesamia nonagrioides; assembly: GCA_017933935.1. NCBI lineage: Eukaryota > Metazoa > Arthropoda > Insecta > Lepidoptera > Noctuidae > Sesamia > Sesamia nonagrioides. The sequence continues at coordinate 538,311 of JADWQK010002419.1, forward strand.
TAAAGAAGGCTACACTTTTAACTTTATTGAGGGAGAAATGTGGGAGAAATCTCCATTCACACTATGGGATTTTATGCAACAGAGGAAAAGGTGGATTCAAGGAATACTTTTAGTGGTACATTCAAAAGAAATACCTGTACTATATAAAGTCTTCCTCGCAGTATCTTGTTACTCGTGGGTAACCCTGCCATTATCAACAAGTAATGTCTTCTTAGCTGCTGTATGCCCCATACCTTGTCCACAGGCTTTGGACTTAATATGTGGATTTGTAGGTGCTGTCAATATTTACATGTATATCTTTGGTGTCTTTAAATCATTCCCTATTCACAGATTTGGTCCAGTAAGATTCTTTTTGCTTATTGGTGGAGCCTTAGCTACCATGCCATTCAATATTATTATTGAAAATATAGCTGTCATTTGGGGGGTGTTAGGGAAAAAGCACAAATTTTACGTAGTGAACAAAGAAATTAAGATACCAGTGACTGTATGAGTCCACACTACAACATGTCATATCATTTTAAAGTTTTACTGATTTTACGATAGTAAGTGCACAAAATACTTAAAGCACTAATATTGCACTTACTTTGAAGTGTGAATCATTCAGCATACTAGCAGTGAATCACTATGATTGTTTTCACAAAGATAACATGGTACATACCAAAATGTTAGTCAGTATGTATATTTGTTACCAAAGTATCAAAATTTACAATATTATCATTTTTTTGTAAATTAAAACTTCCCTGTTTAATAGTAAGCACAATGTTGATATGTAAAGGTTAATAATGATAGTTTTGCTTTTATATATTATCAACAGATGATTTATTTTTTGATGCCTTGTTGTTTCATACTGAAATATTATTTTGTTTGTATTAAAATATTGTAAATTTATACAGTAAGTCACCTTATGGTTTTTAATAATTTTAGTTAAGCCAATAAGCCAATATCTAAAATGTGGGAGATTATTAAATTATTATTGTACTGGTAAAATATTTCGCATTTCCGATAAACATTACATACTATTTACTATATGCATAGAGGTGTATAAAACAATGAATTTCATTAATATCTTGCTTTGGATTGTTTTCCGCACTTGCTCAAGTGCTTAAGTTTTTATCTCTATGTCCCCCATAATTATCAATAATACTCAGTACAAAGCTGATAAAATGTCCATTGGTTGTGTTGTTTACTATACACTTTAACTTACTATAACCTTCTTTAACTGATGCATATTAGTTAATAGACAACATACACAAGACATAAGAATAGATGGTCAAGTTTGAGTCCAGAGAGCAATTAATAAGCAATTCACACAGTGACTGCTAGACATAATAGAAAATCTATTGTTGGCAGTCACCTGTGATCACAGTGGCAGTCAATGTATTAAACACTCACAAAATTGTTTTAAGTGAACTATTCCATACTAAGAGCACATGCATAAGTGAGATGTTTAATTTATAGTAAGTATATCTATAAAATCAGAGTATATTGACATTTTATTATCAAAGTATAATATTAATTTTAGAATTGGCTTGTACAGGTTTTTCTTAAGAATGTTATATTTAATGACGAGGTTCAAATTACGCCAGTTTCCATTAGTTGTACTTAACCAACATTTTTGAAGTAGTTAAATAGATGTCTAGTATTTATAAGAATGAAACTATTATTGTTGCTAACTGATGTAACAAAAGGAATACTTTAAATTATCATTATTTTTGCGAACCAAATTATTGAAACCTTACTGTTCCTGCATTTTTTGTGATGTCTAAATTACATAATATAATTTGTTCAATTAGGAGAACACCTAATGACTGAGTACATAATATTTTGTATTTGAATTAAAATTGTTGTATTATAGTTAATGTGAGTTAGATTTGAGGATGTTTGAAAAATAGTACAATATTTAAAATTTTTAAGGACATGTAAAATATTTTACACAATTATTGTAGGTTACAAAATTTTAAAGTTTGTTAATTATTGTAGTATGAGTCGGATATTTAAACCTGAAGTAAGATGCACACAGTATTCTGTCCAGTAAATTTTAAGTTCATTTCAGTTAAACATGTACCTTACTATAACTATTGTAATTGCTTTAAAACACCACATCTGACTAGTCATGTAAATATTTATTATTAAATAGCTAGTTGTAATGTGTAGTAGTGTAGATGAATAAGTAATTATCAGTGTTAATTGGGGTCTATGTCTACTTAGTTTCTTATAGGATAAAGGTCAGGGTTCAATTTTGTTCAACCCATTGTGATGGTCTAAGTATTAAATTACACAATTACCTTCGTTAATTATCATATTAGTTCATGACAAAAGACATTATGGTGATATCAGTTGAGTCAGTTGTTAATTATTTTATTTATCTTTCATCGAGGGCGATATAATATGAATCTTATATCTCGCCGAGTTTAAAACAATCCATTCAACAAATGGCGATGTTGTAAATTGTAGTCACAAGTGATTAACGTCTTATATTAGGTTGGTATTTTGTATTATTATTACTTTCTATGTTATTGATTGGCACTTGAATGACGTATGTTAAAGAACTAAAAATAATCAAAAATTTGATTATTTTAGGTAAATAAATCCCACTTTGTACATATAAAAACACTTAGATACGTAAAATAAATTCGAACATTCAGATGTTTTGTAATTCAAATTCCCCTTTTATTTTGTCTGAAAGGACAACAAGACAAGAAGTCGTGGTGGCCTAGTGGTTAAAACACCAGCCTCTCGAGTATGAGTGCGCGGGTTCGATTCCAGGTCAGGCAAGTACCAATGTAACTTTTAAAGTTATATGTACTTTCTAAGTAGGTTTATCTTGGATACCAATGACTGAAGGTGAAGGAAAACATCTTGAGGAAACCTGGACTTTCAAGTCTGAAATCGCCAACCCGCATTGAGCAAGCGTGGTGATTATGTTCAATCCTCCTCTGTATGAGAGACCTGTGCCCAGCAGTGGGACGATAAAAAAAAGATTGATGATGATGAAAGGACAACAGAAATATATTGTACAAGTACAGTATCGTTCCTATCTAACATAATGTTTAGCACAGCGCGGTTTTATGTTAATACTAAACAATACAGTATCAACACGCAAATATTTTTCTAGTAACACTGTCTGTGTGGGTATACACTATACAGGCAGTGTTGGATATGTTATTTCTTTTTTTTTTTTACGTATTATAAACTAGCGCTTGACCGCAATCCTGCCTGATGGTAAGCAGTGACGCAATCGTTGATGGTAAAGCGCACTAGTTTATTAAGAGCCTATTCACTCTAGCCTTGAAGACACTCAAATTTAGCCTTGAAGACACTCAAATTGTAGTCCGACGGAAACACCGCCGCTGGCAAATTGTTCCAGTCCCTCGATGTACGCGGCATAAAGGAGGAGGCGAAACGCTTCGTCCGGATCGTAGTGGTGTTAACAACGTAAGGGTGGAAACCAGCCGTACGACGGGACGTCCGCTGGTGGAACGGAGATGGGGAATTAAATCATGCGATTCCTCCGCACAATCCCCGAAATGCATCCTATAGAACACCGAAAGGCTGGCTACTCTACGCCTGTGCTCTAGGCTTTGGAGACCAACTCGACTTAGATCAGGGTCACCAATCAGCCTCTTTGCACGTCTCTCCACTGAATCCAAAGTGGCCAGGTGACACTTGGCAGCACCAGCCCAAATGTGGCCGCAGTACTCCACACACGAACGGACCTGTGCTTTGTATAACATTAGAAGCTGCCCAGGTGTGAAGTACTGCCGGACCTTTGCGATAACGCCAAGTTTCCTGGCAGCCACCTTGGCCTTGGACTCAATGAACCGCTCAAAGTTAAGGTTCGAGGAAATCTCAACTCTCAAAAGCTGAAGGCGGTCGGAACACTCCAAGGACACATTTCGAAAAGTAGGAACCAAGGTGAACGGGCTCCTTTTGGCGGTGAAAAGACACGTCTGTGTTTTGGCGGCATTGAATGCTACAAGATTGGCATTGCCCCATTCGGAGACTGCCTGCAGTGCAACACTCGTTCGCTCAACCATGGCCTCTCTTTCGGACCGGATTGATTCCCTACCAGCCCGAGCATCCGGCAGGTATCTCTCTACAACTGTGCTGTCATCTGCATACCCATAGATACCGGGCATCAGCAGATCGTTAACATGCAGCAGGAACAGAGTTGCAGAGAGAACAGACCCCTGAGGAACACCGGCATTAGTTGACATGGGCTCAGAAGAGCATCCGTCGACAACAACTCGGAGGGACCGTTCAGTCAGGAAGTCTTTTACCCAGCCAGTCAGGCTAGGGGAAATGCCGTACGCTGGAAGCTTACTCAAAAGGCCAGCGTGCCATACCCGGTCGAAGGCCTTCGAGACATCAAGGGAGACAGCAATCGCTTTCCCATTCTTCTCGAGGGCCTCGCCCCACAAGTGAGTGGCATACACTAGTAGGTCCCCAGTTGACCGATTGCGGCGAAACCCGTACTGTCGGTCACTGAGGAGATCGTTGCCTTCCAGGTATGCCAAGAGGCGCGAGTTCAATACACGCTCCATAATTTTGCAAAGTATGGAGGTGATCGAAATCGGCCGATAGTTGGCAGGATCGGCACGACTACGCTTCTTGGGCACGGGCTGCACGTTAGCAAGCTTCCAGGACTTGGGCACTATACCAGTCCTAAATGAGAGGCGATACAAGCGCGTCAATACAGGAGACAACTCGGGCGCACATGCTTTAAGAACAATCGCTGGTATACCATCCGGACCACTAGCCTTATTAACGTCCAGACGACACAGTACTCTCAGAACCTCCTTGTTTCTAATGCGAACCTCAGGCATTGAAGCTCCGGAATGAGGTAAATTAGGTGGAGTAGCACTGCCAGTATCCAGACGCGAATTATGGGCAAAGAGAGAAGCAAAGAGACCTGCTTTCTCTCTCGACGTATGAGCCAGTGTTCCATCAGGCCTAACCAGCGGAGGCAGTGAGGGCCGACAGAAGTTCGCCTCAACCGATTTGGCAAGGGACGAAAAAGATCTGCTACCGGATGGCTGCGCAGATAACTTGTTGCCAATATGGGTAATGCGGTCGAAGCGAGCCTTCTTGAACGCCTTCTTGTAAGACTTGGCAGCACGGTTAAAGGCTCTCTTCTTTGAGCTTAGATCCGGAGCTCCGCGGTCACGAGCGTCAACCCAGGCGAGAAATGCCGTGTGCTTACGCTGTTCAGCTTGGACACAATCGGCATTGAACCATGGGCGAGCCGAGCTACCGACGGGCACGTCATTGAATGGGATAAAATACTCCATAGCTTGATGCACCACATCGGTTATAGCGTCCGCACAGCTCTATGGATTGTCAGAAGAGAAGCAGACCTGCTGCCAAGGATAAGACGCAAAGAAGTGGCGCATCTCATCCCAATCCGCTGACCTGTATCGCCACATTCGCCGTTCACCACGAGAGTCGTGATCTGGTGGGGAGAAGGACGATACAGACTTCACCAGACAGTGGTCTGAAGTTCCCAACGGTGAGGAAACTGTTACAACACATCTGTCGGGATCAGTGGTCAGCAGAAGGTCCAATGTTAATTTGCATGGTTCAGCCTGTGAAGTATTTTTTGTTTAAATTGAGAAACTCTTATTATTAAGATCGGTTTCTCAATTTAAACAAACTAAACTATATAGAGATAGAATTGGAAGATGAATAATTGGTACTCGGTGGTAGGCCATAACATCGGCTGCCGGCAGAAGTTACCACCCACCAGACAAAGTCTTGCCGCCAAGCGATTCGTCGTGTTCCGGCATGATGTCTGGTGAAGCCGTACGGGTCTGACCAGTAATTGTGTTGCGATGTGTGTACGATGCGCCAAATGTTGTTGTGTAGGGAGTTTGGTCGTGGAGAGTCTCCAGATCAATCTCCCTCTGGCGCAGCATCGTTGGTCGTGTTGGTCTTGGGCTTAACATTGCATCACCTTGTTCAACTGCCGTCATCCTTCCTATTCCTAAGTTTTTTTAAGTGAATAGGCTTAATAAACTAGTGCGCTTTACCATCAACGATTGCGTCATTGCTTACCATCAGGCGGGATTGCAGTCAAGCACTAGTTTATAACTATTAAAAAAAAAATGTCCCTGTCACCTATTTTTATGATAAAACTTGCAGGTTAGCTGAAAAATGTAAAAATCTTTTCAGCCTTGAATAACTTAGTCCCCATGCCTGACCGATTGGGATTTTTGACAAATTGTTTGTAATGGATCTCCCAACATTTATGACAATTTCCAGCTTTGTGAATGCAACCTTGAATGTCTATTTTGACCGGGCTATTAGTCTCAATTGGACTACCGAACTTAACTCCTACGAACATTAAACAGGATAAACTATTTCTATTTTCTATTATTGTTTAAACGTCACGGTACACGCATCGTTGACGCAAAATCAAATCTATGATTATGGCTGCTTTTTATTCGTCACACCGAGTGTCTTTTTTGTCCAGACTGAGTGCGTCCAAACACAGCAGGGAGGTATGCCGAATTTCAGGTAACCGGGAGGCGAACGGGCATGATACAACACCTTCCTTGTAGGGTCAGCATAGCCAGCATCTATTCTGTAATCTGCGCCATCATCGACTACGGGAGCGTACTCGTGCGTGCTGGCGGGCCCGCGAGGCTGCGAAGAACATACGCAAACCAAAGCCGAACTCGATTATGTTTTGTACAGTATTTCTAGAAAGAAAGAAATAAAGAAAGAAAGATATCTATTTTTGTTAGGTATGTAGGTACATTTTATTATTAAATAATTAATAAAAACTGCTTTTTGAAACTGCAGCGTCTGCAGCTGTGTATATGTGTCATGTGTGTCTGGCCCTAAGTCAGCATAACGGGAATATTCGTGTGTGACTTGTGGTTATGGGTTATGTTGATACAGAATTTCCGTTGATTTGGAAATATTTACTTATTAGCAAATTATCTTTAATGAAGTCCACTCATTTTCATAAATACTTCATGTTATCGCACGGAATCAATTTTTTAGGATTAATATTGATATGTGATATGGTATCTAACCACATCTCTAAAAACTATTTTACTGTGCTTCATTTTTATATCTTATCTACTGATCTAAGCGCACGGCAGTGCGCCGGCCAAGTTCCAGCAAGGGGCCGCGCGCATGTCGCTGGGCACTATTTATACGAACCGTTTCGACCCACTCTAGACCCCCTGTAGTTCAGTGCCTATTGCAAGTACACAGGTAAAATTGTACTTACTTAATTATATGTAGGTAAGTACTAAAGCGATATGCCAAATTTCATAGATATCCTGAAATATGACCCAGTGAAAATAGCTAATTTTTGGCACTGATATTATGCACGTGAGTTTTTATGTAAGTTTGTTACTCTCACGGAAATACTTATAAACGGATTTGGACGAACTTGAGTCACACAATTTTGTGGACTTCCTATCTTTGAAATTAAACTGATATTTATAATAATCTACATGTTTAGGTATAAGTATTGATATCACCGTTTTAAGGAAAACGATCTTACAGTGGAACGCCGATTATTTGAATTAATTGAAACATTCGGATGATCGGATATAGACTGGTAATTTAAAATAAGTCAAACAAACACAGTTTAGTCAACAAACTACAATTATAGGTAGCAGTCACTTGATCAGAGTAAGTTGCAATTCCATTAAGCCTTAACAAAAACAAAGTACAGACGACAGCGTATCACCTTCGGCCTTCCTGGATTAATGGGCTATCCAACGCAAAAAGAATTTTTCAAATCGGACCAGTAGTTCCTGAGATTAGCGCGCACAAACAAACAAACTCTTCAGCTTTATATATTAGTATAGATTATTTTGGGTACAAAAATCTGATGGCGATTTGCAGTAGGTACCTACCTACCTAACTAATCTTTAGGTACTATCTACAGTCTACATATTTGTGTTGATATCAAGTCGATAACGTCTTTTGACCGTAAGTACCTGCCCTTTTGCTCTGGATACTGAAGCATAGGTACTTATCGGCCAGCAAAACGTCCCCTATCACAGATACCTGACAGATACCTACCTATTAAGTATAATAATATTATATGTACTCACCCCTTCTTCCCATAGAGGGTTCACGAATGACAAATTAAATCAAAATTGTTTATTTCAAATTAACTACCAGTTGGTACTTTTGAATAGTCAATGTCGGTTAGTCCAAGAAAAGTGAAGCTAAATTGCACGTTCCAAAGCGTAGATCTCTATGGAGAAGAACGTGCTAGAAACTCCATGGACACTCTTTTAAAGGCCCAAAAAAGAGGGATATAGAGAGTGTAAGCAAGAACCTAAGCGATTCCTTAACAAACTATTTCCCTAAGCACCCTGAACACTGGGATTTTGGTACGTTTAGTCCCTAGTGAGCATATATAAAAAAAACCCTAGCACCAATAGTAGGTAGGGAATCAATCCGGTCCGAAAGAGAGGCTATGGTAGAGCGTACGAATGTTGCACTAAAGGCAGTCTCCGAATGGAGTAAAGCCAATCTTGTAGCATTCAATGCCGTCAAAACACAGGCGTGTCTTTTCACCGCCAAAAGGAGCCCGTTCACCTTGGCTTCTACTTTTCGAAATGAATCCTTGGAGTGTACCGACCGCCTTCAGCTTTTGTGAGTTGAGATTTCCTCGAACCTTAACTTGGGCGGTTCATTGAGTCTAAGGCCAAGGTGGCTGCCAGGAAGCTTGGCATTATCGCAAAGGTCCGGCGGTACTTTACACCAGGGCAGCTTCTTATGCTGTACAAAGCACAGGTCCGTTCGTGTGTGGAGTACTGCAGCACATTTGGGCTGGTGCTGCGAAATGTCACCTGGCCACTTTGGATTCGGTGGAGAGGCGTGCGAAGAGGCTGATTGGCTACACAGATTTCATTAAAAACGGTCTCCAATGCCTAGAGCACAGGCGTAGAGCAGCCAGCCTTGCGGTATTTTACAGGATTCATTTTGGTGAGTGTGCGAAGGAATTGCATGATTTAGTTCCGCCATCTCCGTTCCACCATCGGACGACCCGTCGCACGGCGAGTTTCCACCCTTATGTCGTTAACACCACTACGATTCGGACGAAGCGTTTCGCCTCCTCTTTCATACCGCGCACATCGAGGGACTGGAACAATTTGCCAGCGGCGGTGTTTCCGTTGGACTACAATTTGAGTGTCTTCAAGGCTAGAGTTAATAGGCTATTAATAAACTAGTGCGCTTTACCATCATCGATTGCGTCACTGATTATATTACCATCAGGCCGGATTGCGGTCAAGGCTTCAAGCGCTAGTTTAAAATTTATAAAAAAAAACCCTACAATGAAGTCTAGGTGTGTTAGGGTACACCTAGGAGACAAAGTTCCCCCTTTTGTGTTTTTAGTTTACCTATCTAAAAACGCTGCGTCGACGTAGGGAAATACCTACTTATTTGAGGATACGCAATGAAAGCTCTATTCCAAATTTCCAATCGTTTTCGAGCTATATCTACGCTCCGGAATAGTGAATACTAGCGACTCGTCCCGGCTTTGCACGGGTGCAATGCTAATAGGTACTAAATACTTAATCTAAATAAACTACATAAAATGCCGCCGCCCGGCCGGCTACGTCCCGAAATTTTTAAATCTGTAATATCTTCGAAAATATTCATTTAATTCCCAAACTTATTTTTCTCGTGGACCACTTTCATAATTTTACTGGTTTCGGTGGACCCCCTGCTGCTACATTTCTATCACATTCTTAAAGTCGCCAAAAAATAAAAATTGTGTCACTTCTGAGTTCTGTCCCTATATTCCGTTATGTAAAACAAAAACGAAAAATGGTACATTTTATATCACTTTATTTATTAAAAGAATAGAATTACAAGAAAAAAATATTAAGGTAATATAGGTTCAGGTCATAATTTTAATTAATGGGAAGGATGTATCTGATGGAGTGTCAGCAAACGATCAATGTTTGGCTTTACTTTTGTGAGCAATAACCGCAAATCCCGCTCTGTGATGTTTAATTTGCTCCTTTTTTTTGTTAAGAGGTTTGTAACGGCACTAAAACTCCTTTCGACAAGGTATGACGAGGGAAAAGCTATTAAAAATTTCCTTGCGATTTCCCACAGTCCAGGATATTTTTCGGGTATTTCTGCTTGCAGCCAAAATGTTGGGTAGCCTTTTCTAAATTTCACCTTCAGCTCCTCATTAGTGCTTAGCTCGAGCAGCTCCTCTTGTAATACAACATTGGCCACTTCCGTTTCATCAAATGGATTTATGATCCATGGTGGTGTAGGTATCCATCGTCAGTATATCTTCAAACCTGGTTTTGAAGTCATCATGCAGGGCACTTCAATGTTGACTGTAGGTATGGATATCCTCATCAATACATTCTACCTGCGACAAGTTTGGAAATTGAGAGAATTCGCGCCGACTAATGTTTTGCTTCATAAATTTCAATTTCCCAAGAAAAGCCGAAATTATCCCCTTTGTTTTTATTAAATTCAGGCTGTCCCTTTGTAACTGCAAGTTAATATCATTAAATTTTTTATACAAATCTGTCAAATACGCAATGTCTGCTTTGAATTTGATCAAGTTTTCTTTTAAATCTGGATCTCTACTTTCTAAGAACTCTAATATGGAATCGAAAACAGAGTAAAATCTCGTTAAGCATGCACCTTTCGACAACCAGCGTACTTCAGTATGTAAGAGCAGTCGTTGGAAGTCTTCATCATTTTCGTCGCACAATTGAGCAAATAAACGCGTATTCAATGCATTGCTTCTGATTTTGTTGACAGCTTTTATTACAAAATGAAGAGATTGGTTCAACCTGTCACTTAAATGTTTTGCCACAAGATGTTGTCGGTGGATTACGCAATGAATAGCTGTAATCCTGGTATAATTCTTTTGAGATGACTTATAAACCCACGATATCGCCCGACCATTGCAGGAGCTCCGTCTGTTGCCACTGAAATAATGTTTGTAAATGGAATCGATTTTTCCGTAAAAAAATTACTCAGGACATTAAATATTGATTTGCCTTTAGTGTCAGTCTCCAAAGTTCTGGCAAATAGCAATTCTTCGTGACTATCTTCCTCAATAATAAATCGGACATATGCCAATAGTAATGCTTCATTACCGGGTAACGTTGACTCGTCCAGTTGTATAGAAAAATGAGTTTTTTGCAGATGATTGCACAAAAAGCTTTCGATATCAGAGCTCATTTCATCAATGCGTCTTTGTACAGTATTGTTACTTAATGGAATTCTTTTTAGTACGTCAAATGGAGATTTGTGCAAAACAGTTTTTAAAACCTCTTCAACAGCGGGTAAAATTAATTGTTCTCCGATAGTGTGCGGTTTTCCAGATTTTGCTATAAGTAATGAGATATTGTAAGATGCCCGCAAGCCATCATCGTTACTTTGAGATGTTGAAGCGAACATACTGTGCATGGTGGGTCTCTTTCCATATTTTTCTTTCAATGTTTGAAAATATTTTAAATCTTTAACTATTTTATCAGTATGACACCTTTTTAGATGATCTTCGAGCTTTGATGGTTTCATAGAGTCATTGCTCAAAACTTTGTTGCATAATAGGCACATGGGCAATTGTTTGTCTGCCTCTGATGGAACAAAACCATATTTCAAATAATCGACGCTATATTGTCGACATTTTTTCTTTGCTGTAGCCATATTTCGTGTCAGTTACCTTACCTACCTGTAAAAAAAAAATGTTTTAGTAACCAAGTTTTTTTCTGAATATAGGTATCACACCGCAGCCTTTGGAAGCACGCGGAAATAGAATTACGGCTTGTAAAGGGACCAACTAATAAACCGCTGAGACAAATACAGACGTTTTCACAAAACGGTATCAATTTTAAAGTACATAATTTACCACTAATTTCTAATAGTAAGTATAAATAAAAATTGGTGTACTCAGTATCGAATACTGATCATATTTGTGTAGGAAAAAATAAAAGTCGAAATCCCAAAATTGTCCATAAAAACGTTAACTAACATTTTATTAAATCAATGAGTTCACGCGCTCCGTGTATTTGCGTATTTTTTTGTCTGCGGCTTCATTGTTAAAACGTGACAAACTGACATCGAAGTTCAAGCCCCGCCCTTTTCCCGTCGCCCGCGCACCGCTCGCTCTTTCCGAAAAGGAATAGTTTTGATAAAATAGTTACTTCAAAATCAATTTAAAATGATTATGAAATTACTGTTTTATAAAATTAGTAGTTATTTGCAAGAAAAATTACAAAATTAATTGCTCTGCAATATTACTTATTCGGCCTTTTTAGAGAGGCAGTGCTTCTCTCGTGAAAAAACAATTGAATAAAACGTGCTGTGTTTGTCTTCAAATCGAAAGAGGACAATTAAAATATCTGTAAGTTACTAAGTTACCTACCTATACAAGCCGTTGTGATCAACCGACTAGTACACGTAAACAAAATACTTAAGTACTATAACATAAAAAAGGTAGGCTACTTACTTTTCTTCGGCACTAGCAAACACAGATATAAATTTTCTCACACCTTTTTTTCGAAATCCCGCCTTTTTTTCGAAATTCCGGTAACAAATGAATGAGTTTGTCTTTGGCATCAAGTATTTAAAGTGGTGATCAAGTTCATGTCTGTAAAGTAAAAGCGTTAAGCATTGTCGGGCGGATAGCGCTGTGCAAGTCTGTACCTACACGAAATTGTACGTAATATCGAATACGCAAGTTTGAACAAGTAACAGTCGCTTGCCTTATTAAAATATTATCTGCTTAGATAGGTACTTAAAACAATGTAGGTAGGCCCTTATAAAAACTATGCTTACATTTTTGCTCTTTACTATCAAAAGCAGATAAATTTTCGTGGACCCCCATTAACATCTTATGGACCCCCATTTTTTGTTCACGCCTACGTAGAAATACCAGGAACAAACACAATCTTGCTATACATCACACTCGTCTCCACAGAGTGGGCAACTCGTTCATGTTCAAAAACTGTGGTACGACTCGCTAGCTTGCTTGCTGTCACCAGTGCTGCCACATTCATCGTGGTCAACGGATGCTTAGTTTAAATCAGTGATTCCCAAAGTGGTCCAGGTTCCCTAGGGGTCCACGGGAGACTTGCTGGGGGTCTACGTAGGAACAAAAAATGGCGGTCCTTAAGATGTTAAAGGGGGTCCACGAAAATTTATCTGCTTTTGATAGTAAAGAGCAAAAATGTAAGCATAGTTTTTATAAGGGCCTACCTACATTGTTTTAAGTACCTATCTAAGCAGGTAATATTGTAATAAGGCAAGCGATTGTTACGTGTTCAAACTTGCGTATTCGATATTACGTACAATTTCGTGTACAGACTTGCAAAGCGCTATCCGCCCGACAATGCTTAATGCTTGTTCAGACATGAACTTGATCACCACTTTAAATACTTGATGCCAAAGGCAAACTCATTCATTTGTTTCCGGAATTTCGAAAAAAAGGTGTGAAAAAATTTATATCTGTGTTTGCTAGTGCCGGAGAAAAGTAAGTAGCCTACCTTTTTTTTGTTATAGTACTTAAGTATTTTGTTTACGTGTACTAGTCGGTTGATCACAACGGCTTGTATAGATAGGTCACTTAGTAACTTACAGATATTTTAATTGTCCTCTTTCGATTTGAAGACAAACACAGCACTTTTTATTCAATTGTTTTTTCACGAGAGAAGCGCTGCCTCTCTAAAAAGGCCGAATAAGTAATATTGCAGAGCAATTAATTTTGTAATTTTTCTTGCAAATAACTACTAATTTTATAAAACAGTAATTTCATAATCATTTTAAATTGATTTTGAAGTAACTATTTTATCAAAACTATTCCTTTTCGGAAAGAGCGAGTGGTGCGCGGGCGACGGGAAAAGGGCGGGGCTTGAACTTCGATGCCAGTTTGTCACGTTTTAACAATGAAGCCGCAGACAAAAAATACGCAAATACACGGAGCGCGTGAACTCATTGATTTAATAAAATGTTAGTTATCGTTTTTATGGACAATTTTGGGATTTCGACTTTTATTTTTTCCTACACAAATATGATCAGTATTCGATACTGAGTACACCAATTTTTATTTATACTTACTATTAAAAATTAGTGGTAAATTATGTACTTTAAAATTGATACCGTTTTGTGAAAACGTCTGTATTTGTCTCAGCGGTTTATTAGTTGGTCCCTTTACAAGCCGTAATTCTATTTCCGCGTGCTGACAAAGGCTGCGGTGTGATACCTATATTCAGAAAAAAACTTGGTTACTAAAACATTCTTTTTTTACAGGTAAGGTAACTGACACGAAATATGGCTACAGCAAAGAAAAAATGTCGACAATATAGCGTCGATTATTTGAAATATGGTTTTGTTCCATCAGAGGCAGACAAACAATTGCCCATGTGCCTATTATGCAACAAAGTTTTGAGCAATGACTCTATGAAACCATCAAAGCTCGAAGATCATCTAAAAAGGTGTCATACTGATAAAATAGGTAAAGATTTAAAATATTTTCAAACATTGAACATTATTTCAGTGGCAACAGACGGAGCTCCTGCAATGGTCGGGCGATATCGTGGGTTTATAAGTCATCTCAAAAGAATTATACCAGGATTACAGCTATTCATTGCGTAATCCACCGACAACATCTTGTGGCAAAACATTTAAGTGACAGGTTGAACCAATCTCTTCATTTTGTCATAAAAGCTGTCAACAAAATCAGAAGCAATGCATTGAAGACGCGTTTATTTGCTCAATTGTGCGACGAAAATGATGAAGACTTCCAATGACTGCTCTTACATACTGAAGTACGCTGGTTGTCGAAAGGTGCATGCTTAACGAGATTTTACTCTGTTTTCGATTCCATATTAGAGTTCTTAGAAAGTAGAGATCCAGATTTAAAAGAAAACTTGATCAAATTCAAAGCAGACATTGCGTATTTGACAGATTTGTATAAAAAATTTAATGATATTAACTTGCAGTTACAAAGGGACAGCCTGAATTTAATAAAAACAAAGGGGATAATTTCGGCTTTTCTTGGGAAATTGAAATTTATGAAGCAAAACATTAGTCGGCGCGAATTCTCTCAATTTCCAAACTTGTCGCAGGTAGAATGTATTGATGAGGATATCCATACCTACAGTCAACATTGAAGTGCCCTGCATGATGACTTCAAAACCAGGTTTGAAGATATACTGACGATGGATATACCACCATGGATCATAAATCCATTTATGAAACGGAAGTGGCCAATGTTGTATTACAAGAGGAGCTGCTCGAGCTAAGCACTAATGAGGAGCTGAAGGTGAAATTTAGAAAAGGCTACCCAACATTTTGGCTGCAAGCAGAAATACCCGAAAAATATCCTGGACTGTGGGAAATCGCAAGGAAATTTTTAATAGCTTTTCCCTCGTCATACCTTGTCGAAAGGAGTTTTAGTGCCGTTACAAACCTCTTAACAAAAAAAAAGGAGCAAATTAAACATCACAGAGCGGGGGGATTTGCGGTTATTGCTCACAAAAGTAAAGCCAAACATTGATCGTTTGCTGACACTCCATCAGATACATCCTTCCCATTAATTAAAATTATGACCTGAACCTATATTGCCTTAATATTTTTTTCTTGTAATTCTATTCTTTTAATAAATAAAGTGATATAAAATGTACCATTTTTCGTTTTTGTTTTACATAACGGAATATAGGGACAGAACTCAGAAGTGACACAATTTTTATTTTTTGGCGACTTTAAGAATGTGTTAGAAATGTAGCAGCAGGGGGTCCACCGAAACCAGTAAAATTTTGAAAGTGGTCCACGAGAAAAATAAGTTTGGGAACTACTGGTTTAAATTATAATACGGCAGGAAATCTAAACGTAAGTATTTTTTGTAATACTATATTTTTCCACATAATTTTATTGTTTAATTGTCAATTAGTTTATGCTTCAGTAGACTGTGGTGTTAGAATAGTATAATGTAAACTGAATTGTTTTATTTTTAACTTTTCTATGCAAAATTGGCCAACGGTTATTAAGGCCTACAAAATTCGTGTATAGGCCTTATTAGACTTTTTCATCATGAAGTGACTGTTTTTCAGCTTTTCTTTTTTAATTTTCTGTTGATTGTATTTAGGGCATATAATAACAATGCCCCCGAAACGAGCATTGTGGTCTGAGGAAAACCTGGAAGCGGTATGAGCAGTATAGTGTGGACGGCTGAGCACGGTAGTTGCATATCCAACGGTGATGAGGATAATATACCGCTTGCCCAATTTAGAACAGCGTTTAAACAGCTCATACCTACCACAGTTAAGAACACTGAAAAAAGACTCCAACAGTAAGAAGAGAGGCCATCAATTACAGAGGAACTCCAGTGACAAAAGATCGTTCTACAAAAACGAAATAGAAAAAGCACCAAAAAAAAAAAAAAAGATAAAATAATAGAGATAATATCAGCACTAAAGAAAACCATGACAGTTGGTACTGTCACGGATGTAAGCAGGACGAAAAGGCTGCTATGACGCAATGATTTAAATGCAGAAAGTGTTATCATGGGGAGTGCGTTGGTTTGTTAGAGGCGGACATTTGCAATTTTGAGTATCCTGAATGAAACTAATAAAAAAATGTGTTATTTTTAAGTCTGAACACTGTAATTATTACTTAATTATTAATTATTGATCTCAATCTCTAAATATAAGACGTATATTTTTTTTAGTTTTGTATGTTAAACTCTTAGGCCCTTATTACCCTATCATAGTTTAACAAGGCTTAAATATAGTGTTTTTATAAATACTTTATTTTGACTATTTTTTTGGAAAATCCTCCAGTTTTTTATTTATAATGGATGTTAGTTGATGTAAATGTTTCATAAATATTAAAATTTGTTGCTTTATGTTAATAGCTTTTGTTTTTTTTTCAATTAACTAGGCCTTATTAGCCGCACCTATCATTCCCATAGCCCATTCATAGCCTTCATTATCGAATCATATATGTCCTTACTTAGATACCGGTTGCCTTCACTGTTTCGAGAGCATTGACGATACCTACAGAAAGTCTTTTGCCTGTCTGGCTGTTCCAACTTATTACCAATCACTCGTAAGGCTCGACACCAAAGCAGCCCACCACTGCTCTGTACTTATCACTGTTCGCGGTTATAAGTGTACTGTTGGTCCTACTTATGCAACCTTAGTGCAACTATTCGGTCGAACAACTACAACTCGCGCGAGTTAACTGTGCACCTCACTCTGTGACATCATTCGGACGGTCTTCTTCTTCGTTTCGCTCTTGACAGAACGGTCGTGGTCACTATGACTGAATCCGAGACGCTGATGTTACACGCCGCACGATCTCTCCATCTATCCCTGTTGGACGACAGTCTGGAGCATTTATTAACAGGTCCCCCCACTGCCGCCCTGATTTGGTTGGTTCACCTAATCGGTGACCTTCCACGAGGTCTGATCCCCTCCACTCTGCCCTGGACGACCAAACGTTCTATAGAGTCACTATTGCGCCTTGATACATGACTGAAAAATCCGAGTATACGGGACTGTACTATTTCTGACAGACGCTGTTTGATGCCGAGTTCTTGTAATATAGAAACATTTGTTCTAAACTCGGTCCATGATACCCCAAGCATTCTTCTCCAACACCACATTTCTAGAGCGTCTATCTTTTTCTTTTCAATTCCCGTAACGTCTACGTTTCAGCTGCGTAGAGAAATATGGGGAATATTAGTGCTCGGACGAGCCTGATCTTAGTGGCTTTAGTTATGTCGCGATTCCTCCATATTTTCTTGAGCTTGTCCATTGCCCCTCTTGTCATGGCCATGCGCCGCTTGATTTCATCCACACTACCGCCACTGCTTGAAACCAGAGCACCCAGGTAGACATCATCGCGAAGGCCCGGCGGTACTTCACACCGGGGCAGCTTCTAAAGTTGTACAAAGCACAGGTCCGTTCGTGTGTGGAGTACTGCAGCCACATTTGGGCTGGTGCTGCGAAATGTCACCTGGCTACTTTGGATTCAGTGGAGAGGCGTGCGAAGAGGTTAATTGGTGACCCTGATTTAACTCGAGACGGTCTCCAAAGCCTAGAGCACAGGCATAGAGTAGCCAGCCTTTCGGTGTTCTATAGGATGCATTTTGGGGAGTGTGCGAGGGAATTGCATGATTTAATTCCCCCATCTCCGTTCCAACATCGGACGACCCGTCGTACGGCGAGTTTCCACCCTTACGTTGTTAACACTACTACAATCCGGACGAAGCGTTTCGCCTCCTCCTTTATACCGCGTACATCAAGGGACTGGAACAACTTGCCGGCGGCGGTGTTTCCGTCGGACTACAATTTGAGTGTCTTCAAGGCTAGACTGAATAGGTTCTTAATAAACTAGCACGCCTTACCATCAACGATCGCATCGCTGCTTACCATCAGGAAGGATTGCGGTCAAGCGCTGGTTTATAAATAATTAAAAAAAAAAAACATACGAGTCGACTACGTCACAATTCGCGATCTGTGTTACCTCGGGCGAATTATTACCAGCACGGTCGACGATCATGATTTTCGTCTTACTCCGAATAATTTTTAATCCAAACGTAAGACTTACGCGCTCCATCTTGAGGAGCAGCTCTTCCATGTTGACCGCGCTGGTCGCAAATAGAGTCGTGTCATCGGCGTAGCGCAGGTTTGCAATTTTGTAACCGCCGATCGCAACACCGTCAGTCCAGTCCTCCAGAGTAATTCGCATCGCAAGTTCAGTGTAGATATTGAACAGGAGTGGTGATATGATACATCCATGTCGGACACCCGCATTGGGATGGAACCCACCAGAGAGAAGTTCATCCGTTCGCACAGATGCAGTTTCTCCCTCGTAGAGTCCCCTGAGAACATGCACGAGATTCGGACGGTACCGTTTGTAAAAATGAGAATTATGTAAAAAAAATATAAATTACATTTTTTTTTATTAATGGTCGTTTTGATGATAAAGCGTCATAATACTAGATCATTTTACTCATGACGTATTGCAATTAAATTGATACATATGGACTGAAATATAATGTTGGCAACCAACAGGCTTCACTAATGCGTCGAAAATGTAAAAACTTAAACAAACTTAATAAAAAATAAAAAACCTGGAAAAAGGAAAAACTCCAAAGAAACAGTAATAATAACAGGAGATTTAAGCTGTATTTAGACAATTGTAACAAAGATGCTAACGCAACTCATCATTTACGGCGAATGCGGGGCGCCGGAGACGGGTCGCATTCCAGCGATGTGCTATAGTATACTTACACTAATAACGTAATTAAGTATGAATATTCTAGGGCATAGTCTAAGCGGTGCGGAGGATTTTGTCAAAGTCAGACTAGTTTTACAAGCACTTTAGTTCCCAAATTAGAATATTTGGGAACCCAAAGTGCTTGTAAAAATGGTTGTCAGGCGTTTATGGTTTTTTATAGTGTATTTTATGTAGGTAGATTGTAGTTAAGTACTTTTGCACCGATAAGAACTCTGTAGCGGTTTCCATCTTTTCAGATGTAGGTTTTAGTACATGTACATATCTTACTCTTTACACTTATTTGGTATTCTTTATTCTATATATTGATCAGTTATTATATACACATTGTTCAACCATTGGTATCAGTAGGTACATAATGTAACCATTGAGACTGGAAGACGACCACAACCGAATTTAGATGGGAAAAGTCTAGGCTAGATGATGATAGTATAATATATACCTATTATACCCTAAACTTTAGGATAGGTGTAAAGAATCCCACTAACGCATTGAATTTTAATGCATGAGGAGTCTGTCGACTCATCTAGGTCCTGCGACGGGTAAAGGCTAAATTTTGTTAGTATAAAATTATAATCGTAGGGTTTAACTGTCTAGATGTCAATTAGTTTTAACTACTTGTATGCAGATAGGAATGAATGAAGCAGGCGCAGCAGAGGAGTGTGGCGAGGAAATTGGCACAAGCTGATAAAAATTGGCACAAGCTGCCTAGTACATAGTGAGTAAAGTGAATGATGTCTGTGATGAATGTCTGTAGGTAGATGACGAGTTTGGCGATTTCCTTGCGAGACGATTTCGATGTCGATCCTTGCGAGCGTGATCGAACAACGCATCTAAAAAGGCGTACCTAACGGATACGAGACATAAAGGCTAGGTTGATAAGGCTCAGGTTTATTTACGCCTATCCTCATGAAAGATAAGCGTGCCAATTTTATGCATTGCTCAATAGGTAGATAAAACAGTTCGGCAGGTAGTGTTTGTCTTGATGCCGAAGACAGTCTCTTGATCCGATAACCTATGAAATGAATTGTTTGACACGACAAAATCCGTATTTAGGTACCCAAGTACCTATTTATTAATAAAGGGACACCAATAGCTTCTAATGTCGTGGTGGCCTAGTGGTTAAAACACCAGCCTCTCAACTGTGAGTGCGCGGGTTCGATTCCAGGTCAGGCAAGTACCAATGTAACTTTTCTAAAGTTATATGTACTTTCTAAGTATATCTTGGACACCAATGACTGAAGGTGAAGGAAAACATCTTGAGGAAACCTGGACTTTAAGTCTGAAATCGCCAACCCACATTGAGCAAGCGTGGTGATTACGCTCAATCCTTCTCTGTAGGAGAGGAGACCTGTGCCCAGCAGTGGGACGATAAAAACGTTGATGATGATGATGCTGAATAGCTTCTATGTTTGTATAATAATATAACAGATCACAATATTCTCGGTCGTACACTGTCGCCAATTATAGGTTTACCCACAGAACAGATGAAAAGTATTCTTGCTTCTCTATTCCGTGGGTTTACCAGCCATTTCAGAAGTGATAAGTGATTAGGTAGACCTTGAATCTCCCACGACAGTGACAGGCTCTTTCGCGGGAATCCCCGATTTATAAATAGAGTTGAGCAAGTGCTGGTGGAGGATATCGCTGGAGGCTTTTTTTGTCTGCTAGCGATTCAGGTATTTTTAAGAGGCTGGGTGAGTGTCACCTCAAAAAAGTGGAATAGCTACACCACTGGGTACACACATGGTACACGTGACAAAAACCGGCTAAGCCCGAGTCAGATTCGCGGACGTAAGAGTCACTTCCGTCCGCGAATACAAATATGCATTATATTTATCCATACTAATATTATAAATGCGAAAGTAACTCTGTCTGTCTGTCTGTCTGTCTGTTACGCTTTCCCGCTTAAACCTCTCAACCGATTTTGATGAAATTTGGCACAGACAATCTTTAGACCCTGAGAAAGAACATAGGCTACCTTTTATCCCGGAAAAATTGATGTTCCCGAGGGAAATCTAAAAAGCGCGATATAACCGAACTCCCGCGGCGCGGCGGAAACTATGCCTAATGTTTTGGTACTTCTTGTTATAGCGTCAGCGAACAAATACATGATCTTTGAAAATTTCAACTGTCTAGCTATCACTGTTCATGAGGTACAGCCTGGTGACACAGACAGACGGACAGTGGAATCTTAGTACTTAACAGAATCCGTTTCTACTTTTTGGATACCTACATACTGAGCCTAAATATGAAAACTAGAATTTAAAAATTATATATATAGCTACCTACATAGGCTTCTTAATTAATTTTATCCATACTAATATTATAAATGCGAAAATATCTCTGTCTGTCCGCTTTCACCTCAAAACTACTGAACCGATTATAATGAAATTTGGTATACTGATAGTCTAGGGGCCTGAGAAAGGACATAGTCTATATGAAATCCCGCTATGACCAATACCAGGAGCAGAGCAGTAACAAAAATGTTGCGAAAACCGGAGTAAACATACACATTGCTCTCATTATTTTAACAGGCGCTTATTTTATATCAATTCGACCTTTTATTTTAATTTTTTCGGAATAGATAATCCACGGAAACGGAACCACCGCGCTGTAAACTAAAGTCCAGGCGGACGGCGTCCCGGCAACAGCTAGTAACAAATAAAAGCAGCTTATGTAACCTAATATCTACTTATTAATGAATTTCTGACAAAAGCATATTTTATATTGACATAGATTTTGATGCATTGTTATTTATGTGATGATAGCCGAGATGGATGTGTAGATGGCGCTAGGTTTGAGGCTCTTCTTTAGGATTGATTTTGCATTTAGCTACAAGGGCCAGCGCCGCCGGTACAGAAGTAATACCGGTATGCTCGATAGATAACGTTCTACACAAATAGCATTTTACAAGAAACTCATTGATAAGTTTCGTCGTCCACGAGAACATCAATGAGTTTCCTGTAGAAATATTGTAGAATTACCGTGTTCTTATAACCTTATCTAAAATAGGTACCACAGAATAGATAACATCACATGTTTCTAAGAGTACTGTGTCGTCTGGACGTGAATAAGGCTAGTGGTCCAGATGGTATACCAGCGATTGTTCTTAAAGCATGTGCGCCCGAGTTGTCTCCTGTATTGACGCGCTTGTATAGCCTCTCATTTGGGACTCGTATAGTGCCCAAGTCCTGGAAGCTTGATCACGTGCAGCCCCAAAAAAAGGTAGTCGTGCCGATTCTACCAACTATCGGCCGATTTCGATCACCTCATACTTTGCAAAATTATGGGCGTGTAAATTCGCGCCTCTTGGCATACCTGGAAGGTAACGATCTCCTCAGTGACCGACAGTACGGGTTTCGCCACAATCGGTCAACTGGGGATCTACTAGTGTATGCCACCCACTTGTGGGGCGAGGCCCTCGAGAAGAATGGGGAAGCGATTGCTGTCTCCCTTGATGTCTCGAAGGCCTTCGACCGGGTATGGCGCTGGCCAGGTAAGCTTCCAGCGTACGGCATTCCCCTAGCCTGACTGACTGGGTAAAAGATTTCCTGACTGAACGGTTTCTCCGAGTTGTTGTCGACGGATGCTCATCTGAGCCCATGTCGACTAATGCCAGTGTTCCTCAGGGGTCTGTTCTCTCTGCAACTCTATTCCTGCTGCATATTAATGATCTGCTGATGCCCGGTATTTATGGGTATGCAGATGACAGCTTTGGTGTAGAGATACCTGCCAGACGCTCGGGCTAGTAGGGAATCAATCCGGTCGAAAGAGGCCATGGTTGAGCGAGCGAGTGTTGCACTACAGGCAGTCTCCAATGGGGCAATGCCAATCTTGTAGCATTCAATGCCGCCAAAACACAGGCGTGTCTTTTCACCGCCAAAATGAGCCCGTTCACCTTGGCTCCTACTTTTCGAAATGTGTCCTTGGAGTGTACCGAACGCCTTCAGCTTTTGGGGTTGAAATTTCCTCGAACCTTAACTTTGGGCGGTTCATTGAGTCCAAGGCCAAGGTGCCAGGAAACTTGGCATTATCGCAAAGTTCCGGCAGTACCTCACACCTGGCAGCTTCTAATGTTGTACAACGCACAGGGCCGTTCGTGTGTGGAGTACTGCAGCCACATTTGGGCTGGTGCTGCTAAGTGTCACCTGGCCACTCTGGATTCGTGGAGAGGCGTGCGAAGAGGCTGATTGGTGACCCTAATTTAACTCGAGATGGTCTCCAAAGCCTAGAGTATAGGCGTAGAGTAGCCAGCCTTTCGGTGTTCTATAGGATACATTTTGGGGAGTGTGCGAGGGCATGATTTATCAACTGGCGCTTGACCGCAATCCCGCCTGATGGTAGCAGTGACGCAATCGTTGGTGGTAAAAGCGCACTAGTTTATTAAGAGCTATTCACTCTAGCCTTGAAGACACTCAAATTTTAGTCCGGCGGAAACACTGCCGCTGGCAAATTGTTCCAGTCCCGCGATGTACGCGGTATAAAGGAGGAGGTGCAGCACTTCGTCCGGATCGTAGTGGTGGTGGTGTGGTGTCGTGGTGGTGTAGTGGTGGTGTGGGGCAGGGAATTTGAGTGTCTTCAAGGCTAGAGTGAATAGGCTCTTAATAAACTAGTACGCTTTACCATCAACGATTGCGTCACTGCTTACCATCAGGCGGGATTGCGGTCAAGTGCTAGTTTATAATTTATAAAAAAGAAAAAACTATTCCGTGCTAGGTACAGGTACCTAAATTAAGTCACGGTAAGCGGACCTAGACTTTTTTCTATAATGTTGTTTAGTCATACGTTTACAAGTACCTATCTGCCTAAGCAGTTGCGTCTCAACGAAACAGTGATTAAAATAAGGAAATAAATTAATGATCTCGTTCAGATTATTATAATAATTGGGTTGGGTTTAAAAGATCGCTTTCAGTGATATGCCTGCCCATTGTGTCCACTGAGCAAGTAATGATTGTGTCACCCCTTGTAAAAACGTCAAGATTTATATCTGTAATATTTATGGTATTTATAATAAGGAGTATTGTATCTAAATCTACTTATATCTCGCAGGCCCTAATGTTTTCACAAGCATACTTAACTGCTATAAAATAATATAAAAATATATCTTTATAACATCAGACATTCTGATTACCAACATTTCTGCATAACTTCTGGCTCTTACCTAATATCGGTACGTATAACCCGACTGTTAGAACGAACGAAGAAATCAACCACAGAAAACAAAATCTATGATTTTATGAGTTACAGTTTTAGGTACATAAAACTTATCGATAATACTCATTCAAATTATGTTGCTATGTAGCACTCGCAGCTATGTGTGTATGTTATCAACATAGTTACCTACGTAGTTACGATATGATATTGATTCCGGATTGTCGAAGAAGGTGTCCGGAATCTAGCCTGTATTATCAGGGCAGCAATGGTGACCAAAATCACCATCGTCGACACTACGACGGCCCGACTTAGATTCGAGTAGTAGACTATTAGCTAAAACTCAAACAGGCGCGATACTTTTATTCATTTATTGCTTCATCTGAAAACGGTACAGTCGTCCACGGCTGATGGACATAGGTCCTCTTCAATATCATTTGACTATCGGCAACTCTCATCCAGCAGCCTTCCTACAAAGATCGTTATTCCGCCCCACGAGGGTATCCTACCCAAATACTTATCTCAGCAGTCATCTACGTCTAATATGGTCGGACATGGGGTCGGGACGGCTAATATGGCCGGCCAATATATTCGGCGGTGAGTGGACCAGATCTCGGTCTCCTTTTTTGCAGACTCCTTTTGCGAGACGATTGTTTCGCACAAGGATACCACCGCCTCCCAGGACTCTTCGCTGCCGACTATCGAATCGATAATGGCCGACAGTGACAGGCTGTCACTGTCAGTGCAGGCAGTGTGCTGTCAGTGACAGCACACTGCCTAGTTGTGACTACCTGGTTCTGAGAGGTCGGCATGGCGCGACTCTTCCCAAGTGGCATACTTACTCAAGTGGCATCCTCTTTATATGACACAGGTATACTTAACGAGGAAAAAATGCCCCGAGAACACAATCATGTGTCACCCGAAATATAAGAAAGCACTGCTTTCTTCCGAACCAGTCCGTGGATTACTAACCCATCACAACTTGCACGAACAAATACGTAAAAAATTTAGATCAACCGATAGGTTGATCTCCTATATGAAATGCTTGCAAGTTTGTAAAAAAGTAATAAAACAAAATACTAATTTTCTTTAAGTATATGCATAAAAAACCTACTATAGACAATTTGTATTGTTTGCTATTTTATTTCAGTTTTATTGGTTTACCAACAATTGTTGACGCAGGTTTGTTTAAGGTAGCATGCCAAGTGCAACATTCACTTACAAGTTACAAGTAAACTCTGCATACTTGAAGAAGTTGTAAGTATAAAAAAATAAAACCAGCGAAGTGAAAAATTGGTCTTTGCAAGCAAACGTCTTAATTTTGTTTATTTGAAACTTTCTATGAGATCAATCTGAAAGAAGTATTTTTTTTTAATAAAGAACGTAACTCCGTTATCTATAAAACAATTGTAAAGTTCATACAAACAATTTTATATAACTATAAGGAGTGGTTCTGATAATACGACAATAAATGAAAACACGATAATGCTGGTTCATAGGAATAATCCTAAAATTTCAAACTAACTCGCATAAAATTGTAAACGGTATAGAACATCCTTTAAAATATTGGTTCACTGATTTCCGATCGGCGGCAGCGCGATCCTGTATCGACTTGAATTTTTCGCGCCATTATTATTAAAGTTTAGTACCGCTGGACGCGGCGGTCATCAACCTGTAAGCGCTCCTTTACCAACATGTACGTACATCATGTAGAAAATGTGAAAAATGAAAAATAGTTTCCTGTGACTAAATTAATGGATATATTTATATTATTTTTTATGGGTAGACTGAGATTGTGTTGAGATACACGATGTTTAATTTATTGTAGTATTGTCATCACCACTTTGTATGAAATTGCTTATTATATAGGTACTTATACATAGGTATTTACTAGCTGCTGAAATTTAATTAAAATCGGTTCAGCCGTTTTGGAGGAGTTCGAGGACAAACACTGTGACAGGAGAATTTTATATACAACGTGTAACATAAAGGGTATATACCTACATAACAAAGGCATGGCATCTTTACATGATATCAAACGATATTGGAAGGGTTTTTTAATCCTATCTCTTATGTTAGGAAGTTATGAGGAAAAACACCGCCTGTGATAGGCTACTATCATACTAGTCGCACAGAGATATTGAAGACATTTATCGGATTTTGGCAAGTAACGTGACGGGTAACGAGTAGTTACTAACGTATGTAGTGTGCTGCCACGTTTGTTATGATTTTATTTTAAGAAACACACGAATCCGAAAATTTGGGGTCAATTTTTTTAGTATTTTATTGACGTGACAACGTCTTATAAATTGGTTTGCCGGGTGACACTTCAAGAAACTGCGTTACGCTCACGTTATGCGCTCACAATGAGAGCGAGTGAGAGGCACGCGTCCCTTCCACTCGGGCATGGTTAGCCCGCCTAAGAGCGAGAGAGACAGACATAAATAAAAAGTGAAAGGCACGCAAGTGCATAAAAAAAAGAAGAAACTTCTTCGGAGCTACTAGGCAAACATGATGTGGAAGGATATGTTTGATTCTATAAGTTTGATGTTATTGACACTTAGTTTAAGTCCATCTCCAATTTTAGTCGGAATTCTCGAAAACAGCTCGTCAGTTTGTCGAATGAATATTCCGATATCGTTTGATATCATCTAAAGATGCCATGGCCTTGGTATGTATATACCCTTTTTGTTACACGTTGTATAAGTACAGATATATTTTAGTATTATGTATTTTTTAAGTTTACTTATGTACCTACGTAAGTAATTACTTTTGGGTTATATATGTAAGTATATTTATTATTAAGTATTACTTTTTAACTTAACACATTCTTATTTTTTTCTCCTTGTTTTTACACACTATTGTCTATGTTTCTGTTTTACTTCTACTTTCGCAGCCCGCAGGTCTGTTGGAAGAAGTTTCTTAAGAAATAAGCAGCAACTTTGTACTCCGATCTTAATTTTGTCATAACCTACTCTATTTCGGGAAATCGTTTAACATAAAATGAATTTGAGATTGCTTAGTTACCTAGAGGTGTAGAGTTGTAGGTGTAAGTAACTAGGCACCTATTGAGTATTGAATTATTGAGGAAAACTGATATAATATTTTGCTTTCAGTTTTCCTCAATGTTTTATTTAAGCTAAGTACATGCACACTCATAGCACGCACATGAAATATTGAATAAAATTAATTATACACTACAACTCCATGTAAATGACCAAGTACCTAGTTAATTATTGTATGCCTGAAGTGTCTTATAGTCAAATTGTAGAAAAAGTTACAAGTGATAATTACAGTCCAACCACAACTATTGTTATTTCGATTGGGAGAAGGGGAAATGTAAACAGTGGAAAGATTAAGAAATAATTTGAAAGTTCAGCCTCGTTAAATGTAAACAAAATAGTTTTGTTTGCCTTTCCTTATGGCAACGGCCTGTCACAGACCGAAAATAAAATTAGTTATAGACGTAATATGAAATTACGAACTATGACATTGTATAATGATAAATTTTAATTTATTGACTCTTCTTTTTTTATGTTCTAGACTAGCGCTTGACCGCAATCCCGCCCGATGGTAAGCAGTGATGCGATCATTGATGGTAAAGCGCGCTAGTTTATTAAGAGCCCATTCACTCTAGCCTTGAAGACACTCAAATTGTAATGTGACGGAAACACCGCACCCCGCCGCGCCGCGTCTAATGCACTCATTAGGCAAAATTATTTTACGACCTAAATTTTTTAAATTACATGTAGCAGAATCGCTATCAAACTATATACAATATGTAAAGAAAACCTTGTCCGACCCATAAGGATAATAAAGGTTAGGCAAACTCTTGACCAAATATAATATAAAATTTTACGTAATCATCATAGTAACAATACTAATGAATTTTGAAATAATCTTTTTTTCCCGCGAATTAATTCCAACTTTCCCGAAATTTGGTAATTTTAAAAAAAGTGACAACACCGGTATTATTATGAGCGAATAGCGATGCGACCACGTACCGCGTGCCCTGCCCCCCCGCCGCCCGCGGAAGGGTTGCTTACCGCACATGTATTAAGGTACCTCTTTTTTCGAAATAATATTTATTTTTTTAGGGGGATTTTTTTTTAAGTTTACCCCGGCTTTGTATCCATTAGTTGAATCAGTTATCGATACCTAGCAATACCTTCACGGATCGGAGAGGGTTTTCTTTACATATTGTATATAAGTCAGCCAAGTGTTTGGCTAACTATACTGCTTCTATTGAGCGGTAATGAGCAGAGCTTGAAATTTGTTCCAAGTTATTTAAATTACAATTTGAGACAATAGAGTCAACTAGCACTATTTTAAATACCAAGTTAGACTTGTACCTATTATCAAGGGACATTGAGACAATAGAGTTAAAACTTAAACTCTAGGAGAAATGTAAACCAAGATTTACAAATATCACATCCATCCAACTTTAATTTTCAAATAAGTATTAAAATCAGTAATAATAACTTTTTTTTTTGGATTGGAAATCATCAAATGACTTCTCCCGCTCTTGGCGGAGCGGAAGGGCGTGTCAGACTTTTACTGACTAAACTAATAATAACCTTAAAATTGTTCATTATTTGGGTATGATAAATAAACAATTAGAATTAGAGCCGTTCATGAACTGTAGTTATATTGATATTGTTTGTCTTACTGAACGTTGGTTAAAAGCCCATCAGTTCAAGTTCAGCTATAATAACCATCAGATTGCTAGCTCGTTCAGCAGAGTGAATATCATACGGGGTGACTCCCTAATAATTGTTCGTAACAATATCAAAAGAACGAACTGATATTGTAAGCCTCTCTGTTGAGCGAGTTATTGAAATTGCTTGCATCGAGCTTGAGCAGTTCAATGTAATGAGTGTCTACAGGCCCCCATGTGCTTCCTATGATATTTTTAAAAATATATTATGGAGGAAGTTTTATTAACGACTTGTCACAGTAACAAAACAGTTGTTGCCTGTGGAGACTTCAACATTAATCTTCTAGAGAAATCAGCTACAGTTAATAAACTTATGTCATTATTCAAGTCTTATAACTTGTACGCAAGATTTTTTGAGCCGCCACAAGTTGGGGCCACAATAGCTGCCACAAGTGGAACCTGTATAGACAACATTTTCACTAACTTAAGATCTTCTGACCATTTAATCATAAATGAGTTATCACTGTGTACACACTCTGATCACTGTGGCCAGTTAGTCAAATAAATCAAATCATTTATTTCAAATAAACTAGTTACAGGCACTTTTGAATTGTCAGAAGGTCGGTCAGTCAATAAGAAGAAGCTAGTCGCCCATTCCAAAGAGTAGATACCTATGGAGAAGAACGGGCAAGAAACTCCATGGACACTCTTTTAAATTTTCAAGCTATTGTTACGAATATTTGATTACATCATTCATGTTGAAATCAACCGTGTGAGAACGATGCAGAAATATATTGTACGCTGAGAGCGTCCATTATGGAAAACACACAAAAATAAATTCAAAAATTAAAATACGCCGTGGCAGCTAAGAGATGACCAGTCCCCTCTGACGGCGTCTGTTCACGAACGTGACGTATGGATCAGCATCATTCAGCTCAACCATATTGAAGGGAACCTAATAAACCAACACACACGCTACCATCAGCGAGACATTTGAGTGAGCATGACATACTCTCAACAGCCAGAGCACAATCAAGTGAATAAAATAGACTAACCTAACAAATAAATGCCTTACAGCACATTCGTACATTGTGCTCACACGTTTGCCACGCAATTATACAATACTAAGAAATTGAATCTACACAATGCTAAGATAGTTTTGTCCAGGGTTCAGCAGCTCCAACAGTGTTCCCGAATACTAAGTTTAGCTCCTGTATAGCTGTACAAGTGCCGAACACCTCTGTCAGCGATACAATTCCGTATCGTACAATATGCTTGGCTACATAGTGTGTAATACAGGCTTTGAGTTAATAACATAAACAATTACATATTAAAACTACAAGAGGAAAAATCAAAGAACAATCAGTGTACAGAAATCGGACGCAGCTCAAGCCCAAGCCTTTTTGTCCTCAATATAATCCTTCACACTATAAAATGCCTTCTGACACAACTTACGTTTAATGAAGGATTTGAATTTATTCAGGCTCAGATCTTGAACCACCTCTGGAAGTCCATTGTAAAATTGTATACATTGGCATCTGAAAGAGCCACCTATTTTCTTGAGCCTTGTTGTAGGTACAATAAATTTGTGCCTGTTCCTTGTATTTATATTATGGACATCACTGTATTTTTTAAACAATTTTATATTTCTATGAGCATACAAAAGATTTTCATAAATATATTGAGACGGCACGGTCAGTACATTAATCTCTTTAAATTTTTCTCTGAGAGAGTGTCTCGGACCTAATTTATAAATTGCACGAACAGCTCGTTTCTGCAAAACAAATATTGTTTGAATATCGGCGGCATTTCCCCACAACAGAATGCCGTACGACATTATGCTATGGAAATAGCCAAAGTACACTAAACGGGCCGTCTCAACATCAGTCAAATTACGAATTGTTCTAACTGCGTATGCAGCAGAACTTAGTTTTTTTGTCATTTTTTCTATATGTGGACCCAATTGAAGCTTAGCATCCAGAGTTATACCCAAGAACACTGTGCTGTCTTCAGATTTCAATTCTTCGCCCTTTATCAACACTTTAGTTTCCACCTGCCTAATGTGAGGTAGAGTAAACTTAACGCATTTGGTTTTTTTTCTCGTTTAAGAGTAAATTATTAACATTAAACCAATGGACTACTTTGGAGATCGCGCTATTTACATCATCAGGAACCTGCTGCTGACGTTTCAGTTTAAATAAAAGTGAAGTGTCATCTGCAAACAACACTATATCGTGGTTATCCTTTATTAGGTACGGCAGGTCATTGATGTAAATAAGAAAAAAAAAAGGACCAAGAATTGACCCCTGTGGGACTCCCATTGTTACTAAAGATCCGGAAGATCTTTTTCCATTAACGTCAACGCTTTGAATCCTACCACTCAACTAAGATGTAATAAGATCTAGTGCAGAGTTCCGGATCCCGTAGTGGCGGAGTTTCCTGATTAACGTATCGTGAAGAACGCAATCGAATGCTTTACACAAATCACAAAAGATGCCCAAGTCCTAGAAGTTCAACACCTGATGCAGGTGTTGAACTTCTAGGACTTGGGCATCGCAAGTAGTTGAACGACCCCTTGTAAAACCGAACTGTTTGCTATGGAATAATTTATGTTTATTAAAAAAAAAAAAATTAGCATTTGGTTTAAAATTAATATTTCAAAAATTTTACTCAACGTAGGTAGTACAGAAGTCTATAATTTGTGGGGTCTGATGGACTACCTGATTTAAACAAAGGTATTATTTTACTATTTTTCATGAGATCAGGAAACTCTCCACAGTCAATACAAGCATTAAAGATAACAGCTAGAGTGGGTGCCACAATATCAATAATAGACTTAGCAACTTCCACCGAATGACCCCAAAGGTCAGCAGTCTTTTTTACATTTAGAGTGTGAAAGATTTTAATTATATCTCTACTGAGAACATGTTCAGAATGAAACTCCGAATCACAAACATTAACATTTTCTTTAAGCAAAGACTCGACAACAGAAGGTGATGAGTTTAGGGATTTAGTAGTTGAAACAGGAATATCCGAAAATAAATTTTCAAATGCCTCAGAGACTTGCGAGTCTGATTTAATTATGTTGTCATTAATAGACAGGCTATAGTCAGTATTTCTATCACTGGACGCTCCCGTTTCACTATTAATAATTTTCCAAGTCGTTTTAATTACATTGCCACTGTTTTTTTTTATCTTTGAACTCAAGTAACGTGACTTGGCCATATAATAAACTTGTTTAAATAATTTTGAATATTTTCTAACATACAAATTGAATTCAACAGTGTTAATATAAATCCTCTCATTGTACAGTTCATAAAGCCGAGTTCTACTTTTATGAATACCGAGTCACTTTTCCTCAGAAAAGTAAAGTCAGAGCGCAAAGAAAACTTGTGAGTTTTGTTCCTGTAAATAAAAATCGATGAAAAACTATCGGTCTTGCCTTATCACACCAACCTGGATCATGTATATAGTGTACTCTTTAACTGGATTAATTGTGAATTTATGAAAGTACTAACTTTCCGCCCGCGACTTCGCCCGCGTTTATGTCGGTTATATCGCGCTTTTTAGTTTTTCCTCGGGAATATCAAATTTTTCCGGGATAAAAAGTACCCTATTATTTAATCCAGACTTCTAACTTTACGCCTGAAAAATTTTAAAGCAATCGGT
This sequence comes from Sesamia nonagrioides, assembly GCA_017933935.1. NCBI lineage: Eukaryota > Metazoa > Arthropoda > Insecta > Lepidoptera > Noctuidae > Sesamia > Sesamia nonagrioides. Next base: position 571,051 of record JADWQK010002419.1, read on the forward strand.
TCAATAGTTACGGCGTGAAAGCGGAACAAAGAAACTCACTTTCCCATTTATAATATTACAAAGGATTCACAAAAAAGATATTGCCTGTTAGCGACCGCGTTATATTTAGTGACTGGGCAACCCCAGGTATTTATAAAAGCAGGGAAAAAATGTATGAATTATATCAGGAGAAAACATATAACCGTAATGAAACTTTTCAAGAATTTGTTAAATTTTATTCAAAAACTTTTAAAAGAGCCTGTTCTTTAGCAAAAGCCATACATATTAAAAATAAAATAAATTCTTCTGGAAACAAAATCAAAACAACTTGGGAAATTATAAATTCTGAAACTGGAAGAACCAAAGTACAAAACCGCGATTTCCATCTTAAAATTAACGATGAGGAGGATATAAAGACGGACTTGGAGGTAGCTACTGAGTTTGAGATTTTTTTTTATTAATATTCCAATAATAACAACAGAAACTTTGTCTTTTTCCTCCACTTCTGCTTATGTGACAAACACTTTGAATTTACATCTGTGACTGCTAAAGACATTATGGAAACTTTTCAGGATTTTGATGTAAAAAAAGCTGTCGATCATTGAGGTTTATCAGTATATACTGTAGCTTCAATATTAGATGTCATCGCACCTTTCTTAGCAACTATTTTTAATTCTTGTGTCACATCTGGTATAATTCTTGATTTGATGAAACTTAGCAAAGTAATTCCACTGTTCAAATCTGGTAGTACAACCTGATCCCACGAATTTTCGCAAAATGCTCTTGGTATTTTTTGTGATTCTTCCAAGGCCTCGAGGCCTTTGATTGCGTACATCATGATACTCTTATTAGGAAATTGTAACGTTACGGTTTGAGGGACAGAGCTCTGCAGGCTCGGCAGGAGATCTGCAGGCTCTGTTTCGTCCTCAAACCGTAACGTTACAGTTTGGAGATTTTTTTATTAATATTCCAACAATAACAACAGAAACTTTGTCTTTTTCCTCCACTTCTGCTTATGTGACAAACACTTTGAATTTACATCTGTGACTGCTAAAGACATTATGGAAACTTTTCAGGATTTTGATGTAAAAAAAGCTGTCGATCATTGAGGTTTATCAGTATATACTGTAGCTTCAATATTAGATGTCATCGCACCTTTCTTAGCAACTATTTTTAATTCTTGTGTCACATCTGGTATAATTCTTGATTTGATGAAACTTAGCAAAGTAATTCCACTGTTCAAATCTGGTAGTACAACCTGATCCCACGAATTTTCGCAAAATGCTCTTGGTATTTTTTGTGATTCTTCCAAGGCCTCGAGGCCTTTGATTGCGTACATCATGATACTCTTATTAGGAAATTGTAACGTTACGGTTTGAGGGACAGAGCTCTGCAGGCTCGGCAGGAGATCTGCAGGATCTGCGGTCACCATGGGCGTTCCGCAGGGCTCAATTTATATTAATGACCTACCTCAACACGTGAGGGATAATCACAACATAGTATGGTTCGAGGATGACACTTCTCTTACTTTTAAAGTCAAGCGTCAGTGTGACAAATTTTGACGAAGTTTTTTTTTTTTTTTACATATTATAAACCAGCGCTTGACCACAATCCTGCCTGATGGTAAGCAGTGACGCAATCGTTGATGGTAAAGCGCACTAGTTTATTAAGAGCCTATTCACTCTAGCCTTGAAGACACTCAAATTGTAGTCCGACGGAAACGCCGCCGCTGGCAAATTGTTCCAGTCCCTCGATGTACGCGGTATAAAGGAGGAGGCGAAACGCTTCGTCCGGATCGTAGTGGTGTTAACAACGTAAGGGTGGAAACCAGCCGTACGACGGGTCGTCCGCTGGTGGAACGGAGATGGGGGAAGAAGAGTTAACAAAGCACTTTCTAAAGTTGTACATTGGTTTAATATAAATAAACTTCTTTTAAACGTCGGTCTCCGTGGCGCAGCGGTCAACCCGCCTGCCTGCGACGTGGAGGCCCCGGGTTCGATCCCCGGCCAGGTCATGATGGGAAACGATCTTTTCCTAATTGTCCTGGGTCTTGGATGTTTATATAAATATGTATCTATTATAAAATATAGTATCGTTGAGTTAGTATCCCATAACACAAGTCTCGAACTTACTTTGGGGCTAGCTCAATCTGTGTGATTTGTCTGTATATATTTATTTATTTATTTATTTAAATGAAAAAAAAAAACTAATCTCATTAAATTTTCTACACCAAATGTCAGGCAGCTAAGTACCAATGTTCAACTGAATGGAGTAGAGTTGATCTCTGACGATTCGACAGTTTTTCTTGGATTAACTATTGACGCCAAGTTACAATGGGTCCTCACATTGAGAAGCTTTCGGGTAGACTCAGTTCTGCCGCCTTTGCTGTTAAGAAAATTAGACAGATAACTGATACAGCCAGAAATGTTTATTTCAGTTATTTTCATAATTTTATGACTTATGGGATTCTTTTCTGGGGAACATGTGCGGACATCAATACCATCTTTGTTTTTACAGAAAAGGGCTGTTCGAGCCATTTGAGTTTGTTTCGGTTTTCTTCTCAGAAGTAGTCAGTTAGGAAATTCCGGCACCATCTAGTTTAAAAAAATATGACGTGTAAAAGTGATTAGTGATCCTATTTGCAAAATAAACGCTTTCATTTCATTTACATTTATTAATATCTTATATTTATATGTACCTATTTATAAATTCAAAAATAAATATCATTAAGTCTAATTTAAATTCCGAATGCTGGTTAGTAATGATAGAAAAAAATTTATTTCGAACTACAATGGCCCATAGACCTTACAAACTAGTAAAGTATCAGTTAAGGATAGTAGTAAAGCCGGAGGTGCTTTTCTCGTGGGGTATGCAAGGGATAACTAAGACATAATACTTCAGGTAAGTACCTAAGGGGCGCCCAAGAGCAAATTATTTACACAGCAACAATTTATTTGTCCCTGTCGCTGTATTCTCACCGAGATTTGGACGAAGAACACGCGAGCGACAATAACACTACTTTTTTGTAAAATGTTCAGGGGCTTTAGTCTGCTATTATAATAGTGTCATAATGGCCGATCAGTGATCTTATAATGATAAATTTTGACAACTTTGGTAATGTACCTACTAACTTCTTCTTCTTTTTAGGGTTCCGTACCTCAAAAGGAAAAAACGGAACCCTTATAGGATCACTTTGTTGCCCGTCTGTCTGTCTGTCTGTCAAGACCCTTTATCTCAAGAACG